>CM075622.1:325063-366656 GCA_037962945.1 Sarcoramphus papa | reverse complement strand
ATAGCAACCCCATAGCAACACATAGTGACCCACAGGCGCCCCATAGCAACCCCATAGCAACCCATGGTGACCCACAGCCGCCCCATAGCAACGCACAGTGGCACATAGCATCCCCATAGCAACCTATGGTGACTCGTAGCAACCCCATAGCAACACATAGCAACACAGTGACCCATAGCATCCCCACAGCTGCCCCATAGCGACCCATGGTGACCCACAGCCACCCCGTAGCAACGCACAGTGACCCATAGCATCCCCATAGCAACCTATGGTGACTCGTAGCAACCATAGATGCCCCACAACAACCCATGGTGACCCATAGCGACCCACAGCCACCCCACAACAACCCATAGTGACCCATAGCAACCCACAGCCGCCCACAGCAACCCATGGTGACCCATAGCAACCCACAGCCACCCCACAGCAACCCATGGTGACCCATAGCAACCCACAGCCACCCCACAACAACCCATGGTGACACATAGCGACCCACAGCTGCCCCATAGCAACCCATGGTGACCCATAGCCACCCCATAGCGACCCATGGTGACCCATAGTGACCCACAGCCGCCCATAGCAACCCATGGTGACCCATAGCCACCCCATAGCGACCCATGGTGACCCATAGCGACCCACAGCCGCCCCATAGCGACCCACAGCACCCCGCAGCTGCCCCACGGCCGCCGTGGGTCACTCACCCGAGGAGGGCAGGGCGGGCAGGCTGGGCTCCAGCGCCTCCCGCAGCACCTGTGGGGCCCGGACGCCTGAGTCCCCCCGGGGGGCGGGGGGGGGGGACGCTATGGGGCCCGGACACCGGGGCCCCCCCCTCGCCCCGGGGAGGGGGCTATGGGGCCGGGACGGCGGGGTCCTCACCTCCACCTCGCTGGGGAGCTCCGGGGGGGGCGGGGGGCGCGGGGGGGCCGGGCGGGCGCAGCGACCCCACAGGCCCCACAGCTCGGGGGGCAGCCACCCTGTGGGGCAGGGAGGCCTGGGTGCGGTCGTCGTTCCCCGCCCCGCCCTGCCCCGCCCTGCCCCGCCCGCCGGGGTCCTTCGGCTCACCGCAGGTCGGGGTCCGCAGGAGCTCTCCGGGGGCGCGGCGCCGCTTCTGGGGGGGCTCCAGCAGCACCTGGGGGGGGGCCGGACGCCTGGGTGCCCCTCCCCGGATGTCGGGGTCCCCCCCCCACACCCTGGGGTCCCCCCGCACTCACCAGGTCGCGGCAGTGTCCGTGGGGCCGGAGCAGCTGGGCCCTTGAAACGCTCCTGGGGGATCTGGGGCTGGGGGTCGATGTGGGGCAGACGCGGGGGGCGGCGGGGGCGGCGGCGTGGGGGGACCTGGGGGCAGGGCGTCAGTGCTCCCTGCCCCATGGCTGCCCCACGGCGTGCCCCACGGCGCCGCCCCACACCTACCTCGGGGGGCAGCGGGGGCAGGCTGGGCTCCTCGGGGACTCTCAGAGCTGTGGGGCAGAGAAAGGGGGGGGGGGGGGGGGGGGGGTCGGGGGCTGCCCCACAAGTGCCCCCCCCCCCCCCCCAGCCCCACAAGTGCCCCCCAAGTGCTCACCAACGGGCGGGGGGGGCACCGGGACCTCCGGGACTTCCTCCACTGTGGGGCCAGGGCAGCGATGCCGTGGGGCTGGGACCCCCAAGGGCTCAGGGCCCCAGCCCCCCAAGTACCCCCCCCACCCCCCCCAACCAGCCCCTTGCCCCCCAAGTGCTTCCAGCCCCCCAACAGCCCTGACCCCCAAGTGCCCCCTCCACCCCCCCCCAAGTGTTCTCCCCCCGCCCCCAAGTGCCCCCAAGTGCCCGCACCGGGGGGCAGCAGCTCGCCCTCCGCCTCCATCAGGAGCTGCAGCTCCCGCGCCGTCACCTCCGGCAGCTCCTCCTGCGCCGGCGCCCCACATCGCTGTGGGGCAGCCCCCCAACTCCCCCCTTCCCCGTGCTGTGGGGCAGCCCCCCAACTCCCCCTCCCGCTGTGGGGCAGACCCCCAGACCCACACAGGACACACACACCCCCACACACCAGGGGTCAGCCCCCTTCACCCCCCCCGCTATGGGGCAGCCCCCCAGCTATAGGGCAGCCCCCCAGCTGTGGGGCAGCCCCCCACAATCCCGCAGGCTGAGCCCCCTGCCCCCCCCGCCATAGGTCAGACCCCCGCCATAGGGCAGCCTCCCCCCCCAGACCCAATGGCTATGGGGCAGCCCCCCCTCCCCTTCCGCTATGGGGCAGCCCCACCTCGAGGGCCGGCAGGAGGATGGCCTCGGGCTCCCGCAGGGTGATGATTTCGGGGGACACCATCAGGGGGGGCCCTGGGGAAAGGGTGGGGGGGGTCAGTGGGGCTGCCCCCCCCCCCCCCAGCCCCACACTTGTGGGGCAGCACTCACCCGGGGGGAGCGGGACCTCCACGGGGGGCAGCTCCTCCAGCAGCCGCTGCACCTGGGGGGGGGGGAGAACGGGGGGAGACTTGGGGGTCTTGGGGGGGCTCCGTGGGGCAGAGCTGTGGGGCAGAGCTGTGGGGCGGTACCTGGGGCAGCTCCGTGGGGCTGGGCAGCCCCGGGCCCATCACCCCAAAGAAGGGGTCGGGGGCCAGCTCCAGCGCCGCCATCAGCTCCCGGGCGTCTGCCACCAGCTGCAGCCTGGGGGGATAGGGGGGGCTATGGGGTGCAGGTTTGGGGGGGCTATGGGGCAGTTATGGGAGGGGGGGGGCTATGGGGTGCTGTGGGGCAGTGTTGGGGGTCTATGGGGCGGTTTGGGGGGGGGTACGGGGCACCGTGGGGTGGTGTCGGGGGGGCTACGTGGTGCTGTGGGGCGGCGTGGGGGGGGCCGTGGGGCAGGCCCGGGGGCGCCGTGGGGCGACTCACCGCCGCGGGGGGCTGAGGTCGATGTTGGGGGGGGGCCGTGCCCGGTGCAGCCGCCCCAGGACCAGCGCTGCCTCCTCTGCAGGGACACGGACAGACAGACACACCCCCCCTTAAAAACACCCGTGGGGACACCCATGTGCCCCCCAGACCCCTATGTCCCCCCCAGGACCCCCCCCCAGGACCCCCATATCCCCCCCTCAGACCCCCCCATACCCCATGTCCCCACATGTCCCCACCATACCCCCGTGTTCCCCACCATATCCCCCCCCAGGACCCCCCCATATCCCTCCCCAGGACACCCCAGACCCCCCATGTCCCCCCAGGACCCCTGTATCCCCCCCGTATCCCCCCATGTCCCCCCCAGGACCCCCATACCCCCACATGTCCCCCCCATATACCCCCAGGACCCCCCCATATCCCCCCCATGTCCCCCCATATCCCTGCCATATCCCCCCCAGGACCCCCCATGTCCCCCCCCAGGACCCCCATGTCCCCCCTCCAGACCCCCACATCCCCTCAGGACCCCCCATATGCCCCCCCAGACCCCCATAGCCCCCCCATGTCCCACCCAGGTCCTGCCCAGGACCCCCATATCCCCCCCATGTCACCCCCCAGACTCCCCCATACCCCAATATCCCCCCAGGACCCCCCATATGCCCCCCCCAGACCCCCCCATGTCCCCCCAGGACCCCCCATATGCCCCCCCAGGACACCCCAGACCCCATGCCCCCCCCAGGACCCCCCATATCCCCCCCCGAGACCCCCAGGACCCCCCCCGTGCCCCCCCCGTACCCAGCAGCCAGCCGCACTGCCGCCGGTAGACCCGCACCAGCCCCAGCTGCAGCAGCGCCGCCAGGTAGAGGGAGCAGCGAGGGGGCGGAGCCCCCGGCGGAGGGGGCGGGACCTCCCAGCCCCCTCGGCCAATCACGAACGCCGCCACCGCCGAGCTGGGGCGGGGGAAAAAAGAGAAGGCGGGGGCGGGGGCGGAGTCACGGCAGGCGACCGTGACCCGGCCGTGACCCCCGCCCCTGACCCGGCCGTGACCCCGCCCCTGACCCTGCCGTGACCCCGTACCAGGTGCGCGGCACGTCCACCCCCAGGTACTCTCTGCGCAGGAGCCGCGAGCTGCACGTGGCTGCCAGCCTGGGGGGTGGGACACACGACACACCCAAAATCGCCCGAATTCACCCCAAAAATCACTCCCCCCCCCCCCGCCCCGCCCCGCCCCGTACCAGATGGTTCCGAAGCAGCCCGTGTGCCGCTGCAGCACCTCGGGGTAGTAGAACATGGCGGCGGACCCCAAAAACCCACGGATTCGCCCCAAAAACGACGAGGAGGAGGGCGAGAGAGAGCGAGCGACCCCGGATCGGGGGTTATTCACCCCAAAAAGCGGGGCAGGGGACGCGCGCGGGACCCCCGAAACGGCGGGGAACGGCCCCAAAGCGGGGCAAGGGGCAGCTTGGGGAGGAGGGGGCGGGGGCTAATTTAAATAGATTTGAATAAAGCGGGCGCTTCGGCCAATCCGAGTCCCCGCCGCTTCAACAGGCTTAAGTAAAAGCTGGCGCTTCGAGACCCTTAACGGCGTAAATTTAGACGGAAAAAGCTTTTTTCGGCTCAAAAAAACCCCACGTCCGCGCCGAAATAAGCTAAACCGGTGAGGGTGCAACCGAAGGGGCTTTAAAACCCCGCTTTTCGCCCCAAAACCCGGCACACACCCCCCCTCCAAAATAAAAGACCCCGAAGACACTCCTCCCCCCCAAAATCACGATTAAATTACAACCGGATCGAATTAAACGCAGCGGTTTAAATAAATAAGCGATTAAAAAAAAAAAAAAAAAGAGCCGAATTCGAACTGCCCCCGAAATCCCGGGAAACGGCCCCAAATCCCGCACCTCCCAACCTTAAACAGAATAATTTAAATAACAATTTAAATCCCACCTCCGGCCCCAAAACCGAGGACACCCCCCCCCCCCCCCCCAACGGCAAACCCGCTCAGCTGAAAACCACAAATCCAAGGCTTTAAAGAAAACCACAATTTGGGGCCGAAACCCCGAAAACAGCCCGAATAGAGCCTTTTTAGGCTCCTAATTAACCCCGCCCACCAAACAGCTCATTAAACCCCGGTGCGCCCCAATTAACGCCCGACCCCACCTAATTAACGCCGCTAAACCCCCCCCACCCCCTTAATTAAGTTAAACCGCCGTTTCTCTCTGCCAGCTCTCGGGACGGGGGGTCGCTGAGGGGTGCCGGGGGGGTAATTAGTCAGCTAATGAGGCGCGATCAATTAGCGCCGGCGCTGAGGGGAGCGCGGAGCCGCCGACCCTCCCTCGCCGCTGCCGCCGCCTGACTGAGCCGGCGCCGCGTCGCGCCCCGCCCCTTATAACCTCGCCCCGTCCCGCCCCCCCCCCCCCCCCCCCCCCCCACTCCCCCGACCAATAGGCGAGCCGCTCGCCTCAGCGCCGCTGGCCAATCAGCGCGTCGCTGCGGCCGGCGAACCCGAGCGGCGGCGGCGGGAAAGCGGCGCCCAATCGGCGCCCTTCGGGGACGGCCGCGCGGGGCTGAGCCAATGGGAGGCCTTCCCGCCTTGCGCCGCCGGCCAATCAGCGGGCGCCGCGGCTTTCCCGCCCTTTCTCCTCAGCGTGTGGGAAGCAGGCGGCAAGGGGGAACCCGGCGTGATGGCGGCTGGGGAGAAGATGGCGGCGGCGGCGGCTCCCCACACACCGACAGCGGCTGGGACGCGGCTTTATTGTCACCGGGCGACACGCGTGAGCGAGACCCTCCGCCGTGGAGCGGTTGTGGGGCTGGGAGTGGGGCACGGGGCGGGAGCTGCTCAGGCTTGGAGGGGGGGAGCGCCGAGGGGTCCCATGGCGGCCGGGGCTCCGTCGAGGAGCTGCTGGGCGAAGGCTTGCTCGAGCTGTTGGTGGTGGGGAGAGGGGGGCGGTGAGGGGCTGCCCCACATCTGTGTGCCCCCCCCCCCCCCCAAACTTGGCCCCAGCCCTGCCCCATGGCTGCCCCACAGCCTGCCCCACACCGTGCTCCCCCCCCCCCCCCTACCTGCAGGACGAGGGTGCGGTTGTGGGGGCCGTCGTGGGGGCCCAGCTCCTGCCCCACGGCCAGCGTCACCCGGTGCTCGGGGCGGGGGCCCAGCCCGGCGCGGTGCCGCCCCACCTCTGGGGACGGGAAGGGTTGGGGGGGGGGGGTGGGGGGTGTCAGATGGGGGGGGAAGTGGGGCAGAGCCTATGGGTCAGGTGTGGGGCGGCTGTGGGGCAGTTAGGGGTACCTGTGGGGCAGGTATGGGGTGGCTGCAGTGCGGCCTGTGGGACACTTATGGGGCAGGTATAGGGCGCTTATGGGGCCAGTATGGGGTAGTCGTAGTACGGGGCAGTTACAGGGGTGCTGTGGGGCTGTTATAGGGCATCTATGGGGCACTTGTGGGGCCAGTATGGGGCGCTTAAGGGGCACATATGGGGCAGTGAGGGGGTTACCTATGGGGCAGCTACAGGACTGCTATGGGGCACTTACGGGGTTCCTATGGGGCAGTTTCAGGGCACTTATGGGGCAGCTACAGGACTGCTACGGCGCACTTATGGGGCAGTTACAGGGCACTTATGGGGCAGCTACAGGACTGCTACGGCGCACTTATGGGGCAGTTTCAGGGCACTTATGGGGCAGCTACAGGACTGCTACGGCGCACTTATGGGGCACCTATGGGGCAGTTACGGGGTACCGATGGGGCTCCGATGGGGCAGTTAGGGAGCACTTACGGGGCAGCAATCAGGGGCTTTTGGGGCAGTTACAGGACTGCTATGGGGCACTTACGGGGCACTTATGGGGCAGCTATCCCCCCCCCCCCCCCCCGCCTCGCCCCACGGTCACTCACCCTCGCGGAAGCGCTGGGCGTCGAAGGCCTGCACCAGCTCCCCCTCCTGCAGGGGCCCCCCCTCCGCCGTGGGGCCGGCGTGTGGGGCGCGGCAGTGCACCCCCACCGCCGCCCCGTCCCCGTCCCCGCCGCCCCCGGGCCGGCGCCGCAGGAAGAGGCCCCGGCGGGCGCTGGCCACCAGCAGCCCCGGCCGCAGCCCCGCCAGCAGCCGCCCCAGGGCGGGGGGGGCCCCCCCCGGCAGCCCCTCGGGGGGGGGCAGCAGCAGGAGGCGGGGCAGCAGCCCCGGGCGGGGGGGGGCCCCCGGGGGCGCGGGGGGGCCCAGCAGGTAGTCGCCGGGGGGCAGCCAGCCCTGCCAGGCCAGCGACCCCCCCAGCCACAGACGCAGGCCCAGGCACGCCCCCCCTGCGCAGGAAGGGAGGGGTCGGGGTGGGGCCACGGACCCGCCCTCTCGGCAGGGGGACCCGCCCCACCCCTCTGCTGGTGGTGGTGGTGGTGGTGGGCGGGGCCCACCTGGGGAAGGGTGGGGCTTGGGAGGGGGTGGGACCGCACTAGGGGGCAGGGCCAGGGCTAAAGGGAGGAGTGGGGGTGTGGTCACATGAGGGGGTGTGGCCAGGGCTGGGGAGCTGGGGGTGGGGGTCTCATGAAGGGGTGGAGCCACTGTGGGGCTGAGGGTGGGGCCATGGGTGGGGTGGGACTTGCACCTAGGGTGGGGCCTGCATGGGGGGGTGGGGTCAGCTCTCAGGGCCCGGCTGGTGATTGGGGAGGAGGTGGGGCTTAGCACTCATGGGGGCGGTGCTTACCCTGTGCAGGTGGGAGGGGCTCAGGGCTTTCCACCTTGATGCCCAGTTTCAGTGGGGCTGTGGGGGCGGAGGCGGAGTCAGCTGCGGTGACCCCGCCCCCAGCTCCTCCCTCCACTGACCCCCAGCCCCCCAACCGCCCCCCTGTTGCCCCCCAACTCCCCCCCCAGCCCCCCAAGTGCCCCCGGCTCTCACAGGGGTCCCCGTTGTCCGGGCGGGGCTCCTCGGCCGGCACCTCATCGGGGCTGGGGGGCGGCACCTGGGGGCGGAGGCAGCTGTGGGGCGGGGCTGTCCCACCCACCCCCCAACCACCCCACGCCCCCCCCATAACCGCCCCCCTATAACCGCCCCCCATGCACCCCATAGCTCCCCCCCCCCCCCCCCTTACCGGGGCGCCGTGGGGCTGGGGGTCTCCGTCGCCGTCCGCCGTGGGGCTCAGTCCCGCCTCCTTCCGTGGCCGCGTGCCCCCGCGCTTGGGGGTCTGCCCTCCTGCGGGGCCCGGATGCCTGGGTTCCCCTCCCCCCACCCACCGCCCCCTAGGCGAGGGCGTGTCCCCCGTCCCACCCCATGTGGGTGTGGTCGCCCCCACCCACCCACGCCCCGCGTTCTCCACATATGGCTGTGTGTCATCATCGTCGTCCCCCCCCCCCCCCAACCTAGCTCCCCCCCCGCCATGGGTCCCCCCATATGCAACCCCGCCCCACCCCAGGGCCCCGCCCTGCCCCACCCCAGGGCCCCGCCCCACCTCGCTGCTGTGGGGGCGGCAGGAGCCGATAGACCTTGTAGGGGCGGGGCCCCTCCAGGCGGGAGCGCCCCGGCACCTCCTCGAACTCGGGGCTCTTGTTGAGGGCGCAGCGCAGCCGCGTCTTCCAGCCGGCGGGGTCCGGCCGCGCCCCGGGGTGGAGCCGCCCCTTGAACTCCGCCCACGCCTGCCACGCCCACGGCGGGGGAACGACACACGCGCCGTCAACCCCACAGGGTGCGAGGGCAGGTGAGAGGGCGGGGTCCCGGCCCCGCCCCAACCGCCTCACCTGGCAGAGGGCGGTGCCGGCCCCGCCCCTGGCCCCGCCCTTCCCGGCGTGCTGCCAGGGGATGCGGAGGGCGGAGCGCCCGGCGTCGTCCCACACCAGCCCGGCGAAGCGCCCGCTCTCCACCTGTGCCACCAGCCAGGGACGCAGCTTCCGCCCGCCCCCCGCCGCCATCCCGGGGGTGGGCTGGTCGGGGGGGGGGGGGGGGGGGAAGCACACGGCGTCACGATGGCGTCACGATGGCGTCACCCGGGGGGGGACACACGCACCCCCCCCCCCCCCCCAATGGCGTCACCGCGGAGGGGAACCGCGGGCGGCCCCGCTCACCTCCGCTCCGCCGCCGCTTCCGCGAAGTCACGTGGCGCCGCCTCGCCCCGCCCTCCTCGCCCCGCCCCTCAAGCACCACGCAGACACGGGGAGGGGAGAGTCCGGCCCCGCCTTTATTGGTCGGCGCGGGGGGGGGCGTGGTCAGCGGCGCGGGAGCCGCGCCCCCAGCGGCGCCTCCCGCGCCAGCAGGCGGCGCAGGCGCACTTCGTACTCCTCGTCGCTCTCCTGGGCGCCGCGGGGCGGCCTCCCCCCCGGCAGGTGGCGCTCGGCGGCGGCGCGCAGCTCGGCCGGCGTGTAGAGGCGCGCCGGGTCCAGGCGGTGCTCGTTGATCAGCCGCACCAGGTACTCGGTGTAGTGCCCCCTGCCGGCGGGGAGGTCAGCCCGGCCCTTAACGGCGCCCCATAGCGCGCCCCACATGCCCCATAGCGACCCCCAAGTGCCCCCCCCCCCAGCTCACCGGCAGAGCCCGGCGTGCCCCGGGGGGGTCTCCCTGCCGCAGGGCTCGTCCCGCAGCCCCGCCGGCGTCTCCTTCTGCTCCAGCACCCCGCAGCCCCCTGCGCCCACAGCCTCAGCGCCTGCCCCACAGGGCGGGCATGGGGCTGCCCCACACTTGGGGGGCACGGGATGGGGGGTGGGGGGTGGGGTGTGCGACGGGGGGGTGTCCCCACCTCCAGGCACCGGTCGGGCTTCAGCCGGCGGCTCCGTGTCGAAGGGCACCCCTCCCTCCTGGGGGGGGGCAGAGGATGGGGGTCAGAGAGCCCTGCTGCCCCACAGCGACCCCCAAGTGCCCCATAGAGACCCCACAGCGACCCCCAAGTGCCCCGTACTGACCACAGCTGCCCTACAGGGACCACAGCTACCCCACAGGGACACCCCAGCTGCCCCATAGCGACCACAGCTGCCCCACAGGGACACCACAGCTGCCCCATAGCGACCACAGCTGCCCCACAGGGACACCACAGCTGCCCCACAGGGACCCCCAAGTGCTCCGTACTGACCACAGCTGCCCTACAGGGACCCCCCCCCAGCTGCCCCATAGTGACCACAGCTGCCCCATAGCGACCACAGCTGCCCCACAGGGACACCACAGCTGCCCCATAGCGACCCCCAACCCCCCCCCAGACTCCCACCCAAAAGTCCCCCCCTGCAGCAGCACAGCCGCCCTCCCCCCACCCCACCCCAGCCCCCCAGTGTGTTGTCATCGTCCCCCCCCGCCCCACAGCCGCCCCACAGCCACCCCACAGCGCCCGCGCCGCGCACCCGGAGGAGGCGCTGGAGGCGGGGGGGCTCCCAGTCGCGCAGGTAGAAGAGGCAGTCGCGGGGGTGGTGGCCGTGCAGGGACCCCCGCAGCGGGCAGCCCCGCTCGGGGCAGCGCTGAGGCACCGTCAGCCCCACGGAGGCCCTGGGGCAGCCTGCCCCATAGGGACCCCCAGGGAGACACACACACACACACCCCCCCGCCCCACAGAGCCCCCCACAGACACCCTCTCTCACCCCATAGAGACCCCTCAGCCCCATAACCCCCCCCAGAGACCCCATGGAGACCCCCTCCACCCCACAGAACGCCCCCCCATAGATCCCCCCCGCCATACCCCATAGACCCCCACCCCCCCACCCCATAACACCCCACAGGGCCCCCCCCCGCCCCACAGCACCCCCCATAACTCCCCACAGAGCCGCCCCCAGCCCCCCCAGGAGGCCTCTCCCGCCCCACCCCCCCCCCCCCCCAGACACCCCCCCGCCCCATAGAGCCCCCCCCCCAGCCCCACTCACATCCTTGGCGTGGAAGGGGCCGTAGCAGCCGCTGCAGAAGTGGTGGCGGCACTGGGAGCACTGGAAGTGCATGCAGCCCCCCCGGGCCAGCGCGTACCACACCCCGCACTGCGGGCACGCTGTGGGGCAGAGCCGTGGGGCAGGGCTGTGGGGCAGGGAGCGCCCCCCCCCCCCCCCCAGCCCCCCCCTCCCCAAGCGCCGCCCGTGGGGCACCCACCGATGCCGTGCTCCTGCAGGAAGGCCGCCAGCCCCACGGGCGGCGCTTGGGGGTCGCGGGCGCTCAGCCAGGCCCCGAACTCGGCGCAGGAGAGGGTCCCGTGCTGGGGGTCCCACTGCGGGCGGGGCCGGCGTCACCCCACGGGGACCCCTGGTGCCCGACAGTGACCCACAGCTGCCCCACGGCGACCCCCATAGCGGCCCTGGCACCCCAACCCATGGGGAACCTCCGTCGCCCCACGGCCGCCCCACACTGCCCCATGGAGCCCCCCCCACACCCCACAGGCACCCCATCATCCCACGCTGCCCCACAGGGACGTCCAAATCACCCTATAGGGATGCCCCCCCCCCCCCCCCCAGCACCCCACGGTGCCCCATAGCCGCCCCACAGGGACCCACGCTGCCCCACGGAGCCCCCCCCAGAGCCCTCTGGCTGCCCCACAGCAGCCCCTCACTTCACCCCCCAAGCTGCTGCTCAGCCCCACATCCCCACATCACCCCCCTCCCGTCCTCCCCAGCCCCACATCTCCCCCCAGCCCCACATCTCCCCCCCCCCCAGCCCCACATCTCCCCCCCCCCAGCCCCACATCTCCCCCGCACCGGGCGCTGGCAGCGGGGGCAGAAGCGCTGCTGGCACTGGGGGCACTGGGCCGGGCCCTGCTCCGCCTCGAAGATGAACCCGAACGAGCACTGGGGGGGGAGGGACACACACACAAAGTGGGGGTCAGCCCCACGGCACAGCCCCCCCCCCCAGCGACCCACAGATCCCCCCAGTTATCACAGGGAGCCCCCAATCCCGACCCTCAGCCTCGCAGATCCCCCCAAAACAGGACATCCAGCCCCACAGACCCCCCCTCCAAATACCCCCCCCAGCCCTATATACACCTCAAAGCCCCACAGAGCCCCCCCCCAGCCCCACAGAGCCCCCCCCAGCCCCACAGAGCCCCCCCCCAGCCCCACCTGGATGCACCAGATGAACTTGGGGTCCCGCATCAGCTCCAGCTCCGTCAGCTTCTGGGTGAAGAGCTGGTAGGTGTCGGGGTCCAGGCACTGCCGCAGCTGGGGGGGGGGACGGGGGGGGACACACGCGTGAGGATCGGGGTCCCCACGGGCACACACACACACCCCCCCAAAAACCCCACAGCCCCCCCCAAGACGCTCAGGGCAGCCGGCGACGATCGGGGGAGCCCCGGGGTAAAGGGAAGCTGGGGGGGGGCAGCGAGCCGTCGTGCAAGGAGGGTTGTGCAACGGGAGTTGTGCAGGGAGAGTTCTAGAAAGGCAATTGTGCAAGGGGACTCGTGCAAAGAGAGTTGTACAAGGGGACTCGTGCAAGGGGGCTCATGGAAAAAGAGTTGTGCAAGGGGACTCGTGCAAAGAGACTTCTGGAAAGAGAGTTGTGCAAAGAGACTCGTGCAAGGAGGGTTGTGCAAGGGGACTCGTGCAAGGGGACTTGCGCAAGGAGGGTTGTGCAAGGGGAGTTGTGGAAAGAGAGCTGTGCAAGGAGACTCGTGCAAGGGGACTTGTGCAAAGAGAGTTGTGCAAAGAGACTTGTTCAAGGGGGCTCATGGAAAGAGACTCGTGCAAGGGAGCTCGTGGAAAAAGAGTTGTGCAAGGGGACTCGTGCAGAGAGTTGTGCGAAGGGACTCATGTAAAGAGAGTTGTGCAAGGAGACTGGTGCAAGGAGGGTTGTGCAAGGGGAGTTGTGGAAAGAGAGCTGTGCAAAGAGACTCATGCAAGGCGACTCGTGGAAAGAGACTTGTGCAAGGGGACTCGTGCAAGGGCACTTGTGCAAAGAGAGTTGTGCAAGGGGACTCGTGCAGAGGGAGTTGTGCAAAGAGACTCATGCAAGGGGACTTGCGCAAGGAGGGTTGTGCAAGGGGAGCCGTGGAAAGAGAGCTGTGCAAAGGGACTCGTGCAAGGGGACTCATGCAAAGAGAGTTGTGCAAAGGGACTCGTGCAAGGGGACTCATGCAAAGAGAGTTGTGCAAAGAGACTCGTGCAAGGGGGCTCGTGGAAAGAGACTCGTGCAAGGGGGCTCATGCAAGGGGGCTCGTGGAAAAAGAGTTGTGCAAGGGGACTCGTGCAGAGAAGGTTGTGGAAAGAGACTCGTGGAAAGAGACTCGTGCAAGGGGACTCGTGCAAGGGGACTCGTGCAAGGGGACTCGTGCAAGGGGACTCGTGAAAAGAGAGTTGTGCAAAGGGCCTCATGTAAAGAGAGTTGTGCAAGGGGACTCGTGCAAGGAGGGTTGTGCAAGGGGAGTTGTGGAAAGAGACTCGTGCAAGGGGACTCGTGCAAGGGGACTCATGGAAAGAGAGCTGTGCAAAGAGGCTCATGCAAGGGGACTCATGCAAAGAGAGTCGTGCAAGGGAGCTGGTGCAAGGGGGCTCGTGCAAGAGGGCTCGTGCAAGGGGACTCGTGAAAAGAGACTTCTGGAAAGAGAGCTGTGCAAAGAGGCTCATGCAAGGGGACCCGTGCAAAGAGAGTCGTGCAAGGGAGCTGGTGCAAGGGGGCTCGTGCAAGGGGACTCGTGCAAGAGGGCTCGTGCAAGGGGGCTCGTGCAAGGGGGCCGACCTGTATATCGAGGGTGGAAAAATACGAGAGGCGCTGCGCCTCGTCGGCCAGGTCGGGTCGGGAGCAGGCCGGGCACACCAGGTCCCCCACGCGCCGTTCCTTCACCCCGATGGTGAAATGGAGCCGGAAACATTCCGGGCACAGCGGGCACTCGCACGACGTCAACCATTGCATCTGCGCCGGAGGAAAGAGGGGGGGGTGAGTTAGCAAAAAGGGGGGGGGGATGATGGGGAGACACCCCCCCACCCCCCCTTCCACCGCCCTCGCACGCGGACCCGGTCCTCGTGCGAGGACTCCGTCCTCGCACGAGGACCGGGTCCGTGTGCGAGGGGCGGCGAGGATGAGGAAGGAGGGAGGCGGGGAGGGGAGGAAGCCGTGCGTTACCTGGTGCCGCGGCAGCCCCCACCCGCAGACGGCGCACTCGCAGCGGAGGCGGCGGCGCAAGGCGGCGCGGTCGGGGCAACGGCCGACGGCTTCCACCAGTTCTCCCAGTCCCGGCGGCGGGGCGCGACCCAGTCCCAACTCTCGCCCCAACGTCGCTACCAACTGGGCGCGGCCCCAGCTCGCCACGCCCAGCGTCGCCAACGCCCGGCGCACCACTGCCTGGCACCGCGGTGACACCAGTGACACCAGTGACGCTGACCCGCAGCACCCAGTACCCCCCCCCATCCCTCTCTCGGCACCCCCAAATTCCCTCCCAGCCACCCTTACCCACCAATACCTTTCCAGTAAGCCACAAGCCGCCTCCCAGTACCCCCAGTAACCCCCCTCGCAGTGCCCACCAAACCCCTCCCAGCTCCCCCCGCCCCCCCCCCCGCCCCAGTGCTCCCAGTAACCCACAACCCCCCTGCCCAGCACCCACCAATATCCACCCCAGCGCTCCCAGTAACCCACACTGCCCCTCCCAGCACCCACCAATATCCACCCCAGTGCTCCCAGTAACCCACAACCTCCCTGCCCTGTGCCCACCAGTACCCCTCGGATCCCCTCCCAGCGCCCCCAAACCCCCTCCCAGTACCAATACCCCCCCCAGTTCTCCCAGTAACCCACCCCCCCCCCCCCAGCACCCACCAGTACCCCTCGAATCCCCTCCCAGCACCCACCAATACCCACCCTGGTGCTCCCACTAACCCACCACCCCCCTGCCCAGCACCCTCCAATACCCACCCCAGTGCTCCCAGTAACCCACCACCCCCCTGCCCAGCACCCACCAGTACCCCTCGAATCCCCTCCCAGCACCCACCAATACCCACCCCAGTGCTCCCACTAACCCACCCCCCCCCTGCCCAGCACCCACCAGTACCCCTCGAATCCCCCCAGCGCCCCCGAACCCCGCTCCCCGTAACCCTCCGTCCCCTCCTGGGCACCCCCGGGCCCCCTCCCAGTCCCTCCCAGTGCCCTCCCAGTGCCCACCTGCTGGTCGGGGCAGTCGAAGTCGAGGGGGGGCTGCTGGGGCTCCCAGAGGCGCCGCTGGAAGGGCTCCAGCCGCCGGCGCTGCAGGTCGCCCAGCGCCCCCCACACGTCCCCCCCGTTCTGGTACAGGGCGGCGGCCGCCACGCCCCGCTCCCCGAAGCCCAGCGCCGCCAGCGCCCGCAGCTGCCCACCAGTACGCACCAGTCGGCACCAGTACGGACCGGCGAGGGCCGCCCGCCCACCCTGGTAGCACCCCCTCACCACCCACAGCCCGCCCCAGCGCCCACCAGTATGGGCCAGTACGGCCCAGTCAGGCCTGCGGGGCTCGGCAGGGGCCCGCAAGCAGCTCCCAGCACCTCCCAGTAAGACCAGTGCGGGACCAGCGCCCCCCAGCACCCAGCCCCTGCCCTGAAACAGCCCAGCGGTGACCCAGTCCCTTTGCCCCGCCCCCTATCCCCTTAGCCCCGCCCCTGGTCCCTGAACCACGCCCCCAACCCTTAGGCACACCCCCTGCACGTTAAGCCCTGCCCCCCAGATAAACCACGCCCACCTCACAGGCAGCACACACCCAGCTAGACCACAAGGGTGGCCCCGCCCACAGCCCCGTGGTTCCACCCCCAGTGCACTAAGCCCCACCCATGCACCCCCCAGACCCCGCCTCCCAGCTAGCAGCAAGCACCCAGCTGGGCGGGGAGAGTGCAACGGGGTAGCCCCGCCCACAGCCACATAGCCCTGCCCAAACACTAAGCCCCACCCCTGCATTCTAAGCTCCGCCCCCCACTACCAGCAAGCTCCCCTGCAGGGTCCCACAGGAGGACCGCCCCCAAGCTATAGCCCTGCCCCCAGCCACACCCCCACATCCCAAGCTCCACCCCCACATCAAGCCCCGCCCTCCACAGCTACCATCAAACCCCTGCAGCAAAACGAGCGACCCCCCCCATCGCCCCGCCCCTATGACCCCGCCTATACCCTAAGCTCCACCCCTGCATGCTAAGCCCCGCCCCCACACTAAGCCCCTCCCCACCCAGCCACCAGCATCCCTGCAGGGCACCACAGGGGGGAGCCCCGCCTGCCCCACAGCCCCGCCCCCCCAGGCCCCGCCCCCCCAGGCCCCGCCTACCTGCCGTCGCCGGGCGCCCAGGCAGGCCTCCAGGGCGCGCTGGGGGTGGGCGTGGGCGCGGGCCCAGGCGCGGGCGGCCTCCCGCAGGGACAGGGCCCCCAGCGGCCCCCCCGCCTCCGCCGCCCCCCGCCGCTCCGCCGCCCCCGCCAGCGCCCCCAGCGCCGCCCCCAGCCCCGCCCGCGCCCGCCCCACCGCCGCCCCCGCCGGGCCCCCCAGCGCCGCCGCCCCCGCCACCACCGCCTCCGCCGGCACCCCCTGCGCCTCCGCTGCCTGGGGAGGGGGGGGAAACACGGGGGGGGGGGGGGGGGGGGTCAGGGGGTGCCCCCAAAGCGACCCCTCCTCTTGGGGGCACCCCAAAACTCACGGGGACGCCCGGGGCACCCCACGCTCCTGGGAACACCCAAGTCGTCCCCCCCCCCCCCCAACAGGGACCCCCTTAGGGACACCGAACGGGCGACGCCGAGATCCTGGGGGGACCCCGCCCCCTGGGGGCGACCACGGGGTCCCCCCAGGAGCCACCCAAACCCTTGGGGACCCCCCCAGAGACCCCGGGGTGGGGTGGGGGACGACGAGACACACACACACACACACACACGCGCGCGTGAGCTCACCCTGACGAGGGCGACGAGGCGGCGCCCGTCCTCCCGCAGCCGCTCCTGCCGCCGCCGCTCGGCCTCCTGGGAGGGGGTGAGGGCGGGAGGGGGGGCGGGGGGCTCCCCCGGGCGCCCGGGTCCCCCCGCCGTCGCGGCAGCGGGGCGGGGGGAGGCGGAGGGGGGCGGCGTCGGCGTCCCCCCCCCCGCCCCGGTGCGGTGACAGACGTCGCACACCCGCCCCGAGCCCTCGTTCCAGTAGGTGCAGTGGGGGCACTGCCAGCCCTGGGGGGGGGGCACAGGGAGCAGGGGGGGGTCAGCACCTGGATGCTGGGGGTCCCCCGGATGCCGGGGTCCCCCCCCACCCCCAGACTGACCTGTGGGGCGGGGGGGGGCCGTCGGGCGAGGCGGGGGCGCTCGCAGACCCCGCAGAGGACGCTGGGGCCGGGGTTCAGGAAGGTGCAGGAGGCGCAGGCCCAGCCCTCGCTGCCGCCGGGGGGCTGCCCCATAGCGCCGGGGGGCTGCCCCATAGCGCCGGGGGGCTGGTATGGCCACGGGGAGAGAGACGAGCTGGAGAAGAACAGTAAAGAAAGGAGTGAGAAACCCTATAGATCCCCATAACTCCTAAGGGGGGGGGCTATAGGGGATTTGGGGGGGGGTATGGGGGTCCCCAAGGGCCATAGGGGATGCTCGGGCGGCGGTATGGGGGTCCCACGGCGTTATAGGGGATTGGGGAGGGCATATAGGGGTCCCGTGGGGGCAGAGGGGATTTGGGAGGGGGCTATAGGGGAGCCCCCAGGGCCATAGGGGATGTTTAGGGGTGCTCCACCTTACCTGGGGTCCCCCCGCAGGGGGGCGCAGTCGGGGCGGGGCCGGCCGGGGGGGGTCCCGCCTGGAGGGGGGGGCAGGACCCTCAGCACCTACAGAGCCCCTATAGACCCACGCACACCCCCAGGAACCGCCCCCAGTACCCTACGCCAGACCATATAGACGCCCCCAAACCCCACAGAGCCCTCCCAGGCCCCATAGAACCCCTGCACTCCCTATAGAATCTCTCCCAACCTGACAGAGCTCCTATAGGTCCACTACGAGACCCTATAGACCCACGGCCTGCTCCTACAGAGCTCCCCCCAGTCCCTACACAGCCAACCTATAGCCCTCCCAGCTCCTATACAGCTCCCCTATAGCCCCCCCACACGCCATAGCCCCCCCAGCCCCTATAGAGCTCCCCTATAGCCCCCCCAGCCCCTATAGAGCTCCCCTATAGCCCCCCCAGCCCTTATAGAGCTCCCCTATAGCCCCCCCAGCCCCTATAGAGAACCCTATAGCCCCCCCAGCTCCTATAGAGAACCCTATAGCCCCCCGTACCTGTGGGGCCGTCCCCATCCATTATCGGCAGCGAGTCGGGCACCAGCAGCCCCTGGGGTGGGGAGAGGAGCCCCCCCCCCAGTTCACACCAGTACAGACCAGTATGGCCCTGTGACAACCCCCTCAGTACATCCCCGGGCACCCCCAGTATAGCCCAGTGCCCTGCTCATCCCTCCCAGTGCATCCCAACCTCCTCTCAGTCATTCCCAGTACAGCCATGTACTCCCCCCCAGTGCCTCCCAGTCTATCCCAGTACAGCTGTGTGCTCCTCCCAGTCCCCACTCACCTCAGCCCCCCGTGCCAGGATGTCGGTGAAGAACTGGGGGTTCGGGTGCTGGTTCTGGGGGGGGGAAGGAGAGAGTCAGAGCCCGCCCAGTGCCCCCCAGTATGCCCCAGTGCCCACCCAGCATGTCCCAACATCCCCCAGTACGTCTCAGTGACCCTCCCACTGCCCCCCAGTACGCCCCAGTGACCGTCCAGTCCCTCCCAGCACCCCCCAGTTTTTCCCAATGACCTCCGCAGTCCCTCCCAATGCCCTCCAGTCCCCCCCAATGACCCTCCCAGTCCCTCCCAGTTCCCCCCCCCAGCGCTTACGGCCAGCAGGAGTTCGAGCTCGGCGCGCAGCAGCAGGACGTCAGCGGTGACGGCGGCCACGCGGGGGGCGTGGGGAGCCCCCGCCTCCGGGGGGAAGCTCAGCCCCTCCCCCGTCTCCTCCGTGTACCCCAACAGCCGCAGCACCCCCCGGCCCCCCTGCGGAGGGGAGGGGGCACCGTCACTGGGGGGAGCGGGGGGCTCTGAGGGGGGACTGGGGTCCTATAGAGGGGTCTTGGGGTGCCCCACGGGGGACTAGACTGCTCTACTGGGAGTGTTCAGGTCCTATAAGGGGGTACTGGGGTGACGTGGCGGGTAGCGGGATCCTATAGGCGCGTATTGGGGTCCTATAGGGATTATTGGGGTGCCCCAGGGGGGTACTGGGGCTCCTCAGGGGAAATTGGGGTGATCTAGGGAGGTACGGGGGTGTGCCTGGGGGGCTTCAAGGTGGCCCAAGCGAGGTAACAGGGTGTCCAGAGAAGATTGGGGTGATTTACATTAATATTGGGGTGCTATAGGCAGGATTAAGGTAACACAGGAAGTGTCGGAGTGTGCTATAAACAGTTGAGCCGCTAGACAACAATATTGGGGGGCCCACAGACGATTAAAGAGCCATAAAACACATACTGGGGTGCCGTGGGGAGGTACTGGGGGGAACTGGGGTGCTCAAAGGGGTACTGGGGTACCCTGGGTGGCATTAGGGTACTCTAGAAAGAATATCGGGGTGCTCTACGGAGATATTGGGGTGATCCACGACGTTTTAAGGTGTCTGAAGACAGACTAGGGCGCTGTATAGCAAGACTTGAGATGCTATAGACGGGTACCGGTGTGGCCTGGGGGCAACTGGGGCGTCCCAGGGGGTCTCGGGGTGCTCTAGAGAAGGCATAGGGGTGCCGGGGGCGGGTTTTGGGGGTACCTGTATGGCGCCGACGGTGCTGCGGAAGACGGGGTTGCCGAAGCGGACGGCGCGCCAGTGCCGGGGGGGCCGGGGCTGCAGCAGGTTGCGGCCGTACTTCTCCAGGATGCTCAGCGCCGTCCGCAGCTCCTTCAGCCCCTGCAGCGGCTGCCCCGGCTCCTGGGGGGGGGGGGGACGGTGGGGACAGGTTGGGGGGGTACCCCAAATCCCAACCGGGCCCCCCCTGAATCCCCATTGCCCCCCCCGAACCCCCCCATCACCTCACTGCATTGCCCCATTACCCCCCCCACAAATCACCTCACTGCTCCCCCCCCAAGACCCCCCCTGCCCCCCTAAATCCCCCCTCAAATTACCCCATTGCCCCCCAAGACCCCCGTCACCCCACTGACCCCCCGAATCACCCCGCTGACCCCCCCACACCCCTAAATCACCCCAGCGCCCCCCCTAAATCGCCCCACTCCTCCTCCCGCAGCCCCCCCGTACCCCATTCTCCCCCCCCTTATTTTGGGGTGTCCCCCTGCCCCAGTACCAGGCGTATGTTGTCCCGCAGCAGCCGGGCCCCGTCCAGGTGCCAGCATTTGGCGGGGGGCGGTAGGGGGACCCCCAAAAGCGGGCTCAGCTCGGCCGGCATCGCCTCCCCGGGGTCCCGGGTCAGAGCCGCCTCCAGTGCCACCCGCAGCGCCCCGAGGCTGGAGGGGGGGGCCCCCTCGCAGCCCCCCGGGGTCTGGGGTGACCCCTCCGGCTTGGGGGGTGCCCCCTTGGAGGCGCCCACGGTGTGAGGGGACTCCTCCGGGATGTGGGGTGCCCCCTTGGAGGACCCCGCCACGTGGGGGGACCCCTCAGGATCTTCGGGTGCTGCCTGGCAGGCGTCCATGATGTGGGGTGACCCCCCTGGGATGTGGGGTGACCCCTGGGAGCCCCCCTCCGCCGGCACGGGGGCGCGGGGCTCGGCCTCTTCCGCCATCACCTGAGGGGGGTGGAAAACGGGGAGGAAAAAAAGGGGGCTTAAGGGGGGGGGAGTTAATGAGGGTAACGAGCTGGCAGCGGGGCAGTGGCGGCACTAATTGGGGGGCGCACCCCTCACCTGGGGTCCCCAAGGGGTCCTTGCCCCACTGCCCCCCAAAAAACCCCCTGGGGGGGGGGTGTCCTCATCACCCCCCCACGGGGGTTCCTGTCGTGGGGGGTCCCTCTCCTCCCCCCGCCCCCCAAGATTCCTGTCAGAGAGGGTCCCGTCCCCCCCCCTAAGGTCCCTGTCGGGGGGGGGGGGGGGGGGTGTCCCTGTGTGAGGAGAGGGGCGCTCCGGGGGCGCCCAGAGCGGGTTTAGTGAGGGTCCGGGGATTACCAAGGAGAACTCGGGGACCCCCGGCCCCATGGCGGGGATCCCGGGAGGAGCCGGGGTCGGGCGGGGGGAAAAACCACACCGGGGAGCCCCGGCCTACCTCAGGGCCGGGGGCGGGGAGAGGCGGCGGCGGCGGCAGCGACCGCCCCGGCCGGCGGCGCCTTCAAAATGGCGGCGGCGGCGGCAGAAGGGGAGGACAGCGGCTTCCCGCCCGACTGACGTCACGCCGGCCCGGCCACGCCCCCGAACGGGCTGCCCTCACCCGCCGCGGCGGAGCGCGGCGTCGCCCGCCTGCGCGGGCGCCGCCCCCTCTGGCCACGCCCCCGCCCTGGCAGCCCACACCGCCGACGGAAGGTCGCGGCGTCGCCGGCTCCGCCCCCTGCGCGCATGCGCGGCGCCGCCTTTCCCTCAGCCCCGCCCCTTCTCCGCTCTCTCCTCAGGCCACCATGATGGCGGCGGCGGCGGCGGCCCCGCGGCTCCGGCCGCTCCTCCGGGCCCTGCGGGCACAGGTGAGCCGGGAGGGGGGTAGGGGGACCTCGGGGGTGACGCCGCGACGCTCCGATGACGTCACGCCCGCGCCGCGGCGTCACTCCGGTCGGGGGAGGTCGCCCGGCGGATCTGAGGGGGTGGGGGTGTCTTCCCTCCGCGCTTCCCCCCTGCCTCCCTCTCTCCCTGCCCTTCCCTCTCCCTGCCCTTCCCGTGACGTCACCGGGAGCCGTGACGTCACGGCGAGCCCCCCGGGGGTGTGTCGTGTCCCGTGTCCCCCCCCCCCCCGGGGGGTTGCTCCATTCTGAGACCATATCCCGCGCTTTTTAAAAAATGACGTCCCGGCCGGCTCTGACGTCACACCCCCAGCGCTCCTCCGTTGCGGGGGACGAGTGTTGCTCTCCGCGGTGATGTCACGCAGGTCACGACCTTGCTGGTGCACTGCAGAAGGAGGTCGCGGAGGGCTTTGCCCCTGGGTGGGAGGAGCGGGCGCCGACGATGTCACGGTGGGGGCTGTGACATCGCGTGTGCCTCCCCCAACCCCTTGCTCCCCCCAGACGCTGCGGGGGCCCTTCTGGCCCCGGAGGCCCCCCCTGGGGCTGGGCCCCGCGCCCCGAGCCCTCGCCACCGCCAGCGCCCAGGTGAGGGGGGGGCAGGAGGGGCTCTGGGGGGGGCAGTTTGGGGGGGCTGGGGGGCAGACTGAGACCTGGGGGAGGGCCGTGGGGCGGGGCGGGGGCTCTGGGGGACGCATTGCGGGGCAGAGCGGAAGGACTTTGGGGTCTGGGGGGCAGATTGGGGGCTGTGGGGGGCAGGACGGGGGGGGGGTCTGTGGGGCAGACCCCCCTGTAACACCCTCTTCCCCCTCCCAGGCAGCTTCCCTGGCCCCCGCAGCCGCCGTGGGGCAGGAGCCCCCCGCCGCGGGGCGGACAGAGCCCGCCGCGGGTCAGGAGCCCCCCGCCGCAGGCCTAGAGCCCCCCGCCGCGGGTCTGGAGGAGGAGGTGCGGCTGGAGGACCTGGGGCTGGGGGCCTTCACCCCCGTGGGGCTGGTGCAGAACTTCCTGCAGTTCCTCCACCTTGACGTGGGGCTGCCCTGGTGGGGGGCCATCGCCGTCGGTGAGCGGGGGACGGGGCGCGGGCGGTTCTGCGGGGCGGGGAGGCTCCGTGGGAGGTCCCGCTGGGGCACCCCCCGACCCTGACCCCCCCTCCCTCCCTCCCTGCAGGGACGCTGGGGGCCCGGCTGGCCCTGCTGCCCCTCCTGGTGCGGGGGCAGCGGGAGGCCGCCCGCCTGGCCGCACACATGCCCCAGATCCAGCTCCTCTCCCAGCGCCTGGCCGAGGCACGGCGGGGCAGCGACCAGTTCCAGGGTAGGCGGGGCTTCGGGCAGGAGGGGGGGCGGGGCGTGGGGGCTGGGGGCGGGGCCTCTGGAAAGGGGGCAGCAATGCTGGGGCTATGCTTGCTGCAGGCTGGGGGGAGTGGGTGGGGCTTTGTGGGAGGGGGTGGGGCTTGTGTGACGGGGCGGGGCCTTTAAAAAGGGAGAAGCAATGCTTGGGCTGTGCTTGCTGCGGGCTGTGGGTGAGTGGGTGGGGTTTCTGGGAGGGGGCAGGGCTTGGGGACTGGGGGCGGGGCCTTTGAAAGGGGGCGGCAATGCTCGGGCTGTGCTTGCTGCAGGCTGGGGTAGGGCTCTGGGTGAGTGGGTGGGGCTTCTGGGGAGGGGCGTGGCCACTGAGCAGGGGGCGGGGCCTCCAACGGGGGTGGCGGTGCTGGGGCTGTGCTTGCTGCAGGCTGGGGCAGGGCTTCTGGGGAGGGGGCGGGGCCTAGGAGCTGGGGGCGGGGATGCCTAGTAGAGGGAGTGGCCTCAATACAGGGGGCGGGAGAAACTGGGGCTGTACTTGGTGCAGGCTGTGGGTGGGCTCTAGGGGAAAGGGGTGGGGCCTCAGAGCAAGGGGCGGGGCTTTAGCAGTGACAGGTGGGTGGGTGTAGGGGAAGGGGGTGGGGCCTAGGAGCTGGGGGCGGGGCTGGGGCCGCAGTCTATGGAGGAGGAGAGGGTTCCAGGGTAGGGGTGGGGCTTCAGGGCTGGGGATGGGGTCTGGGGAGCAGGGGCGGGGCTTTGGTGCTGGGGGCGGAGCATGGCTGTTTATAGCAGTGCCGAGAATAGGGCTGGGCTTTTGGCAGGGGCGGAGCCTGTTGGGGCGGGGCTTTAAGAGCTCATTGAGTTTTTAAAGTGATAGTAGCTGTTGCATGAAAGCGGAGGGGGGCGTCGCCTGTTGGGAGGGGTGGGGCTGGCGGGAAGGGGGCGTGGCCTTTCCAGGCCCCACCTCCCCCTAAAGCCCCGCCCTCTCGCAGTGGCCCGCGCCTACTCGGAGCTGGCGGCCTACCAGAAGCGCCACGATGTCAACCCCCTGCGTGGGTTCTTGGTGCCCCTGGTGCAGGTGAGGGGGGGGGGGGGGGGGGTGCGGGGGGGACCCCAGCATCCAGAACGGGGGGGGGACGCGGGCATCTGTGCCCCCCTGTCTGAGGGTGGGGGGTCGGGCAGACCCCCCTGTTCGTCTCCTTCTTCCTGGCGCTGCAGAAGATGGCGGCGGCGCCGGTGCCGGGGCTGCACCGGGGGGGGCTGGCCTGGTTCCCCGACCTGGCGGCCCCTGACCCCTACTACGTCCTGCCCCTCCTCGTCACTGCCTCCACCTGGCTCGTCCTCGAGGTGCGGGGGGCACGGGGAGGGGGGGGGGCGGGGGTCCTACGTAAACACAGGGGGTGGGGTGTGTCTTATAGAAATGCGCGGGGTTGGGGTAAACGCGGCGGGGTTTGGGTAGGTCCTGCGGGAACGATTGGGGTTTGGGTGGACGTGGGGGGTTGGGGTGGGTCCTATAGAAGCTTCTGGGGTTGGGGTAGGGCCTACGTAAACACGGGGTGGGAGGGCGTTGCTGTAGGCCCTGCGTAAACGCGCCCCGCCCGCAGGTGGGGGCGGAGACGGGCGTGGCCAGCCCGGGGGCGGGGGCGATGCGGCAGGTCCTGCGCCTGCTGCCCCTCTTCTTCCTGCCCTTCATCCTCCACTTCCCCACGGTGAGCGTGGGGTGGGGGCTCTGGGGGGGCGGGGCCTCAGTGGGCGGGGCTGTGGGTGGGGAAGGTGGGGCCCCGTGGGAGGGAGGGGTGGGAAGAGGCTCTCCCAGGAGGGGGTGGGGCCAAATGCAGTGGGCGGGGCCTCACCCACAGGTGGGTGTGGTGGTCTACCAGGGAGGGGCTTCCCCATGGGTGGGCGGGGCTCTCTGGGCAGTGGGAGGAGTCACTCTGCGGTGGGTGGGTTGTCCCTGAGGGGTGGGAAGAGCTCCTGAGGATGGGGTGGAGCCTCCATGCAGTGGGAGGAGACTCTGAGGATGGGGTGGAGCTGCTGCCAGTGGGAGGAGCCTCCCTGCAGTAGGAGGAGCCTGCACAGTGGGAGGAGCCTGCTGCTGTTGGGAGGCACTTGGAGTGGGAGGAGCCTGCTGCTGTTGGCAGGCACTTGGAGTGGGTGGAGCCTCTGTGGTAGGCGTGGCCAGCCCTGCAGGAGTTGTGACCGCCCCCTGGTGGGCGTGACCTCCCTGCTGGGCGTGGCCCTGTGCCCACCCATGGTGGGTGGAAACCTTCGTGCCTGTGGGCAAGGCCTGATCCCTTAGTGGGTGTGTCCAGGGGAGTGGGCGTGGCCGCGGGGCAGGGCGGGGCACGGCACGGCGACCATCTCCCTGTCCCCCGTTGGCCGTGCCCCGCCCTGTGGGCGTGTCCGGGCGCTGAGCGGGCGTGTCCCCCGGCCAGGCGGTCTTCACCTATTGGCTGACGTCGAACGCCTTCAGCCTGGCCCAGACGGGGCTGCTGCGGGTGCCCGCCCTGCGGGCCCGCCTCCGCGTGCCCCCCCCCGGCACCCCGGCACCCAGCACCCCCAAACCCCCCGGGGGGGTCCTGGGCCGCCTGCGGCAGGGTGACTGCGGGGGGGGGGGGGGGGGGGGGATATCGGGGGGTTGTGGGGTGTTACGGGGGGGGCTGTAGGGGGGTTATGAGGGGCTGGGGCGGGCTTCTGGGGTCTTTCGGGGGGGCTTCGGGGTGGTGTTGGGGGCTTTGAGAGGGCTGGGGGGGACTTTTGGGGGGTTATGAGGGGTAACAGGGGGGGCCGCAGGGCGTTCGGGGGGCTGGGGGGGAGTCACGGGGCTAGAGGGGATCTATGGGGGGTTATGTGGGCGTGGGGGGGGGTTATGGGGGGGCTATAGGTGGATTATGGGGGGGGTTCGAGCGCCAGGGAGGTCATTGGGGGGCGTATGGGGAGGTTTCGGGGTTATGGGGGGGCTACGGGACATCTGTGGGAGGCATCGGGGAGGTTATGGGTGCGTTTTGGGGGGGTGGGGGGTTATGGGGGGGGTCTTCGGGGTCCAGGGAGGTTCCTGAGGGGTCTCAGGGGGGGTTGTGGGGGTCCTGTGTGACCCCCCCCCCCCCCCCCGGCTGACGCGGGGTGGGGGGGGGGGAGAGCAGAGTGGCGGGAGGCGCAGGCGGTGCAGCGCGGCGAGGAGCGGCAATGGCGCCTGCGGCACCACCTCGACCTGGCCGCCAAGGGTGAGCTCGCACGGGGGGCCTTGCACGAGGGCCTCGCACGGGGGGGGGGGGGGGGGGGGGGGCACGGTCCTTGCACGGAGGGGCGTTGCACAGGGAGGAGGGGGCTGCTCTTGCACGAGGGCGGCCTTGCACAAGAGACGTGTGCGTGGGGGAAATGTTTTGCGGCGGGGTGCGTGTGGCACGAAGGCTCTTTGCACGAGGGCTTCTCTCGCACGGGGGTCGTTTGCACAAGAGGGCTTTGCGCGCGGGCCTTTCTTGCGCGAGGGTGGTTCTTACACCCGCGTCCTTTGCACGAGGATCCTTTGCATGAGGGTTTGTGTTACACGACGACCCCTTGCACGAGTCCCCCCCTTGATCTCCCCCCCCCACCCATCCCCAAACAGGGCCGCTGCGACAGACCTTCGCCCACAACCCCCTGGTGCCCCCGGGGGGGGCCCCCCCCGCCCCCCCGGCCCCCCCCAAGCGCCCCTGGAAGGAGACCCTGGGCTGAGTGGGGGGCGGGGGGGGGGGGAGCACCCCAATAAACACCCCCCCCCTCGACACACCGCCTCTGCCTGTGCTTTGTGGGGGGGCCTCGACACAGATTGGGGGGGGGGGCTTGAAACTGATTTTTGGGGGGTAGTAAATGCTGGGGGGGGGGGCAGGAACCTTTTGGGGGTCCTATCGCCTACTTAGGGGGGGCCTCAACATCGGTGGGGGCCCCGGGACCCACCGGGGGGGGGGGGGGGGGGCCGGCCCCTGTTTCGAGGGGTCCCTGAGCCCTTGGCAGCCGCGTTTCGCGGTTTGGCGCCGCGCGGCCGCCGTAGCGCTCCGCCCGCTCAAAATGGCGGCCGGGACAAGATGGCGGCGCACGGCGGCATGCGCCGTACAACATGGCGGCGCACTGGCCGGAAGAGGCCGGCTTGCGGGGGCGTGACGGCACCGCCTCGCGGTCACGTGTGGGTGTCGCGTGACTTCCGCCGGGGGCCATGGCGGCGCGCAGGATCATGCGGATCGGTACGGGGTGGGGGGGGGGGGGGTGTGCTGGGGGCGTGGTTAAGGGGTGTGGGCGGGGTTAAGGGCTGTGGGCGTGGTTAAGGGGGTGTGGGCGGGGGTACGGTGGGGGGAAAGGGCCAAAAATGACCGGAGGGGAGGGGGGAGTGGGTGGGATAATTTACTGGGGGCGGTGCTAATAAGCAGAGGGCGGGGCTAATGGTTGCAGGGCGGGGCTACTAGTGGGGGGCGCGGCCTTATGGCGGGGGCGGGGCTTGGCCCTGGCAATGGGGGGGTGAATAGGGGACAGGGGCGTGGTTACCGCATTGAGGGTGGGACTAAGGGGATGGAGGCGGGGTTAATGGTGTGGGCGGGGCGTGGAGGCCTGGGGGCGCGGCCTGGAGCCAACAACATAAGAGTATGGTGTGAGGCGGGGAGCCGAAAGGGGAGGGGCTAGTGACCTGGAGGCGGGGCTAAGGGCTCGTGGGCGTGGCCTGGAGGAGGGGGCGTGACCTGGAGAGTGGGACGGGGTCCGTAGTAAGGCCCAAAAAGCGGGGGGCGCGCCCTAAGGTGGTGGTGGGCAGAGGGATGGGATGGGGCGGGGCTAACTCCTGTGGGCGGGGCTTCCTTGACACACACCCACCCCACCCAGCTGAGCGCCAGGCCCGCTCCCTGCGGCCCCTCCCACGCCCCGCCCAGCGGATTGGCCAATGGCGAGTGGCGTAAGTCCCGGGTGCCTGGGTCCCTTCTTGGGGGGGGGGGGGGGTCCCTTGGGGTGGGGGGGCAGCTCGGTTTTCTTTTCGGGGGGGGTGGGGGTGTCTCAGGCACGTGGGGGTCCCTGATGCCTGGGTCCCCCCATGCCCACGCCCTGTCCCGTGTGTCCCCCCCCCCCCCCCCAGGCAGGGCTTCGCCCCCAGCACGGCCGGGTACGGACCCCTGCGCGACCTCCCCGACTGGTCCTTCGTGGGTGAGAACCTGCCCGGGCGCCTGGGGGGGGGGGGGGGGGGCACCCCAAAAGAAGGGGACACCCCAAAAGGAGGGGACACCCCAAAAGAAGGGGACACCCCAAAAAGGGGGGGGGGGGGGGCACCCCATACACTCGAGTTCTTGGGGTGGGGTGGGGGTCACCCTGTACGCCTGGGTCCCTTTGGGTGGGTGATGGGGGCACCCTGGGTCCCCCGGGGTTGGGGGGGGCCACCTGGATGCCTGGGTCCCTCAGACACACCCCCCCCCACCACCCCTTTTTGCCCCCCCAGACGGCCGCCCTGCCCCACTGTGGAAGGGGCAGCTCCGCCGGCTGCAGGAGGACGAGGCCTTCGCGGTGAGTTGGGGGGGGGGGGGTGGGGGGGGGGGGGGTCCCCGGATGCCTGGGTCCCCCCCTCGGATGCCTGGGTCCCCCCCCCCGACCGTCGTGTCCCCCACCCCGGTCAGCGCCGTGCCGTGAAGCTGAGCCAGGTCCTGGATGCAGCCGCCGAGCGGGGGGAGCCCGAGGGGGTGCCCAGCCCCGGCCTGCGCCCCAAGGGCTCCCAGCGCCGGCCAGTACGGACCAGTACGGACCAGTGAGGACCCTGCGCCCCGCCTCCGGACAGACGACGGGCTCCTGTGGGGCGGGAGAGCGACCGCCCGGGTGCCTGGGTGTCCCCCGTCCCCCCCCCAGATGCCTGGGTCCCCTCCAGCGCCCCTTTTTTTTTTGCTGACGTATTAATAAAAATGAGCGTTTTGTCCCCAAAATGTGGTGTTTTGACGGCGCCCCGACGCCTGGGTCCCGTTCCACCCACCCACCCCCCCCCCCCCGGACGCCTGGGTCCCCTCCTGAACGGCCCGGGGTCCGCCCGTCACGCGCCTCCCCTCCCCCGCTACAGATGTGGCAGCCGATGACATCATCGCCCGGGCGCCCGGCCCAGGCACGGGACTGGGGGCGCCGCCAGCTCCCCCTGTCCCCCAGTAACCCCCCCGCTCTCCTCCCAGTGCTCCCAGTAACCCCCAGTAACCGCCTTTTCTCTTCCCAGTGCTCCCAGTAACCCCCAGTCCCCTCCCAGTAAACCCGAATCCCGTCCCAGTGCTCCCGGTAAGCCCCTTTTGTCTTCCCAGTGTTTCCAGTAGCCCTGAAACCTTCTCCCAGCAACCCCTAATCTCTTCCCAGTGCTCCCAGTAACCCCTAATCCCCTCCCAGTGCTCCCAGTAAGCCCCTTATGTCTTCCCAGTGCTTCCAGTGGTCCTGAAGCCTTCTCCCAGCAACCCCTAATCGCTTCCCAGTGTTCCCAGTAGCCCCCTTTTGTCTTCCCAGTGCTCCCAGTAACCCCTAATCCCCTCCCAGTGTTCCCAGTAGCCCCCTTTTGTCTTCCCAGTGCTCCCAGTAACCCCTAATCCCCTCCAGTGTTCCCAGTAGCACCGTTTTCTCTTCCCAGTGCTCCCAGTAACACCTAATTCCCTCCCAGTAAGCACCCTTTCTCTTCCCAGTGCTCCCACTAACCCTCAACCCCCTCCCAGGAGCCCCCAATCCCCTCCCAGTAACCCCGAATCCCTTCCCAGTGCCTCCCAGACGTCCCCCCCCACCTCCCTCCCAGTCCCCACCCCCACCCCCCTCCCCGCAGCTCCCAGTACAAACCAGCAGGCGCCAGCGCCCCGCCCCCTCTCCTCCGGGCGTTCCTTTATTAATTATTATTAATTAATTAATAATTATTAACCCCGCCCCTCCCCCCCCGGGGGACCCAGGCGTCCGGGCGCCCCTCCCCCCCTTCCCGGCCCGCAGGACGGGGGGGGTCGGGCCCCCCCCGGGCCCCCCCAAAAAAACCCCAAATCGGTAAAAAAAAAAGAGACGACCCCCCCCTTTATGTACACCGGGCCCCGCCCCCTCGTTTACATAGCCCCGCCCCCGCCTGGCATGCGCGATCGCCCCGCCCCCTCTTTTTGCATAGGCATTGTTTGCGTCAAGCGGCCCCACCCCCTCCCACCCCATTGTCAGCCAATCGGGGGCCTCCGCTCCACGGATGGACCCCGCCCCCTTCACGGGGATTGGCGGCCCGAGGCCCCGCCCCCACGGCCCTGCGGTAGGGGAGGGGTCACGGGGGGCGGGGCCGACCACTGACCTTTCCCAGCCAGGTCAAGGGTCGTGACCCCTCCCCCCGAGAAGGGGCGGGGCTGAGGCATGGCCCCGCCCAGAGCACCATGAGGAGGAGGAGGAGGAGGGGGTGTGGCCAGGCCAAGCCCCACCCACACCGAGCAGGGGCGGGGTCACGGGGAGGGGGCGGGCACAGCCCCCCAGAGGCTGCAAAAGGGGGAGGGGCTGTCTGAGAGGGGGCGTGGCCACACGGGGCGTGGCCACTGCCAGGAGGAGCTTCGGGGGGGCGTGGCCACCGGGGTCCCATGCGGAGCCCCAGGCTGGAGGGGGCAGCCCACGTGTGGGCGGGTCCCTGGTGGGTGTGGCCTCCTAGTGGGAGGAGTGTTCTGGTGGGTGTGGCCTCCAGGGGGCGTGGCCTCCCCGATCCCAGCCGGCTCCCCCCGACCAGGGGGCAGCCCCCATCGGGGTGTGAAGGAGGTGCCCCCCAGGGGGTGTGTCCCCCTGTAGGTGTGGCCTCCTGGGGCGTGGTCCGGTGGGCGTGGGCTCCGGATGGGCGCGGCCTGCCGGCTCCCCAGCAGCTCTCCCTTGCAGCCCCCCATTGGGGATCCAGGAGGGGCGGGGTGGGTGGTCTCCCGAGGGGTGAGCCCCCCGGTGGGCGGGGCCTTCTGGGGCGTGGTCCAAGGGCGTGACCTCCCTCTGGGCGTGGCCTCCCAGCCCCCCACCCCCCAAGCAGCTCTGCCTTGCAGCCCCCATTGGGGATGGGGGGTGGGGGGGTGGGGGGGTGGGGGTTTTGCATCGGTCCCCCGGGGGGATGGGGCCTGGGGCGAAGGGGGCGTGTCCCGGTGGGCGTGTCCCGGCGGGGGGGCGTGGCTAGACGCGGGGCAGGAGGGAGCGCTGGCAGCGCAGGAGGCGCTTGGGGGCCCCGCGGCGGCGGCAGAGGAGGGCCAGGGCCGCCAGCCCCCCCGCCGCCCCCAGCAGCGCCAGGGGGGCGGCCACCGCCCCCGCCCCCGACCCCACCTCGATGACGATGACCTCGGTGTCCCCCCCGTCCCCCGGCTGGGGGGGTGGGGAGGGCGGGGGGGGGGCCCCGTCGGCGTCCCCCCCGCAGCCCAGCCAGTCCCGCAGCACCGATTTGGGGTACCCGGGGGCCACCCGCAGCTGCTGGTTGTCGAACTTCCAGTAGCGGTTCCCCTTGTAGAAGTAGGTGAAGGCTGGGGGGGGGGGGATGACACGGGGTGGGGGGGGGGGCACGGGGACATCGGGGGGATGGGGGACATTGGGGGGACACGGGGGGGCGCGGGGGACATTGGGGATGGGGGGAGCGCAGGGGCATCGGGGTAGGGGGAGATCGGGGATGGGGGGGACACGGGGACATTGAGGGGAAGGAGGACACGGGGGTGTTGGGGGGGACATCGGGGCGATGGGGGACATGGGGGGGGATTTGGGGGGATATGGGGGATATAGGGACATGGGGACGTTGTGGGGACATGGGGGCGATGGGGGATATGGGGACATCGGGGGGGATTTGGGGGACGTCGGGACATGGGAACGTTGGGAGAAGGGGGACACGGGGGACGCAGAGGGGATGTGGGGCACAGGGGGGACATGGGGGGTGGGAAGGAGGACATGGGGAGGCAGGGGGGGATATGGGGACATTGGGGACATTGAGGGGAAGGGGGACATGGGGGACATCGGGGGATACGGGGGACACAGGGAAGGGGAGAGAAGAGATGCCAGTCAGGACCCCGCGCCGTCCCCCCTGCCCCCCAGCACCCCCCCGTGTCCCCTCAACGTCCCCACATCCCCCAAACGTCCCCACGTCCCCCGTCCTCCCATGACCCTCCCCAAGCCCCCGCGTGTCATTCCCCCCCCCCGCCGTGTCCCTCACCATCGTCGGGGCCCATGAAGGCGCCGCGGGGGGACTCGGGGATGCCCCCCCAGACCTCGATGCCTTTGGGGTAGTCGGGGTCCACCGAGCGGCTGTCCTCGTTGAAGCGGTAGTACCTGGGGTGGGGATGGGGACGTCACTGTGGGCACGGGGACGTCATTGTGGGCATGGGGACGTCACCGTGGGCACGGGGATGGCAATGGGGACACCATCGTGGGCATGGGGACATCACCATGGGCGTGGGGACGTCATCATGGGCATGGGGACGTCATCGTGGGCATGGGGACATCACCATGGGCATGGGGACGTCACCGTGGGCATGGGGACGTCATTGTGGGCATGGGGATGGCAATGGAGGCACCATCACGGGCACGGGGACATCACCATGGGCTTAGGGACGTCATCATGGGCATGGGGACATCCTCGTGGGCATGGGGACGTCATTGTGGGCATGGGGACACCATCATGGGCATGGGGATGGCAATGGAGACACCATCATGGGCACAGGGACATCACTATGGGTTTAGGGACGTCATCATGGGCATGGGGACACCGCCATGGGCGTGGGGACACCATCGTGGGCATGGGGATGGCGATGGAGACACGATCATGGGCATGGGGACACCGCCATGGGCATGGGGACACCGTCATGGGCGTGGGGACATCACCATCGGCATGGGGACGCCACCAGGGGCGTTGGGATGAGGACATCGCCATGGGGACAGGGTTGGAGACCGGGAATGGGGACGAGGACAGGGAGAGGGCCTGGGGAGGTGACAAGAAGGTGACAAAGAGGTGCCAGAAGGTCCTGGAAGATGACGGGAGGTCCCAGGAGGCAGCAGGGAGGCGAGGAGAGGTGACAGAGGTGATGAGGAGGTGGAAGGGAGTGACAGGAGGTCCCAGAAGGTCCCAGGAGGTGGCAGGGAGGTCAGGGGAGGTGACAGAGGTGACAAGAAGATCCCAAGAGGTCCCAGAAGGTCCCAAAAGGTCCCAAGAGGTACCAGCAGGTGTCAGAGAGGTGAGGGGAGGTGACAGAGGTGCCAAGGAGGTGACAAGAAGATCCCAGAAGGTCCCAAAAGGTCCCAGAAGGTCTCAAGAGGTCTCAGAAGGTCCCACAAGGTCCCAAGAGGCGCCAGCAGGTGACAGAGAGGTGAGGAGAAAGTTCCAAGAGGTCCCAAAGGGTCCCAGGAGGTGCCAAAAGGTCCCAGAAAGTCCCAAGAGGTCCCAGGAGGTCCCGGGAGATCCCAAGAGGTCCCAAGAGGTCCCAAGAGGTTCCCCAAAGGTCCCAGAAGATCCCAGGAGGTTCCTGGATGTGCCAAGAGGTGCCAGGAGGTGCCAGAGAGGTGAGAGGAGGCAACAGAGGTGCCAAGAAAGGTGACAAGAAGGTCCCAGAAGGTCCCAGGAGGTCCCCAAAGGTCCCAGAAGATCCCAGAAGGTCCCAAGAGGCCCCAGGAAGCCCCAGAAGATCCCAGAAGGCTCCGGGAGGTGCCAGACATGCCACCCACTTGTTTCCCCGGAAGAAGTAGGTCTTGCCGCTGGGCAGCCAGAGCAGGGCGGCGTCCAGGCGGTCGGTGGGGACCCCCCGGCCCAGGTCCCGCAGCGCCCGGGGGTACCCCGGCTCCAGCACCGCCTCGTCGAACACCCAGTGCTTGTCCCCTGGGCGGGGGCGTGGGGACAGCGTCACCTCCCTGGCCCCACGGGGGACGCCCACGCCCTCAGGCCCCACCCCAACGTCCCCGCGCTGGCCCTTGCCCCGTCAACACGTCCCCATCTCCATCCCCGCGTCCTTCTCCCCGCTCCCTTGTCCCCATCTCCGTCCCCACGCCCCCATCCTTGTGTCCCCATCTCCACCCCCATGTCCCTACGCCCATGTCCCCGTCCCCATCTCCTCGTCCCCATCTCCACCTCCGTGTCCCCATCCCCGTGTCCCCATCCCCATCTCCAACCCCATGTCCCCATCCCACGTCCCCATCTCCATCCCCACGTCCCCACCTCCATCCCCACGTCCCCACCTCCACCCCCACGTCCCCACCCCCGTGTCCCCTCCCTGCCCCGCACCTTTGAAGAAGACGAACTTGCCGTCCTTCCTCTCGTAGGCGGTGTTGATGTTGGCGGGCAGCCCCACCCAGAAGTGCCCGATGGGCAGCGGGTACCCGTCCATCACCCGCCGGTCCCGCACGCGCCAGAACCACCGCTCCTGCCCCGGGGACACCCGCGTCACCCTGGTGGCTCCTCCCACCACCACCGTGGTGACATCTCCACCGCCAGCCCCCTCCCCGTCCCCGCGTCCCCATGCCTACCTCCTTGTCCCCATCCTTATTTCCCCATCTCCATCCTCACGACCCTGTCCCCAGGTTCCCACCTCCATCCCCACGTCCTCATCTCCATCCCCACGTCCCCACCTCCATCCCCACGTCCCCACCTCCATCCCCACGTCCCCATCCCCATCCCCACCTCCCCATCCCCACCACCCTGTCCCCATCCCCACGTCCCCATCCCCATCCCCACGTCCCCACCTCCATCCCCACGTCCCCACCTCCATCCCCACCTCCCCATCCCCACCACCCTGTCCCCATCCCCACGTCCCCGTCCCCCAGGTCCTTGCCCTCATCCCCCTGCCCCACCTTGAAGACAAACATCTCCCCGCGGAGCATGGCGATGGTGTCGAAGTTCCCGTCGCAGATCCGGGGGCCGTAGGGGGGCCCGGGGGGCCGGTCGGGGCTGCGGGGCCGGGCGGTGGTACGGGGTCCGGCAGGCGGCCAGCTGGGACCTGTCCCCGTCCCTGTGGGGACACTATCAGCACCGGGGTGGGGGGGGACGCAGGGTTGGGGGGCGTGCAGGGTGCGGGGAGGATTCGGGGGGGGGGGGCGGGGCCAAACCATAGAGCTGCTGGATGCCGCGGCGGTCGTCATCGGGGAGGACGAAGGCTTCGGTGTCCATCATTGGTAGAAGGGGGCCATGATGGCCGACGGGTCGCTGGAGTGCTCCAAGCCCCAGCGCGTGGCCCAGCTCGTGCACGGCCACCAGGAGAGGTCGTTCCCTGGTGCGGAGGAGACGAGGGATGGGGGGAGGGGGGGTGTGGGGGTCAACGCGGAGGGGATTGGGGTGAGGGTGGTCGTGAAGAACGAGGAGAACCTGGTATCCCCACGACCGTCACGACTGGGCCAAAGATGGCCCTCAGTTGGGACGAGGACACCCCCACGGCCATGACTGGATGAAGGGGGGCCCTCAGTTGGGACGAGGACACCTCCTTGGACGTCACGGAGCCAAGAAGGACCCTAAATTGGGTCGAGGACACCCCCACAGCCATGATTGGGCCAACAGGGGCCCTAAATTGGCTTGAGGGCACTCCTATGGCCATGACTGGGTCAAGGGGGGCCCTAAATTGGGTCAAGGACACCCCACGGCCATGATTGGGTCAACAGGGGCCCTAAATTGAGTCGAGATGTCAATGGCCCTGACTGGGCCGAGCAGGGCCCAAACTGGGATGAGGACACCTCCTTGGACCTTGCGGAGCCAAGAAGAAGCCTAAATTGGGTCGAGGGCACCCCCACAGCCATGACTGGGTGAAGGAGGGCCCCAAACTGCGATGAGGACACCTCCTTGGATGTCACTGAGCCAAGAAGGACCCTAAGTTGGGTCGAGGACACCCCCACAACCATGAATGGGTCAAGGGGGGCCCTAAATTGGGTCGAGGACACCCCCACAGCTCTTACGGGGACAAGAGGGGCCCTAAATTGGGTCGAGGAGATGTCAATGGCCCTGACTGGGCCGAGCAGGGCCCAAACTGGGCCGAGGACACCTCCTTGGGCCTCGCGGAGCCAAGACGGAGCCTAAATTGGGACGAGGCCACCTCCACATCCCCGACCGGTCCAGACTTGGTCTGTGACCTGGACAAGGACACCCCCAGCTCCCCGTCTGGTCCAAGGACAGTCTGTGTTGAGGTTGAGGCCGCCCCTCGCCCCCGCTCACCACTGAGGTCATCGTTGCGGGCGGTCCAGGGCTCGGCGCCGTCAAAGTGGGTGTCTCCGCCGATGTGGGGCCCGGGGAAGTAGGCGTGGGCCAGGAAGCCACCTTCTCCGTCGAAGGGGGTGCTGTCCCCGTGGAAGCCCTCGGCGAAGAAGATCATGATGTCCGCCTGGGGCGCCCGGCCCTGCCGCACCTCCCCGTAGGGCACCTCCCGGAATCGCAGCGGGGTGGCGGCTGCCCACACGCCGAAAGCCCGACGGATGGCCCCGAACGTCCCGGCCTCCCCCACCTTGGGGGTGTAGTTCTGGATGCTGGAGGAGAAGAACCCGCCCCACGCACGCACAGGCCGCCGTCAGCGCCACCACCACCGCCACCGCCTCACCAGAAGTTCTCCTGGCGTTCCCACCCACCCGTGTCCACCGCGTCCTTACCAGAAGGTGATCTCCTGGTGTTCCCACTTCATGCCCTGGATGGCGTAGCGCCGGCGCCGCACGTTGGCCTTGATTTCTGCCCCGAACTTGTCAGGGACACCGCAGCGGGGGCGACGCATGGCCCTGTGGGATTGGGGGGGAGGGGTGTACGTCGGGGTGGTCGGACGACCTCAAAGGGGCCCCCCTCAAAGGGCCTTGGCGGTGCTTGGAGGACCTACAAGCCAACTGCTGATCACGTTTGGACCCACAACCCAACATGAGCTATTGCTAATGACGACTGGAGGACCTACAACCCAACCGCCGTTGATGACGGCTGGAGGACCTACAACCCAACCGCCATTGATGACGGCTGGAGGACCTACAACCCAACCGCCATTGATGGCGGCTGGAGGACCTACAGCCCAGCCATCACTGATGATGTTTGGCCGATCAACAACCCAACTGCTAGATGACAACCCAGGTATCGTTGGTGACGCGCCGGTCACCATTGGTGACACCTGGAGGACCAGCGCCTCAGCTGTCATCGATGGCCTTCGGAGGACCGACAACCACGCGGTCATTGATGATGCCTGGAGGGCCTCCAGCCTCGCTGCCGCGGGGGACGGTCGGAGGACCAACAGCCCAGCTCTTCGCTGAGATGCTTGGAGGACCAACGACCCAACTACCGTTGATGACATTGGGAGGACCAACCACCCAACAGCCATTGGCGGCTCCTGGAGGACCTACAACCCAACTGGCGCCCCTACAACCCAACTGGCGCCCCTACAACCCAACTGGAGCCCCTACAACCCAACTGGCGCCCCTACAACCCAACTGGTGCCCCTACAACCCAACTGGAGCCCCTACAACCCAACTGGCGCCCCTACAACCCAACTGGTGCCCCAGCCGCTGCCGAGGCTGCCGGGGGGACCAACCCAAACCCCGGGCCCCACCTGAGGGTCTCAGCGTCGGCGGTGCCGGTGACGGTGAGCCCATAGAAGCGCTGCATGGCGGCCAGGGCGGCCGAGAGGGACTGGGGCGAGCGTTGCGTGTGGGTCCGCAGGTCCCCGGGGGGCAGGTAGCCATATTGCTGCAGCCACGCCTGGGTGGAGGAGGGGCAGATTGCGGGGGGGGGGGGCACGGGGGGCCGGCAGCGTGTGTCATGTGCGTGTGTCCCGTCCCCCCCAAATCCTCCCCCGCGCCCAAATTAGCACCCAGCAATTACCGGCCCCCGCGGGGCTATTCTGGGCCTGCGTCCGTCTGTCCTGCGGTCACCGCCCCCCCCCCCCCCCCACCTCCCCGTCGTCCGTCTGTCCTCCTGTCCCGTGATTTCTGGCAGTGGGGGTTTTCCCCGCCCCGGACGCCTGGGTCCCATGTCGTCTGTGTGTGTGTGTGTGTGTGTGTGTGTCCGTGTGTCCGTCCCCCCCCCGCCCCCCCCCCCCTTCCCCATCCCGGACGCCTGGGGGTGGGGGTGGGGGTGGTGGGGGGAGCGGGGGAGGGAGGCGGTTTGGCAGAAGGAGGGATGGAAAGTTGGACGGAGGGAGGAGGGGGGAGGGGAGAGGGAAGGACGGACGGACGGACGGACGGACGGACGGATTGACGGCGGGGTTGATGGCGGGACAGGCGGATGGCGGGAGGGAGAGGAGGGACGGATGGACGGACACGGGGACGGACGGGTGGATGGACACGGGGACGGACGGGTGGATGGAGGGATGGATGGACAGATGGACACATGGGTGGACCGATGGATGGACGGACGGATGGATGGACAGAGAGGTGGACACACGGAGGGACGGATGGATGGCGGGGGGGGGGGCGGCTGGATGGACAGGAGGACAGAGGGGTGGACACGTGGACGGACAGACGGATGGACGGACGGCGGACAAGCCGGACAGAGGGATGGAGGGTGGGTGGGACGGACAGATTGGGGAGGGGGACGGGGACAGACGGCCGGCCGGCCTTGCAGACAGACTGGGCGGGTGGGATGGGCAGGCGGGCGGATGGACAGACGGACGGACCGGTGGCCGATGGAGGGAGGCAGACAGACGGACGGACACCTCCCAGCCTCCCCCCTCCCTCCCCGTCCCGGGGGTTTTGGGGGAAAAATACGCAGAAAAAGCGGAAGTGCTGGGGGGGGGGGGGGGGGGGGAATAATGGGAAAATCGGGGTGGGGGGGTTATTGGGGGGGGGGGGAGGGGGTAAAAAAAAAAAAAAGGCCGAAAGAGGCAAAAAAAGGGGAGGAAGAGGAAGGAGCGAGGGGGGAAACGTGGCCGGGGAGGAGCGGGGCGGGGGGAGCGGGAACAAAGGAATGGGAAAGTTGGCAGCGGAGGAGTGTGGGAGGGGAGCGGGAAAAACAGCCCCGGGCGCCTGGGTCCCCCTTTTTGGGGGGGGGGGACACACACACATAGCCCCCCCCACACACACACCCGGACCTCTGGGTACCAATAGAGGGGGACCCCCTCCCCTCCCCAAGATGTTCGGGTCCCGATGGAGGGGAGTTCCCCCCCCCCCACCACCACCCCCCCACGCCTGGGTCCCATGGAGGGAACACCCCCCAAATACCTGGACACCCCCCCCCCCCAAAATACCTTGGATTCCCACAGAGGGGACACCCCACCCCCCCCCCAAATGCCTGGGGACCCCTGGGTCTCCATAGAGGGGACCCCCCCCCACTCGAATGCCTGGGGTCCCCCCCCCATAGGATGCCCCCCCCCCCACCCTTTCCCTGCCGCCTGGGTGACCCCCACCCCCCTATGCCTGGGTGTCACCCCCCCCCATAGGACCCCCCCCTCACCCCCCTCCCCCCCCCCCCCCCTTTCCCGGCCGCCTGGGTCCCCCCGGAGGGGTGCGATGCTGGGGGGGGGGGGGGGGGGGGAGCATCCCGGATGCCTGGGTCCCCCCCAGAAGAGATTTGGGGGTGGGGGGGGGGGGGATGGGATGGGGGGGGGGGGATGGGCCTCACCTCGGCGCTGAAGCGGGGCTGGGGGGCGGCGGGGGGGGGCAGGGCCCCGAGCAGGAGCCCCAGCAGCACCGCCGGGGACATGGTGCCGGTCGGGGCCGCTCTGGGCTCGGCCGGGCGGTGCCGGGGGGAAGGCACCGGGGGGGGCGGCGCCGGTGGCGGGGGAAGGGGGGGGGGGGGGGGGGGGGGTGGGGGGGGGGGGGGGGGAAGGACCGGGAGAACGGGAGGGGGCGGCCGCCAGGGGGCGCTGCGGCGCGGACCCCCTGGGTGCCCCCCCCCCCCAAGGTGATGGGGGGGGGGGTGGTGGTCACGCGTGGGGTGGGGGGATGGGCTATCCAGACGGGTGGGGGAGGGGCAGGATGTGGTTCCCTGGGCCTCCCCCCCCCCCCCCCCCAGCACCTTCCCCGCTGACTCAGCGTCCGCGGGAGAGAACCCAGGCGTCCGGGATGCTCTGACGTCATCGTCCTGTTGGGGGGGGGGACGACGACACACCCCCCCCCAACACCCCCCCCCCAAACCCCATCCCACACTGTCCTCAAGGGACCCAGGAGTCCGGGTGGTCCCCACTCCATCCCCTGCCCCACAGGGGTGTTTGGGGGTCCCTATGGGGCACTTAGGGGTCCCCATGGGGTATTTAGGGGTCCCTGTGGGGCACTTAGGGGGTCCCCATGGGGCATTTAGGGGTCCCCATGGGGTACTTGGGGTATCTGTGGGGGTATTTGGGGTCCCTATCGGTATTTAGGGGTCCCTATGGGGCACTTGGGGGTCCCTATGGGGTATTTGGGGGTCCCTATGGGGCATTTAGCGGTCCCCATGGGGTACTTGGGGTATCTGTGGGGGTATTTGGGGTCGCTATCGGTATTTAGGGGTCCCTATGGGGCACTTGGGGGTCCCTATGGGGTATTTGGGGGTCCCTGTGGGGTATTAAGGGGTCCCCATGGGGTACTTGGGGTATCTGTGGGGGTATTTGGGGTCCCTATCGGTATTTAGGGGTCCCTATGGGGCACTTGGGGGTCCCCGTGGGGTATTTGGGGGGTCCCTGGGGGGTATTGGGGTCCCTAAGGGGCACTTGGGGGTCCCTATGGGGTATTTGGGGGGTCCCCAGGGGTTATTGGGGTCCCTATGGGGCACTTGGGGGTCCCTATGGGGTTATTGGGGTCCCTATGGGGCACTTGGGGGTCCCCATGGGGTATTTGGGGTCCCTATGGGGCACTTGGGGGTCCCTCTGAGCACTTAGAGGCTGTGCAGGCCATCCAGCCTCCTTTGGGGCGGGGCCTGCTTCGGCCCCGCCCCTTCCCACCAGACCACGCCCCTATCAGACAAGCCCCTCCCCCTATTTCTCCATATATTAAAAATTTAAAGGGGAAACACCGCCCCCATTCTTGCCCCTTTAAGAGGGCGGGGAGGGCCGGGGCGGGTCCTGGAGTGGCTCCGCCCCTTCTCGGGGGAGTGACGTGTGGAGGGGCGGAGCCAGGGGCGGAGCTTGGCTGCAGGGAGCCGCGCGGACGCGGGCAGAGCCGGATCCGTCCCGCAGGTGGCGCTGGGGGGGACAGGGACGGACTGGGAGGGACTGGGATGGACTGGGATGGACTGGGGGGACTGGGAGGGGACTGGGATGGAGTGGGAGGGGAGTGGGAGGGACTGGGATGCACTGGGGGGGACTGGGAGGGGACTGGGATGGAGTGGGAGGGGAGTGGGAGGGACTGGGATGTACTGGGAGGGACTGGGGTGGACTGGGATGGACTGGGGGGGACTGGGAGGGGAGTGGGAGGGACTGGGATGGACTGTGGGGGGACTGGGATGGGCTCGGGGGGGACTGGGAGGGACTGGGATGGACTGAGGGGGAGTGGGAGGGACTGGGATGGACTGGGAGGGACTCGGGGGTGTGTGGGAGGGACTGGGAGGGACCGGGATGGACTCGGGCGGGACTGGGAGGGACTGGGGGGGCCTGGGAGGTACTGAGGCGGGGAGTGGGAGGGACTGGGATGGACTGGGATGGGCTGAGGGGGACTGGGAGGGACTGGGATGGACTGGGAGAGGACTGGAGGGGGACTGGGATGGACTGGAGGGACCAGGGGGGACCGGGATGTACTGGGGGCACTAGGATATACTGGGGAGCACAGGTGAGGGCATTAGGAGGTAATGGGATATGCTGTGGTGGCACTGGAGGTACTGGGGTATACTGGAGGGGCACTGGGGTGCACTGGGGGCACTGGAGGGGCACTGGAGGGACACTGGGGGGGACTGGAGGTACTGGTGTATACTGGGAGGGGCACTGGGGTACACTGGGGGCACTGGAGGTGCACTGGGAGGCACTGGGGGGGGACTGAAGGTGCTGGGGTATACTCGGGGGGGCACTGGGAGATACTGGGGGGCACTGGAGGGGCACTGGGAGGCACTGGGGGGGGACTGAAGGTGCTGGGGTATACTGGGGGGCACTGGGAGATACTGGGGGGCACTGGAGAGGCACTGGGAGGCACTGGGGGG
>CM075622.1:275482-324863 GCA_037962945.1 Sarcoramphus papa | reverse complement strand
GTGCTTGACATGCAAATGAGATGTGGTGCCTCCATGCAAATGAGGGGGCGGTGCTTGACATGCAAATGAGATGGTTCTCTCCATGCACATGAGGGTGACGCTTCACGTTCGCCTTAGATGCAAATAAGGGGGGGGCGGGCGGTGCTTTACATGCAAATGAAGGGGTGGGATTCACCATGCAAATGAGGCAGAGGTGCATGCTGGGATTGGGTCCGGGGAGGCGGGGCCTGGCATGCAAACAGGGTCCCCAGGGGAGGGGCAGTGCTGCTGTATGGAAACCAGGGGGTGCGGTGAACGAAGGGGCGGGGCATGATGGGCAAGGCGGAGCCTGGCATGCAAATGAGGCAGCAGCCAGGAGCATGCTGGGGGAAGGGAGGAAAATAGGGTCGGCAACCGAGGGGGTGTGGCTATGCAAATGCAAACATGAGGGCGTGGCCTTGCAGGCAAGGGGGGCACGGCCATCCTAGGGGAGGGGCGTGGTTATGCAAACGAGGTCTTGGCACCTGGGAGGGTGCCCTGAGCTTCACAGGGAGATGGGCGGGGTGATGCAAAGGAGGGGCGAGGTTATGCAAATGAGGGAGGGGCTTAGTCGATAGAGGGCGGGGCTATGCAAACGAGGGCGGCCCACGTGGTGTTGCTGGGTGGTGGTGGTGGGTTTGCAATCGAGCCCCCCCCCCCCCCCGCTGACGAAGGGGGGGGGAGTGCCCATGCAAACGAGAGGGGGCGTGCCCATGCAAACGAGGTGGTGGGCGTGTCCGCAGGCGGTGGGCGGGGCGGACGCGGTGCTGCTGGTCTTCGCCGTCAGCGACCGCGGCTCCTTCGCCCGGCTGGGCCCGGCCGCCCGGGGGCTGCGATCGGGGACCCCCCCGGCCCCCCTCATCCTCGTCGGCAACAAGAGCGACCTGGCCCGCGCCCGGCAGGTCTCCCCCCGCGGTGAGGGCCCCCCCCCCGGCACCCCCCAATGGGACATTCCCCCCCCCCCAGCACCCCCCAATGGGACACCCCCCCCATCTCCCATCCTATGGGCCCCCAGTGTCCCTTCCATGGGACCCCCATGTCCCCTCCGTGGGACCCCCCCCCATGTCCCCCCAATGACTCCTTATGAGACCCCCACCTCCCCGTTCCCCCCCCCACCTCCCCTCCCATGGGACACCCCCGTCTCCCCTATGTCCCCCCCCCCAATACATCCCCTTATGAGCCCCCCCCCCCATATCCCCCCCCACAACGGGTCCCCATGTCCCCCCACTGCCCCCCCCCCCCCCATGGGGCCCCCCCCCCATGTGTCCGTGTGTCCCCTCCCTCCCCGCAGAGGGGCGGGGGCTGGCGGCCGTGCTGGGCTGCCAACACATCGAGACCTCGGCCGCCCTCCGCCACCGCACCGAGGAGCTCTTCCAGGCCGCCGTGCGCCAGGCCCGGCTCCACCGCCAGCGCCGACGACGTCTCCGCGCCCCCCGGGACCCCCACGGCGGGGAGGAAGAGGAGGAGGAGGAGGAAGAGGAGGCAGCGGCGGCGGGGGATGAGGAAGGGGGCGTCCGTCCCCCCGCCGCCGCCGCAGCCTCACCGGCCGGGCCAAGCGCTTCTTCGCCGGCCTCGTGCCGCTGGCCCGCCAGCGCTCCAAGTCCTGCAGCGACCTCTCCGCCCTCTGAGCGCACCGGCCCTTTAAGGGCCAGCATGGGGTGGTGTGGCCCCTTTAAGAGCGGCACGGCCCCTTTAAGGATGGGGTGGGGCTGCCCTACAAGGAGGGCCGCCGCCCCTTTCAGAGCAGGGTGGCGTTGGCTTGCAAGCGTGGCCTTGTCGCTTTAAGAGCATTGCCCCTTTAAGAGCGGTACTACCCCTTTAAGGGTGGCACTGCCCCGCAAATGGCATTGCCCCTTTAAGAGCGGCACCGCCCCTTTACAAAGGGGGCGGCGTTGCCCTTTGAAGGCCAGTGCTCCTTCAGAGCAAGGTGGGCCCCACCTGCGATTGCATGGCACTGTCCCTTTAAGACCTGGATAGCCCCGCCCCTTTAGGAGCCCCGCCCACCACCCGCTTCCCCTTTAAGCTTTAAAGGCGCAGCACCCTGATGTGTCTCCCACCCCCCCAGAAAACCCCCCCCTTCCCCTTTAAGAGCCTCTTAAAGGAGCGGCACTCCCCTCTGCTGGCCACTCCCACCCGGAGGAGGCTCCTCCCTCTTCCAGAGCCCCCTCCCCCTTAAGGCGGCAACCATCTTGCCCCGCTTTTTTTGTCCTCCTGACCTTAAATACACCGACAGCCGAATGTCTGCCGCGCGCCGCCCCTTTAAGAGCCCCCTTAAAGGGGCAGTACCCGCATGTCTGCTTCGCTGCCGACGCCCCCGGCGGCCATCTTGGAGGGGGCGTGGCCTCCAATAAAGCCTTCGCTGCCTGGCAACGAGCGCCTGGTTCGTTAACGGTCGCCGCGGGGATGGGGCGGGGCGGGGTGGGGGTGGGGGAGGCCCCGCCCGCCCCCATGGCGCAGAAACGGGGCGGGAATGGGGCGTTTCGGGGCCGTTTTTGTGGTTTTTTATTTCGATTCCGATAAAGAAACAAAAACAACAAAAAAAAATTAAAACCAAAAAAAAAGAAGAAACAAAAAAACCCCCCCAAAAACCCGGAGTTGGCGAGAGGGGGAGGGGCGGAGGGGGCGGGGCCGCCGCAGGCCCCGCCCCCCGCCCCGCCGGGCCCCGCCCCAACGCCCCGCCAGGGGGCGGAGGCAGCAGGGCTCAGGGGCGGGGCCAGGCAGAGAGGGGCGGGGCCCCCGGCGGGGGGGCAGGGCCGTGTTACCTGTAGGAGGGGACAAAGGAGAGGTTAGGCCACGCCCCCAGTCCTAGGCCACGCCTCCAAACCAAACCCCGCCCCTAATTGCAAGCCCCACCCCCAAGCAGGTCAGCTATACCCCTATCACAGAGGTGGATGCTGGCTCCAGTCCCCGCCCCCTGGCCTGCGGGCCACACCCCTTCCCCAGACCACACCCCCCCGACTGAAGCCACGCCCCCAGTCAGCCCAGCAACGCCCCCCCCTTCCCCGCAGCCACGTGTCTGCTCCAGGCCCTGCCCCCTGGCCTGCAGGCCCCACCCCATCCCAGACCACACCCACCCATGCTGGGCCACGCCCCCACCTCTAGACCACATCCCCCACCCAAAAGCCACGCCCCCAAGCGCGTGTTACACCGCACCACCATGCCAGATGGCCCCCGCCCCAGGCCCCTCCCCTGTGCCCGCAGGCCCCGCCCCTGTGCCCGCAGGCCCCGCCCCCCCCCGCGAGGCCCCGCCCCCTCACATGGTCTGTGGGGTGAAGAGCCCCGAGAGCTGCAGGCACTGGGAGGCCAGCGTCTGGGAGGCCAGGTTCAGCGCCGGGCTCAGGGCTGGGGGGGCACGGGGGGGGCGGGCGGTTGGGGGGCTGCCCCACGGCGGGGGGGAACCCCCCCACCCACAGGGACCCCACCAAGGCCCCCCCCCAAACCCCCCAGAGGGACCCCCAAGCACCGCCCCCCCCCAGCCCCATCCTGAGACCCCCCAAGCCCCCCCTAGAGACCCCCAGGAACCCCCCCAGCCCCCCAAGGACACCCCAGGAACCCTCCCAACCCCCCAAACCCCCCAAGGACCCCCCCAAACCGCCCTATAGACCCCCAGGGACCCCACCCAGCCCCCCAAGAACCCCCTGGGGACCCCACCAGCCCCCCCAAACCCCCCAAGAACACCCCAGGAACCCTCCCAGCCCCCCAAACCCCCCCAGGGATCCCCCCCAGCCCCCCAAGAACACCCCAGGAACCCTCCCAGCCCCCCAAACCCCCCCCCAAGGACACCCCCCCAAGCCCCCCGTACCGGTGAGGGCAGCAGGGTTGAGGGCCCCCAGGGGCAGGGCCCCGTTGAGCTGGAGGGCAGCTTGGGCCGTGCTGGGCAGCTGCAGCCCCGAACCTGGGGGGCAAGAGGGGGGGGGACACGCCGTGGGGCAGGGCCGGCCACAGGACCCCCAGAACACCAACAGCCCCCCCAGCCCCATAACCACCTCCTGACGCCCCCCTAGATACCTCCTGAAGCCCCCCAGCTGCCTCCTAAAGCCCCCCCAGCCCCATAACCACTTCCTAAAGCCCCCCAGCCCCATAACCACCTCCTGAAGCCCCCCCAGATGCCTCCTAAAGCCCCCCAGCCCCATAACCGCCTCCTGAAGCCCCCCCAGATGCCTCCTAAAGCCCCCCCCAGCCCCATAACCACTTCCTAAAGCCCCCTAGCCCCCTAACTACCCCTTGAAGCCCCCCCCCCAAACGCCTCCTAAAGAGTCTCCCCCCCCACCTTCGGCCAGCTTGGCCATGAGCTGGAGGCGGCCGGTGGCCCCCACCAGCTCGACGTCCTCGCTGCCCTCAGGGAAGGTGATGTCGGTGGTGCCGTCGAGGCGCTCGGTCACCTGCCCCACGCGCATGGGGCGGCCGGCCAGCTCGAAGCCGTTGAGCTGCTCCAGCGCCCGCCGGGCGCACTCGGCCTCCGCGAACTGGTGGGGTGGGAGATGGGGGGGGGGGACACACACATAGATGGGGGTCACGGGCACGCTGGTGGTGGGTGGGTGGGTGGGGGAACGCACGGGGTGGGAGGGGGTCTCACCGTGATGAAGCCGTAGCCCTTGGACTGGCCGGTGTCGGGGTCCCGCATCAGGACGATGCTGTCGATCTGGGGGGGGGGAAGCAGGGTCAAGATGGGGCTCAAAACGTCTCCCTGTGGTCTTCGTGTGCGGCCCCACAGCGTCACTGCAGCCCCGCGACCCCCAACCCTGTCCCCATGACCCAACCGGGGCCCTACGTCCCCCCAAACCTGTCCCCGTAACCCAACCGTGGTCCTGTGTCCCCCCCAAACCCATCCCCGTGACCCAACCGGGGCCCTACGTCCCCCCAAACCCATCCCCGTGACCCAACCGGGGCCCTACGTCCCCCCAAACCCATCCCCATGACCCAACTATGTTCCTATGTCCCCCCAAACCCATCCCCATGACCCAACCGTGGCACTATGTCCCCCCCAAACCCATCCCCATGACCCAACTATGTTCCTATGTCCCCCCAAACCTGTCCCCATGACCCAACCGGGGCCCTATGTCCCCCCAAACCCAAGCCCATAACCCAACCATGGCCTTATGTCCCCCCAAACCCATCCCCATGACCCAACTGTGTCCCTATGTCCCCCCAAACCCATCCCCATGACCCAACCGTGCCCCCCAACCAGGTCCCCGTGACCCAACCGCACCTCCATGTCCACCCAACGCCATCCCTTGACCCAACCGTGTCTGCCAACCTCATCCCCGTGACCAACCACATCCCCCAAGCTCATCTCCATGATTCACCTATGTCCAAATGTGCCCCCAAACCTGTCCCCGTGGCTCACCTCTGTCCCCGTGTCCCCCCAACCCCATCCCCGTGACCCAACCGTGTCGCCATGACCCAACCGTCTCTCCATGCCCACCCAATGCCACCCCCTTGACCCAACCGCGTCCCCCAACCCCATCCCTGTGACCCAACCGTGTCCCCGTGTCCACCCAACCCCATCCCCACGCCCCAACTCCATCCCCACGCCCCAACTCCATCCCCACGTCCCACCGGCCGCGGCTTCACCCCCCCGGCGCCCCCAGCCCACCTTGCCGAAGGGCTCGAAGATGCCGCGCAGCATCTCCTTGGTGATGTTGCAGTGGAGGGAGCCCACGTAGAGGCGCATGGGGCCCCCGCTGCCCTTCTGCAGGTTGTTGGCCATGGCCGCCAGCCGGTTCTTCTCCGCCTGCGGGGGGGGGGACGGGGACGCGGGGGGTGAGGGCGGGCCTTTGGGGACCCCCAGAGCTCCCCCCTGGACCCCCCCTCCTCTGTGGGACACCCTCAACCCTCTGGTAGTCCCTCCAAAAGCCATGAGAACCCCAGCTCCACCAGAGTCTACCAGAGCCATGCCCCACAAGAACAGCCCCATAGCACCCCCAAACCCCACAAGAACCACCTCCCCCAGACCCCACAAGAGCCCCCCAAACCCCACAAGAGCCCCTCCAGCCCCACAGCATCCCCTTGAAGACCATCCCATCCCCTTGAAGACCCCCCCCAACCCCACAGAACCACCCCTCAGCCCCCCCAAAACCCCCCGCCAACCCGTTGAGGACCCCCCCCCGCCCGCCACGATGTCCCCAGAGCCCACCTGGGAGGCCTGGACGATGATGGGGACCCCGAGGAGACGCTGGCCGGTCAGGCCGATGGCCAAGGGCACGGACTGGATCTCGCAGAACTCGACGTAGGCGATGCCCTTGGAGCGCCGGGAGTTGCGGTCCGAGATGATGCGGACGTCCCGCACCTGGGTGGGAGAGGGGACGCGGAGGCGTCGTCGGCGTCACCGGGGCGGTGGCACGGCGAAGAGCCACGCGGAAGGGGCGGTGGCAGCGACAAGCCGACGTGGCCACCGTTCAAAGCCTCGGCGGCATCGTGAGGACGATGGCATCGCCGCGAAGACCGCGGCGTCGCCATGAAAGCGATGCCGGCACCGCGGAGGAGGAAGAAGACGGCCGGTAGCATCACAAAAAGGGACGGGACGTGGCTGGAGACCCCGGGAAAGGGGACGCCGGGGGTCGTCCGTGTGTGTCCCCCCCTTCCTTACCTTGCCCACGGCGGAGAAGAAGTCCTCGAGGTCGCGGGGCCGGATGCGGGCAGCCAGCTGCATGCAGAAGACGGTGCGGGCGTCCCGCTCCTCGGGGCTCAGGCTGCCCAGGGGCTCCCTGGGGACAGAGAAAGAGGGGGGGGACACACACACACACACGGGGAAGGGGGTGTCACCTCCCGCCCGCGTCCCCGTGTACCCCCCCTCCCTGCCCCGGCCGCCTCCCCGACTCACCGCACGGGGCTCTTCTCCCGGTAGAGCGGGCTCTTGCTGTGGCCGAAGCGGCGCCTGGAGGGGGCGAGGGGGTCAGCGGGGGGGGTTTTGGGGGGAGAGGGGGGGATTAGAAGGGATTTGGGGAGATTTAGCGGGGATTTGGGGGACTTTGGGGGGATTGAGAGGAATTTGGGGGGACTTCGGGGGGATTAAGGGCAATTTTGGGGGACTTTGGGGGGATTGAGGGCAATTTTGGGGGACTTTGGGGGGATTAAGGGCAATTTTGGGGGACTTTGGGGGGATTGAGGGGAATTTTGGGGGACTTTGGGGGGATTAAGGGCAATTTTGGGGGACTTTGGGAGGATTGAGGGCAATTTTGGGGGACTTTGGGGGGATTGAGGTGAATTTTGGGGGACTTTGGGGGGGTTAAGGGCAATTTTGGGGGACTTTGGGGGGATTGAGGGCAATTTTGGGGGACTTTGGGGGGTTTAGGAGGGGGTTGGGTTATTCTGCGGGGCTTTGCGGGGATTTCAAGGGGATTTGGGGGCGTTTTGGGGGGGATCTGGGAGAATTTTGGGGGTGAACGGGTACCGGGCTCGCTCTTCCCGCCGGCGTTCCCGGCTGCGGGAGCGGCTTCCCCGCCGGCGCTCCCGGCTGCGGCTACGGTGACGGCTGCGGCGATCCCGGCTCCGGCTGCGACGACGGCGGTCCCTGTCCCGGTCCCGGCTCCGGCTGGGCAGGGAGAGGGGGGGGGGGAAATGGCACAAGGTCACCCCAAAACGCCCCCCCCCCAAACCCCCAGCTCCCCCCCACCATCGCCCCACCTGTGTCTGTGGTCACGGCTCCGGCTCCGGCTCCTCTTCTTCCTGCTGCTGTAATGGGGGGGGGGTCACGGGGTGAAGACCCCCAAATCCACCCCGCTACAGCACTCTCTACCCACCCTCCCACCCTCTGGTCACCCCAAAAATCCTCGTGGCCCCCCCAATATCCTTTAAATACCCCCGCCAACCCCCTCAACGTCCCCGATCCACCCCCCAACTCCCTCCATATGTCACTCCACGTCCCCGCCAGGCTTTAATCCGCTCCCCTAAAATCACCCGCGATACCTAAATTCCCTTTAATCACCCCAAAACCCCCCCCAGCCACTGTCGCGGGCGTACCCCCCCCCTCCCCAAGTCCCCTGACCCCCCAAAACCCCGCCACGGCCCCCCCAAACCCCTCCGACCTGCTCCCGCTGCTGCTCCCGCTCTCCTTCTTGGCCTCTTTGCTCGTCTCCTCCGCCGGCTGCTGAGGGGGGGGGACACGACGCCAGCACCGCTGAGACCCCCCCAAAACGACCCCCCCCCAACCCCAGCACCCCAAAATGCGCCCTCCCACCCCCGGCCAGACCCCCAGCCTCACCTGCGCCGCGGGGGTCTCCGTCTGCACCTTGGAGGGGCCGGGCTGCGCCTGGAGGTGGGGGGACACACGTCAGAGCCCCCAAATCCCCCCCCCTTAAATGACCCAAACTCATTGAGAGGAGCCCAAACCGCCCCCCAGGGTGACCCCGGCACCCCCAGGGTGATGTCAGACCCCTAAGGGTGACCCCAAACTCCCAACGCGACCCCAAAATGGCACTTTTGGCCCCCAAAGCTCCTTGAAGCGACCCCAATATCCCTTTAGGCGACCCCAAAGCCACTTTGAATGAGCCCAAAGCTCCTTCAAATCACCCCGACCCGCTCCCCACGACAACAAAACCCCTTTAAAAGACCTCGATCCCCTCTGGGTGACCCCCAAGGCCCTTCAAGTGACCCCAAAACCCCTTCAGATCACCCCAAATCCCCTCTAGATCACCCCAAACCCCCTTCACACGACCCAAAAACTCTTTTAAAAGACCCCAACTCCCCTTAAAAAACCCCAGCTCCCTTTAAATGACCCCAACCTCCTCCGGGTGATCCCCAAAACCCCTTTAAATAACCCAACCCCCCTAAATGACCTCGAAACCTTTCTAAGTCACCCCAAATCCCTGTCAGATGACCCCAAAACCTCTCTACGTCCCCCTAAAGCTGCTTTAAATCACCCCAAAACCCCTCTACCCCACCCCAAAGCCCCCTAGGGTCACCCCAACTGCCTACGGGTGACCCCCACACCCCTTTAAGCGACCTCCCCCCCCCCACGCCCCCCCCACCTCCTCCTTCTTGTAGGGCGCCTCCAGCATGGCCTCGATGACGATGTCGAAGTCGTCCGACGTCATGGCGTCCGTCTGCGCCGCCGGGTTGACACGTGACGTTGGGGGGGGGGGGACGGGACACAGACATCGGACCCCGACGTGTGCGTGTCCCCCCACATCCCCCCGCCCCCCCCCAATCTCCCCTTGCCCCCCCCCCCTTACCCACAATGCCCCGGGTGTCCCCGTTCCCCCTCCGCCCCCCTCCCGGCTCACCGGGTCCTGCAGCGGGTTCGAGCCCCCCGCCTCCATCTCGGGCCCGCCTGGGGGGCTCCCCCCGAGGGCCGGCGCTCACGCGGGTCCGGGGCTCTTCCTGGAGGGGGGGGTGATGTCACCGGCCGGGCGCTGAGGTCATCCGCCGAGCGATGAGGTCACGCGCCCAGCCAAAACCCCCCCTAATTCACCCCAAAAGCCGAGCTGCCCCCCGCCCCCCACCTGCCCCACGTGGGGGGGGGGGGGGACGGGGACACGGTGAGCCCCGCCCCCGCCCATCTAAGCCCCGCCCCCCCGGCGGAACAAGCCCCGCCCCTCACTGGGGGCAGCGCGGAGCCCCCCGCCGCCGCTAGGCCCCGCCCCTCGCGGCCAAGCCACGCCCACTCGCAGCGCGAGGGGGGGCAGACCCGCGCATGCGCACTCCCCGCTTCCCCCCCCCCCAGCTCCCTCAGCCGCCGCCGTCGCCGCTCCCCCCCTCCCCCTTCCCGCCGCTCCCCCCCCCCTCGCCCCCCCCGGCGATGACGCCATCACCGTGCCGTGTGACGTGTCCCCCCCCGGCGCTTACCGGACCCCCTGGGCTGGCGACGGCGGCGGCGGCGGCCCGGACGCGGCGCTAAGATGGCGGCGGCCTCCAGAACCTTCCCCCCCCTCCCTCCCTCCTCCCTCTCCGCCGCCGCGCAGGCGCGCCGCGCGCCCCGCCCCCGCCGCGCGCCCATTGGCCGCCGCGCCCACCTCCTTCCCCCCTCCCATTGGCTGAGGGCGCGGAGCGGGGCGGGCGATGAAGAGGCGACGGCGCTGATTGGTCCGACGCGAGGAAAGGAGGCGGGGCGGGTCACCGGCGGCCGCATTGGCTGGGAAGAGCGGCGCGGCTGATTGGCCGCGGCGCGGCGGGTAGGCGGGGACGAGCACGCTTCACCCCCCCCCCGTTAGCCCCGCCCCGCGCGCGGTCGCTGTGGAAACGCGGTCACCCCGCCCCTTCCCTGCGCGGTCGCCGTGGAAACGCGGCCTAGTCGGGCCGGGCGCAGCCTGCGCTAAGATGGCGGCTGGGTTTTGGGGGGCGAAATGGCCGCCCTCCCGCACCCTCCCCAGCCCAAACGGCTTCAGCGAGCCCCCAGGAGCCCCCCAGTGTCAGGGGTGGTGGTGGTGTAAAAGATCCAGTTTAACCCCCCCCAAAATGAGCTACAAGGGGTGAGCTCACCACAGGGATGGGGGGGGGGGAACGCACCAAGATGGCCGCCCTCACGCCAACCCCACCCGACATGGCCACCACGATACTTCCCCCCCCCCCTTAAGATGGCCACCAGAAAGGCAAGAAATAAAGTCAAGGCCTTTATTACAGCATTGTCTCTCAGAGGCCGATGGTGTAGGAGCGGCCGGTGGGGTTGTGGAGGGCGGAGCAGGCGGGGGCGGTCACCGCCCACTCGTACCACACCTTCTTGGGCGTGGCGCAGCGCCAGAAGGCCACCGACACCTCCTCGCCCGCTCGGACCGTCAGCGGTTGCTATGGGGCACGGAAAGGAAAAGGGAAGGGGTGAGCAAGCTGGCCGCCCGGGTGCCAAGAGCAAGATACCCGATGTTCCACCAAACCCAAGATGGCCGACTTCCTGCCAAACCCAAGATGGCCAACCCAAGGTGACCCCCAAGCCCAAGATGGCCAACCTCCACCCAAACCAAGGATGGCCAACCTTATGCCAAGCCCAAGATGGCTGCCCTCCTGCCAAGCCCAGGATGGCCAACCCAAGATGACCACCCTCCACCCAAACCCAACCCAAGATGGCCACCCTTATGTCAAACCCAAGATGGCCAACCTCCACCCAAGCCCAAGACGGCTGCCTTCCCGCCACGCCCAAGATGGCCGCCACAGGACCCACCTTGATGGGGAAGAAGATGGGGAACCAGGAGAACATCCCCGGGGAGTGCGTCTCGGGGCGGATACCTGCAGGGTCACGACCCTGCTGACCTCTCTGACCCCCAAGCCCCTTCACCTTCCAGCCCTCCCTGATTGGCCACTTCCCCTCACAGTGCCGCCTGTGGAGGCCAAGCCCCGCCTTCTGACCCCTCACTTCACCCCATAGATGCCACTGCCCCGCCTTGTTAACCCACTGATGCTCCCAAGCCCCTCCCACTTTTGACCTCATTGACCCACCACTCTTCCCATTGGCCCCTGCTGACCCCCAGCTCCGCCCACTTGACCCCGACCCCACCCACTTCACCCCACTGACCCCAAACCCCGCCCACTCCCCCCCTACGTTGACACCAACCCAACGCCGTTGACCACCAATGCCCCCATGGCTCCGCCCCCTCAGACCCGTTGACCCTCCCGTTGGCCAGGTTGACCCCTGCCGCCCCCTGCCATTGGCTGGTCGCCCCCTCAGGCCCCGCCCTTACTGAGGGTGATGTCACCGTAGAGCGTGGTCTCGAAGTAGCCGGCGAAGCCGTGCAGGACGGTGTTCACCTCCACCCGGAAGGAGAGGCGGCGATAGCGGCTGTTATCCTGAGTGGGGTCTGTTGGGGGAGGAGGCGGAGTCAGCATTGGCCACGCCCATCAGTGACGTCACACCCCGGTGACGTCACACCCTGGTGACATCAACGGGAACGGCCAAGCGGGACCGCCACCACGCCCGCTGCAGACCCTGCCCCGTGGGGTGGTTCCTCACGCCCTGCCCTGCCGTGGGTGCGGCCAATGAGGTCCTGCCCCACTGTGGGCGTGGCCGGTGAGGCCCCACCCCCTCACCTGGGTTGGGGTGCTGGAAGGAGAAGCAGGGCTGGGGCGGGGCCAGCTGGTGGAAGTTGTGGAGCCGCACGACGTAGGGCATCTCGAACTGCGCCTGGGGTTGGGGGGGGGACGGGACACGCTGAGCCCCCCAACCTGCCCCACAGCCGCCCCCCAACCTGCCCCACGGCCGCCCCAAGACCCCCAACCTGCCCCACGGCCGCCCCGACACCCCCAACCTGCCCCACGGCTGCCCCGACACCCCCAGCATGACACCTAACTGCCCCATGGCCAACCCAAGTTCTCCAACCTCCCCCATGACCACCCTACGTCCACTTCGAGACCCCCCACCCTGCCCCACGGCCACCCAGGGACGCCCCACAACCCCCAACGTCGCACGTAACCCCCCCCACGGCCAACCCCAGACCCCCAACCTGCCCTAGACCTCCTCAAGGGCCGCCCCAAGACCCCCCATGAGCCACCTCCAAGACCTCCAACCTGCCCCATGGCCAACCCAAGACCTCCGAGATGCCCCACGGCCCCCCAAGTCCCCCCCGCCTTCCCCCTAACGCCGCCCCAGCCCCACCCCTGCCCCCCAAGTGGCCCCCGGCCCCCCAAGTGCCCCCCAAGCGCCCTACCTCGGGGTCGCGGTCCCGCTCGCGGCAGGCCCGCACCTCGTTGTAGAGCTTGGAGGAGGAGATGGGCGCCAGGAAGGAGGTGTAGGTGCAGGGGATGCTCACCCCGTCCGCTGTGGGGGCACGGCCGTCAGCCCCACGGAGACCCCCAGCCCTCCAGCCCCAATCCCAGCCCCACAGCACCCCCAGCCCCCCAAAATCCCAGCCCCACAGCCCCCCCCAACCCCATTATAAAGCCCTCCAAAGCCCCGATCCCAGCCCTCCAGCCCCAAATCCCAGCCCCACAGCCCCCCCAAACACCAAATCCCAGCCCCACAGCCCCCCAAACCCCATTATAAAACACTCCAAAGCCCCGATCCCAGCCCCACAGCCCCCCCAAACCCCAAATCCCAGCCCCACAGCCCCCCCAAACCCCTAATCCCAGCCCCACAGCCCCCCCAAACCCCAGCCTGAGCCCCCCAAATCCCATTCCCAAAGCTCTTCAACACCCGAATCCCAGCCCCACAGCCCCGAATCCCAGCCCCACAGACCCCCCCCATCACCCCAAATCCCAGCCCAAGCCCCCCCACCACCCCAAATCCCACCCTTGAGGCAGTGCTGGGCCCCGTCGAGGCACTCGGGCGAGAGCTCGTTGTCGGCGAAGGAGCCCAGCAGCTCCGAGACCACCAGGTCGGCCCCCTCGGGTGCCTGCCACTCCCGCATGTCCCGGGGGACCACCGTCACCTGCGCCCCCCACTCCTCGTACTGCCAGCTCTCCAGCCTGGGGGGGGACACACACACACACAACGGGGTGGCCGTCAGTGGGGCTGGGGGGTCGAGGCATTTTCGGGGGTGCTATGGGGCAGCCTAGAGACGTGGCATGAGTGTGGCGCTGGGGGTCAGGGAGTTATGGGGTCTATGGGGCAGCTGGAACATGAAGGAGGGCATTTGGGGGGGCTATAGGGTGCGATGGGGCAGCCTAGGGTCATGGCATTGCCATAGGAGCTGGATATCAGGGGCTTATGCGGCCTGGCAGGGGTTGCAAAGTGACCTATGGGGTTGTATGGCGTTGTAGGGGCTTGTGGGGTGCTACAGGGTGCCCTATGGCGCTATAGGGTGCCCTATGGCGCTATAGGATTCATTACATCATGGTGGTCTTGGGTTTTGGAGACTTATAGAGTATATAAAGTCACTGCAAGTTCTACGAGGTGCTACAGAGAATCTATAGGGCAGTTAACATACTATTAAGGCAGTTATGGGGTGCTCTGGGGCTCTTGCACCATTGCACTGCTGGGATTTGACGACTTATGGAGTCTATAGGGCACTGGAGACTAGTTTAGCGACCTATGGGCTCCTGTAACGTATCTAAATAACAATTAGAATGCAACATACAGAAATCTAAAGTGTTATAAAGCGCTGTGCGATGCTATTGTGTGTTACGGGGCGTTGTGGGGCCACTGCTGTCACAACACTCCCAGGACTTGGGGGATTTCAAAGCTTTTGGGGGGTCACTGAGCCCCATAAGCAGTTTTGGGGGGCGGTTATGGGGCTGGGGGCGGGGGGGCCGGTTACGGGGCGACTCACGTGACGACGGCGTTGGGGTTCTTCTCCACGGCGTAGACGCGGACGCGCCGGGCCGCCTGCCGCGCCGCCCGCAGCGTGGCGTTCACCAGCGGCCCCCGCCCGGCCCCCAGCACCATCACCACCCTGGGGTGGGGGGGGGAAGCAATGGGGTGGGGGTCAGTGGGGCGCCCCATAACTGTAGGGCGGCCAGGGGGTATCCCACGGGACTGTGGGGCGACTGGCAGCGGGAAATGGGGGTGACCCAGAAGGACCCAGGGGGATGTGGGGCGCCCTATAGGGCCGTGGGGCGCCCCATAGGGATGTGGGGTGCCCTATAGGGCCGTGGGGCGCCCCATAGTGATGTGGGGTGCCCCACAGGGCCATGGGGTGCCCCATAGGGCCATGGGGAGCACTCACTGGACACTGGAGTCCTTCTCCTCCTCGGGGACGCGGTCCAGCAGGCACTTATAGATAGCCTAAAGGGGGCGGGGAAAATGGTGATGAGGGGGGTGGTGCCAGGCACTGGCCCTGCCCCCCCAGCCCCGCCCACCAGGTCCCCACCCACCTGCTGGTATTGGGAGTATTTGATTGGGTCCTTCTCGAACACCTCGTAGGTCTGCGACTCCAGGTTGTCCATCAGGGGCTGGTGAGGGGGCGGAGCCAATGAGGGACATGCCCCCCCAGCCACACCACACCCCCACAGGCAGGCCACGCCCCTTCCCACAGGCTCCCAGGGAACCCCATTCATAGCCCCACCACGTGCCTCCACCTGCCCACCTTGGCTCCGCCCCCTCAGTATGACTCCTCCTTCTCAACTTAGCCACACCCCCACATGAAGCTCCACCCCCGTGAAGCCCCACCCACTCATATCACTATATTTCAATCACTACATGCTCTCCATATACCTGTGCTCCAGGCCCCGCCCCTGCTGTGACCACACCCCCACACAAAACCACACCCCCACACAAAACCACACCCCCACCCCTTGTGGCCACACCTCCTGACTGAAGCCCCACCCCCTTCCCACTCCTATACTTCAGCCTCTGTCCACATGCTCACCCCTCCGCCCCACCCGTGTATCATGGTCACGCCCCCATGGCAAAGCCACGCCCCCCTCAAAGTAGCCACACCCCCTGGCTAAAACCCCACCCCCTTTCCCTTTCTCTACGACCACTCCGCCCACATTCCCACCCCATATCCCCCCCTGCCCCCGCCCCTGATGAAGCCCTGCCCCCTGCTGGGTGATGCCCCGCCCCTCGGGGTAGGAAGCCCCGCCCACCTGGAGGGGGGACTGGAGGTAGTCCTCGTAGCCACGGGCGAAGAGCTCGTAGGCGGAGGGGGGGGGCCGGTGCTGGCCCAGGTGCTCCAGGTACTGCAGGTAGGAGCCCAGCGGCTTCCCCCCGTGCCGGGGGGCCCCCACCACCACCACCTGCACCTCCAGCTGGGGGGGGGGGACAGACAGGGAGGGGGGTCAGGGACCCCAAAACCCCCCCACGGTCCCCGTCCCCCCCCCAAACCCCTTCCACATCCCCTCACTGCCCCCCTAGATCCCCCTCCCCGTCCCCCAACCTTGAGGAGGCGGAAGACGAGGCGCTGGTGGAGGCGGGAGAGGACGGGGAAGCCTTTCTTGTTGGTGAGGAAGACGCTGGTGGGGAGGATGGCCGCCTTCACCGGCTCCCCCAGCCACCGGTCGATGGCCGCCCCCGACGGCAGGTCTGCCCCCACCTCCAGGGCTGCAGGGGGGTGGGGTCAGACAGTAGGCACTGCCCACAAGGGGCTGGCCCCACCCCCGTGGGGCCTGGCCCCTCCCATATCTTCACAACTCTGTATATAGGATTGCAGCCCCTCCCTTCTTTTGGTTTGGCCCCGCCTACAACTCCAAGCCCACAGACACATGGCCCAGGCTCCACCCACTTAGGTCACAGCCCCTCCCACACCTGTGGCCACACCCACAGGGCTCAGACTCCACCTTTGCACTCTAGCTCCTCCCATACCTCTGTGGCCCCACCCATGAGACCATAGCTCCACCTCTTTAGAAAAACATGGGAGGAGCTGTAACTAGCCACACCCACCAGAGCCTAGCCCCACCTTCCTTGACCCTGGCTCCGCCCACATCACCATAACCCCACCCACCAGGCCCAGGCTCCACTCCCTTAGGTTCTGGTCCCACCCCCAGCTGCTGCCCCCTCCCACCTCTCCATAGCCCCACCCCCCTACTACTATAGCTCCTCCCACACTGCAATGGCCCCACCCACAGGCTCCACCCCCATGGCTCCTCCCACATCCCCAGGCCACACCCACAACGCTCTGGCTCCACCCCTTCACATCTCCACCCTTTGAGCCAGGCCCTGCGCCGCCTCTGCTGGCCTGTACCCCTGCCCTTGCCTTATAACCCCGCCCCCTTGGCCCCGCCCCCCTTGGCCCCACCCCCCTCCCCTCAAGCCCCGCCCACACTCACCGACCCCCACTCTCTTATTGTAGTCGCAGAGCGTGCGGAAGTTGTGCCACCTTTGGGGGGGGGGGGGGGGGAAGAAACGGGGGTCACCCCAACTGCCCCCCAACCCCCCCCATACCCCCCCAGCCCCCAATCCCCCCCCCAGAGCCCCTCCCCAGCCCCCAACCCCCCCTCCTTAGCCCTCAAAGCTCCCCCCCCCCAATACCCCCACCCCAAATCCCTCCCCGAGCACCCCTCCCAGCCCCACCATGCCCCAAGTAACCCCCCCACGACACCCCCCACCCCAAACACCCACCCGTCCCGTCCCCCCCCCCCCTCACCAGAGCCAGGTCTTCTCCTCGGCCGCCCCCTCGGGCCCCCCCTCGGGCACCGCCTCGTTCCCGATCAGGTCGTCCCGCACGTCCTCGGGGGCCAGGAGGGGCACCCGCACCCAGAACTGCCCCGCCACACCACTCACTCCCAGTAACCGCCAGGGACTCCCAGTCACCCCCCCAGGGGGGCAACTGGGAACCCCCCCAGTGCCTCCCAGTTAGCCCTCGGGGCCCCCCAGTGCCTCCCAGTAACCCCTCGGTGCCCCCCAGTAACCCCTCGGGACCCCCCAGTAACCCCTCGGGACCCCCAGAACCTCCCAGTTAAACTCTGCTGCCCCCCCACTTTCCAGAGTCTCTCAGTGCCTCCCAGTAATTCCCTGGGGCCCCCCCAGTGCCTCCCAGTAACTCCTTAAAGCCTGCCAGTAACCTTTCAGGGCCTCCCAGTACCCCCCAGTAAGCCCCTGGGGTCTCCCAGGACCCCAAATTCCCCTCCCAGCTCCTCCCAGTACCCCCAACTCCTCTCCCACTGTCCCCCAGTGCGCCCAAAACCCCTCCCAGTGCACCCAAACCCCCTCCCAGTGCCCCAAAAAGCCCTCCCAGTGCCCCCAAACCCCCTCCCAGTGCCCCAAAAAGCCCTCCCAGTGCCCCAAATTCCTCCCCCCAGCCCCCCAAACCCCCTCCCAGTGCCCCCCCCCCCCAAGCCCCTCTCCCGGTGCCTCCCAGTGCCCCCACCATAGCGCTGTGGTGGCCGGTGTGGAGGTGGGCGCAGAGCACCCGCGCCAGGTTGGGGTTCTCTGCCTGCGTCAGGGGCAGCAGGAAAGCGGGGAGCCCCAGGTACGCCCCGAAATTCAGCTCCTGCAGCATGGCCTGGGGGGAGCGGTGGGGGAGAGACAGGTTACGGGGTTCGGGGGGGGGTCCCCCAAACCACCCCCCTCTCCCTACTCTGTCCCCCCCCCCCCCCAAATGCCTCCCTTGCCCCCCAAACTCACGGCCTCCGAGTTCCGGCGGACATGCTCCAGCGGGGAGTCGGGCCGGATCCAGGGCGAGAGCTTCCCCACAATGAGGGTGTTCCAGTCTGGGGGGCAGATGGCGGTGTTAGGGGGGGCCCCACGGCGCCTGGAAGGGGGCGGGGGGGGAGACTGGGGGCCCCCATGGGTCTTTGGGGCAGCCCTGGGTGCTATAGAGGATCCTGGGGGTCCCTATGGCCCCTTGGGGGGGGGTCCCAGGGTGCCCCACGGCCCTTTGTGGGGGCCTTATGGTGCTATAGGGGTTCCTAGACTGCCCCATGCCCCTTTGGGGGAACGCTGGGGTGCTATGGGGGGGTCTCAGGGTGCCCCACAGCCCTTTGGGGGGTCCCCAGGGTGCTCCACGGGACCCCAAGGTGCTCCAAAGCCTTTTGGAAGAAGAGCTATGGTGCTATGGGCGGCCCCAGTGTGCTCCACAGTTCTTTGGGGGGGGGCCCAGAGTGCTATGAGGGACCCCAAGGTGCCCCGTGGCCCTTCGGGGGGTCCTACGGTGCTCCTGCGGGTCCCAAAGTGCCCCAAGGCCCTTTAAGAAGGTCCTGCAGCGCTATGGGGGATGCCAGGGTGACACAGGAGGGTCCCAGGAGGCCTTATGGTGCTATAGGGTGTCCCAGGGGACCCCACGGCCCTTTGGGGGGACGCCAAGATGCCCCACAGCCCTTTTGGCAGGTGCCAGGGTGCCATAGGGGAGTCCCAAGGGGCCCTATGGTGCCATAGGGTGTCCCAGGATGCCCCACATCCCTCCTCGGGGCTCCCGGGGGGTTCTACGGTGCCATAGGGGATCCCCCAGCCCCTCGAGAGAGAGAGAGAGAGAGGGGGTTCCCGGGTCTCACCGCGTCCGGAGAGGAGGAGATCGGAGCGCGTTTGGGGCCCGGGCCGGCCCCGCGCCGGGTCCAGGCCGAACTCCCGCCGGTGCCGGGGGTGGAAGAGCGGCAGGCACAGGAAGTCGAACCTGAGGGAAGGGAGGGGGGTGGGCGTCAGAGGTCAGGGGTCACCCCAGGGTCCCGTCCCCTCCCCCCGGGGTTCCCCCGTGCCCTCACCCCTGCCGGGCCACGGCCCCCAGCGCCCCCGCCACCTCCGGGACGCAGCTGAGGTCGCGGCCGCTGGAGACCCGAGCAGCACCCGCCGCCCCCGGCCCCGCCGCCGCCATCACTGCCGCACGCGACGCACCGCACCGCCCACCGCCGCGCCCCGCCAATCGCCGCCGCCGCCCCTCGCCCGCCCGCCAATCGCCTCGGCCGCGCGCGGCACGCCCCCGCCTCCCCACGCGCGCCACCCGCCTGCCAATCAGCCTGGCCGCGCTTGGCTCCTCCCTCCCCCCCGCTTGCACGCCGGTCCCCGCGCCGCCTGTCAATCACGCTCCGCACGCCTGGCTCCGCCCCCACCGCGCTGCGCGCCTATTGCTGAGCCGCGCCGGCTGTCAATCACTCCGGCCGCGCGTGCCTCCCGCTCGGCTCCGCCCCCGCGCCTCTCCAAGCGCCGCATCGCCTGTCAATCACCCTGACCGCGCTTGGCTCCGCCTCCTATCCCCGCGCCCCGCCCGGTCACGCCCACACCGCCCCCCCGCACCTATCCCTGAGCCACACTGCCTGTCAACCACGCCCCCCACCAACCTGGTCCCACCCCTGCCGCCCCGCACACCTATCCCTGCGCCGCACCATCTGCCAATCATCCCCCTCACACCCTGCCCACCGCTCCCAGCCTGGTCCCGCCCCTTCCCTATGGAATAAGAAGGGAGGGCGTGGCCCGGGATCTGAGGACACGCCCCCTCCCTCCCCAGACGGGTGTCCATCTCCCCCCCGCCCACCGCTCCCAGCCTGGTCCCACCCCTTCCCTATGGAATAAGAAGGGGGGCGTGGCCCGGGATCTGAGGACACGCCCCCTCCCTCCCCAGACAGGTGTTCGTCTCCCCCCCGCCCGAAGAAGAGGGCGGAGCCAGGGGAAGGGGGCGGGTGCAAGCATCTTTATTGGGGCGGTGGCCACACGATGTCACCGCGGTGACGTCAGAGGTCAGGGGTCGTGTGGGCGGAGCTGCCGCAGGGCCCAGCGGCGGTGGGCCAGCAGCTCCCGCAGCCGCCCGTACTCCCCCGCCAGCTCCCCGAACCGGGGGCCCAGCCCCCCGAAGGCCGCCAGCGCCGCCCGCGCCTGCGCCGCCTCCCCAGCCGCTCGCCCTGCCGCCGCCTCCAGCGCCGCCCTGGCACGGGGAGAGGGGCGTCACACGGGGGTGGGGGGGGACACACGGATGATGTCATGACGCCGGCGGGTGACACCCACCTGATGCGGCGGTGCGCCTCCACCTTCTCGGGGGGGTAGGTGTCCAGCAGCACCGTCAGCTCCTCCAGGCTGTTAACGAAGGGGGTTAACGAGGGCGGGGAAGGGGGCGTCGCCTCTCCCCTGGGGTGGGGGGTACCCCCTCCTCCTCCTCCCCGGTCACCCACCGGATCTTCAGCAGCATGGCCGCCCCCTTGGCCTCCAGGTATTCGGCGCGGTGCCGGTCCAGCTCCGCCTGCGCCCCGGCGCAGCGCTCCCCCGCCAGGCGCCCCAGCAGCGCCCCGCAGCGCCCCAAAACCTGTGCGTGTTGGGGAGGGGGGGACACACACACACAGACAACACATCAGGGTCACCTCAACCTCTCCCCCCCCCTCCCTGGCACCCCCAAATCCCCCCCCCCAAATCCCCCGTACCTGGGGGCAGGCTCGCCGCTGCCGCTCCAGCATCCGGCTGAGGTAGCGGTGCCGACGCCGGGCTCGGCGGAGGCGGCGGCGTTCGGCTGCCAACTCCTCCGCCACCCCTTCGGGGGGGTTTTGGGGACCCCCGTGATAGCTGGCTAACTCCTCCGCTTTCTCGGCCAAGCGGCGTTCCAGCTCGGGCAACAGCCGGGCCCGGAGCGGGGTCGGATCCTGGATGGGGGGGGGACAAGGGGGGGGGGGGGGGAGCGCCCGATGCCTGGGTCCCCCTTGGGGTGAGGGGAGGGGGGGGTTTGGGGGGTGCTGAGGTGGAGGGGGGGGGTTTGAGGGTGCTGGGGGGGAGAGGGGGGTCTCACCTGGGGAGGGGGCAGCAGCGGGGCGAAGGCAGGGGGGCCGCGGCGCAGCTCGGCCAAGGCCAGGGCCTGCTCCAGCGCCTGGAGGACCTGGGTTGGGGAGGGGGGTGAAGAGGAGGGGGGGGGGTGTCCCAGCATGCTCTGGGGCAGCCCCCCCCCCCCCCCCCCAGCATGCCATGGGGTTTTGGGGGGGGGGGGGAGCCTTCCCATCACCCCCCCTCCCCGGGGGCAGGGTCTCAGACTCACGGGGGGCTCCAAGCCCTGGGGGTCTCGCAGCAGCTCCTGCAGCCCCCGCCGCAGGCTCTCCCACCGCAGCCAGGCCCCTCGCTGCAGGGCCAGCCCCGCCTCCGCCTGCCGGGAAACACCCCCCCCCCCCCCAAAAACATCCCCTCAGTGTCCCCTCCTGCCCCCCCAAGCCCCCCCCCGTGCCCCCCAAGCCCTCCCCAACTCCCTCCATTCCCCCCCATCCCCTGTCTCCTCCCAGCGTCCCCCCCACCGTGTCCCCAAAGACCCCCCCCCGCCCACCCAGCTCCCTCCATGCCCCCCCATCACCCACATCCCCCGTGTGTCCCCCCCAGTGTATCCCCCGTGTCCGTCCCCCCCCCCAGCCCCGTGTCCCCACCTGCCGCAGCTCCCTCTCCAGGGGGGTGCTCAGCCCGTCGGGCCCCAGGGCGCTGCCCAGCCCCTGCAGCAGCCGGGCCAGGCCAGGGTGGGCGCGCAGCTCCTGGGGGGTGGCCACGGTGAGGGGCAGGGGGGGCTCCTCATCTTGGGGAGGGGGGAGATCGTTAGCACCTTCATTAACGCCGCTTCGTTAACGCCCCTCCGCCCTGCTCAGTCCCTCCCGTCAGCCCCCCCCCCTCCTCGTCTTACCCGTCGGCGGGAGGTCGGCGCCCGGCAGCCCCACGTCCAGCGCCATCGCGGCCCCCCCCTGCATTGGGGTGGTGGTGGGGGAGCACCAGTTACCCACAATGCCCCTCTCGGGGTCACCCCCCCCCCCAGCACCCCCATTCTCTATAGGGTTAATCCCCACCCTATAGATTCCCCCCAAACACTTCCCCATGGTCTGTGCCCCCCCCCAAATATAACCTCCCATAGCCTGTGTCGTGTCCCCCCCCCCCCAAGCTGCCCCCCCCAGAGCCTGTTTTCCCCTCACAGCCCCCCCCAACGCCTGTTCTCCCCTCACAGCCCCCCCCAACGCCTGTTCTCCCCTCACAGCCCCCCCCCAACGCCTGTTCTCCCCTCACAGCCCCCCCCCAACGCCTGTTTTCCCCTCACAGCCCCCCCCAACGCCTGTTTTCCCCTCACAGCCCCCCCCCAACGCCTGTTTTCCCCTCACAGCCCCCCCCAACGCCTGTTCTCCCCTCACAGCCCCCCCCAACGCCTGTTCTCCCCTCACAGCCCCCCCCAACGCCTGTTTTCCCCTCACAGCCCCCCCCAACGCCTGTTTTCCCCTCACAGCCCCCCCCCAACGCCTGTTTTCCCCTCACAGCCCCCCCAACGCCTGTTCTCCCCTCACAGCCCCCCCCAACGCCTGTTCTCCCCTCACAGCCCCCCCCAACGCCTGTTCTCCCCTCACAGCCCCCCCAACGCCTGTTCTCCCCTCACAGCCCCCCCCCCAACGCCTGTTCTCCCCTCACAGCCCCCCCCCCAAACCCCTCCCGCCATAATCTGTCCCCCCCTCAGCCCCACGGACCCTCCATGCCCTGTGTGGTGGTGGTGTGTGTGTGTGTGTGTGTCCCCCCCAAAAGCCCGCGTCCCGTCGTGTCCCCCCCTCCCTCACGATCGTACCCGCCGCGCCGGATGCTGCCGGCGGGGCCCCGCCCTCCACGGCAACGCCACCGGCCAATGGGATCGCGGCGGGGAAGGGGCGGGCGTCCAATAGGCGGCAGGGGGCGGGAAGGGCGGGAGATAGAGAGAGGCTGGCGCATGCGTAGAGCGCTCCCGCTCGTCCGAGCTTCCCGCCCCTGAGCGGCGGGCGCATGCGCGGTGAGGGCGCGTCGACGCGGCGAGAAAGGCGCATGCGCAAGACTCATTTTCCCTCCCCGAGGGGCTAGCGCATGCGCCGCACCACCCCCGCCAGGTCGACGCATGCGCTGGCTGGGGCGCCTGGAGCATGCGCAGAGCCGTCTCCCTCCTCCCCCGCCCCTCCCCGGAGCCGCCCGCGCATGCGCAGCGCCGTCCTCTCCCCTGCGCCGTTCACCCTGGAGCCTACTGACGGCGGCCGCGCCCAAAAACCACCACTCACACGGCCAGGATTTGCACCAAAACCGCCGTTTTTACTTCTCCAAGGCGGTCCCTCACCCCCAACCATCTCCACGGCCGAGAAGATCTCTCCTCAACCACGGCGAGCCCTCCCCCCCTCCCCGTTCCCCACCCAAGAGGCCCCCCCCCGCTCCGCGGGCGGGGCTCAGGCGGGGGCCTCCTCGGCGGCGTAGCGTTCCTGAAGGTCGGCCACGTTGTCGGTAGAGACGCGGCGCCAACCGGCCGGCCCCACGTGGTAGACGGTGACCCGGCCGCCCGAGTAAGCGTCGCGCCGGGCCGCCTGGTAGATGGCGCGCCGGGCCAGGTCGCAGGCTTCCTCTACCGCCAGCCCTTCGCGGTGGCCCCGGTCCAGCACCCCGTAGGCGTAGGTAGAGCCCGAGCCCACCGCGAAGGCCTGGCCCGGCACGCGCGTCCCCTCGTTGTCCACGTAGTAGAGCCCTGGGCGGCGGGGGAAGAGACGGACAACGTGAGCGGCGGCCGGCGCCGGCGCCATCCCCACGTGGCGGCGGCCGCGAGACCCCCCCCCCCCCGCCTCACCTGGCCCCCTCTTGTCCCAGCCGCAGATCATGGTGCCCATGCTGAGCCCCATGCCCTTGTACTGGTAGACCATGTTGGCCAACAGCTTGGAGGCGGCGGCCACCGAGATGGGCTCCTTGTTGCGCAGCTCGTAGACGCGGCACTGCCGGGCCAAGAGCCGCTCCCAGAAGCTGCAGTCGGCCGCTCCCCCCGCCATGGTGCCCAGCAGGTACGGGTTGATCTCGATCACCTTCTGCACCGTCTGCGAGGCGATGTAGGAGCCCGCCGTGGCCCGCGAGTCCACCGCCACGATCACGCCGTGGTCAAACTGGCGGCGGCGGCGGGGAAAAACGGGGGTCAGGGTGACAAGCGGCTGCCCGCTGTGGGGCTGACAGGATGCTATGGGGCTGGGGTGGCCCCACAGAGTCTTGGGGTCCCACCACGGGGCTTCGGGGTCCCACCACCGGGCTCTGGGGTCCCACCACGGGGCTCTGGGGTCCCACCACGGGGCTCCGGGGTCCCCATAGCCCCCCCCCAAACCCATCCCCATGTCACCCCAGGCCCACCTTAAAGGCCAGCGTGGTGGTACCGTGCAGCAGGCGGAGACCGGGACCGGGGAGGGGGGTCTCGGCACCCCACGGCGGGGCAGCGAGGCCCTCCGGCGGGCCGGGTCCATCCCGGGGAGCGGTGAGGAGCGGGAAGGCGGTGGGAGCCGTAGGGGTCTCGGCGGCGCGGAGGACGCTGGCCAGCGCCATCTTGGAAGGGCGGCTGCGCCTCAAAATGGCGGCGCCGGGGAGCGGCCGCGCATGCGCCGGCCGCGCGTCGCCCGGCAACGCCGGCCGGCGGCCGAGCGTTGCCGGGCGACGCGGGCGCCATGTCGGTTGAGGGCATGACGCAGCGGCGCCCGCCCGCCCCGCCTCATCCTTCCGGCTACGTCAGGCGCGGGGGGGCGGGCGCACGCCGGCGGGGTAAGAGGGGGGGGTCTCACCTGGGAAGATGGCGGCGGGCAGCGGCGGGGTGGCCCAGGGGACCCACAGAGGGGTCTGCGGCGCCGGGGGGCGGCCCTGGGGTGCGGGGGAGGGGGGGGCGGTGGGTGCCGGGATCCCCCTACACACAGCCACGTGACCCACACACATACGCACCCCCCCTCCCCGCTCACCTGTGGGTCAGCCCGTGGGCGGAGGCAGGAGACGGGGCTGTATGGGGCGGAGTTAGGGGCGGGGTTAAGGGCAAAGGGGCGGTGGCCCGTGGGACAAGGGGCGGAGTCTGGGCAGGGCTATTACAAGGCGAGAAGGGGCTGGGGGCGGGGTTAGGGAGCAAAGGGGGCAGGGTTTGAGGAAGGGATTGAGGAGTAAGGGGCGGGGCTTGGGAACAGAGGGGCGGGGTTAACCAAAGGGGGCGGGGTTTGGGGTGGCAGAGAACGACCAGGGTGTAGGCTAGGGGAAAGGGGCGGGGCTCGGGAGCCAAGGGGGCGGGGCTCGGGAGCCAAGGGGGCGGGGCTCGGGAGCCAAGGGGGCAGAGAGCCAGGGTGTAGGACTAGGGAAAGGGGGCGGGGCTTTGGAACCGAGGGGTAAAGCTGGAGGGTCCGGGTGGGCGGAGCTTGGGGCAGAGTGGGTGGGGCTGGGGGAGGCAGGATTTGGGGGAAAACCAGCCGGTTTTGGGGCCGCTCACCCGCGCTGGAAGCCAGGGGAGTCACCGAGCCCCTATAGGCGCTGCCCACCTGTGGGGGGGGGGGCACAAAGCATGCTGGGTAACCCCCCTCCATTTTGAGGTGCCACACCCAACATGGCGGCCATTTGGGGAGGGGGGGGGGGGTGTTGTCTCACCTGCCATACAGGGGTGCCACGGGAGAGGGGGGGCTCCGGCGGGACGGAGCGGCTGTGGGGGGCGGGCGTCAGCATTTTGGGGACCCCCCCTCACAATATGAGGGCCCCCCCCAAAATAGCAGAGCCCCCCCCCCTCCCCTTACCTCACTACTTGCCCGCTCAGCTGCCGGCGGGGCTGGGGGGTGACTGGAAAGGGAAGGAGCCATTTTAGGGGGGACCCCCAAGAGTAAGGGGGGAGGGAAAAAGGAGGCGGGGGACCCCTAAAAATTTGGGGGGGGGGGGGGAGTGTGTACCTACCTGACTGCGCCGGGGAGGTGACGCCGACCGGCCGGGGCGTGCTGCTCCTGCGCGGAGAAATATGGGGGTGCTAACGCCGCCGCAGCCGCTCCCCACCACCACCACCACCCCCCCCCCCCCGAAACCCCATGGCGGGGGTCTCACCTGCTGCCCCCTCGCCAGCCGGGGGAGAGCTGTGGGGAGAGAAAATGGAGGGGGGGGGTGTCAGTGTGTGTGTGTGGGGGGGGAGATGGGGAGGGGGGGCAGGAATTTGGGGGGGGGGGTGTCACCTGAGCGCGGCGCAGCTCCCCGTTCTCCCGCCGCAGCGCCTCCAGCTCCCTGCGTGGGGGGGGGGTGATGATATGGGATGATATGGGGTGATATGGGGTGGACCCCCCCCAAGTTGGTGGCTATACAAGGGGAATTCTTCGTGTGGGGATCGACCCTACCAAGATGGCGGCTGGGACGGGGCAGACCCTCACCAAGATGGCGGCCAGGAGGGTGGACCCTCCCAAGATGGCGGCCGGGTGGGGGGAGGCAGCCCAGACCCTCACCAAGATGGCGGCCCTGGGTGGGTGGTGGTGGTGGAGGGGGGGGGGGGACACGGACCCCCTCTCAAGATGGTGGCCCTGGAAGCGGGGGTGCTTCACCTATTGCGGGCGTCCAGGACGCGGCGGGCGTCCTCCAGCGCCGCCCGGGTGCGGCGGGCGGCTTCCTTGTGGGAGGCCAGCAGCAGGTCGGACTGCGCCCGCTGGAAGCGCCAGACCTGTGGGGCAGAGGCTGTAGGGGCTGGCCCCGTGGCGGGTGGGCTGCCCTCCATCCTCCTCCTCACCTGGGAGATGTGGGTCAAGTGCTTGAGGGCGATGTCGGCCGGGCTCTTGAAGAAGAGCTTCTCCTGCGGGCGCATCTGCGGGGAGGAGGAGGAGATGGCCGCCAGTGATGGAGGATTGAGGGAAGGTTCACAATGGCAGCCGGGATGGGGCGGCGACTCGCCTTGTCGGAGACGGGGAGGTAGCGGCAGTCGGCGGCGCAGACGGGGCACGGGCCTGCGTGGGGGAACAGGCGTCGGGGGGGGCCCCCCCCCGCCAAAACGACGTTTACGGAGGGGAAAAGGTTGGCGCGATAGGAGGGGGAACCATTTTGTGGGGTGGAAGGTGGTGGTGGTGGTGGGAATCCCATCATTTGAGGGGTTCGGGGTGTGGGGTGTCCCTCCATGGGGCTGGGGGGGGGGGGAGGTAGGTCGGAGGGGCTCCTACCTGCGCCCCCGCACGCCGCACAGAGGACGTGGCCGCAGCTGGTGACGGCGAAGCCGGCTCCCTCTTGGCGGAAGCAGCGGTTGCAGTGGAACCAGTCCATGCCAGGAGAAGGAGGAGGAGGAGGAAGAGGAAGAGCAGCTGCCTGCCGGGGGTCCCGTGTTTCCCCCCCCCCCCCCCTTTCCCCGCCGTTACCCCGGGACCCCTTCGCGCCTCAGTCTGTGAGGGAACGGGGAGGGGACGGCCGTTGGAAAGGGCGGGAAGCCGGAGGGGGCGGAGCCACCGCCGAGAGGGGGCGGAGCCACCGCCGAGAAGGGGGCGGGAAGAGTGAAGGGGCAGAGGGGCTGCTGAAAGGGGCGGGGAGACTGAGGGGGCGGAGCCGCTGTTAAAAGGGGCGGGGAGGGAGGGGGGCGGAGCCACCGTTAAAGGCACCCTTCTCCCCCTTCACGGACGCCATTCACGAGATCTCCGTTGTTTAAATCTTTATTAGCCCGGAGCGGCGGACAGGGGACACGGGGGGGGGGGGAGTTTGGGCTCCCCCCCCCCCCCCCAAAGTGGGGCGTCCATCAGGTGCCTGTGGGGAGAAGGGTGGATTTTAAGCAAGGGGGGGGGGGGGGTGTTGGAAATGACACTCCCCCCCCCAGCGCCATGGCGGCCTCACCTCCTCCTCCTCCTCCTTCTCCCGGCTCGGCCTCCATCTTGTCGCAGGACTGGGCGCGCCGCGTCCGTTTGGGTTTGGGGGGGACCGGCCGGCGGCTCCCGTCCGATGTCCCTGGGAGGGGGGGGGGGAGATCCCTCCAACGTCCCACAGTGCCCCCAGAGACACTCCCCCCCTCCAAAGTCCTCCAGCATCCCACAGTGCCCTGGGGGAACCCCCCCAAAGTCCTCCAGCGTCCCGCAATGCCTTGGAGGAACCCCCCTCAAAGACCTCCAGCATCCCACAATGCACCCGGAGGACGCCCAAAGTCCTCCAGCATCCCAGAATGCCTTCTGCCCCCCACCCCCGCGCTATCCCAGCATGCCCCGCGGTGGGAGGGGAAGGCCCACCTGTAGGTGCAGTGGGCGGAGCCTCCAGGGTGGCCCCGCCCCCTTCCTCACTGCCGTGGCTCTGCTGTTCTGCAGAACTGGGCGGGGCCTGGAGACATCACATGGTGTGGGGGGGCGGAGCTCTGGCACCCAGCCCCACCCCAACACGCACCCCCTCTATGGGGTGGGCGGGGCAGGGCCCGCCACCTCGCCCCGCCCACTCACCTGCGGGGGCGGGGTCTGCGAGGAGGGAAGCCCCGCCCTCTCTGCCGCCCTGGGGCTGTCGCTGCCGGGGGGGGCTGCGGGGGGGCGGGGGGCAGTTTTAGGGGGCGGTTTTGGGGTGGAAAAGGGGGTTTTTGGGGGCGGCAAGGCTGGGGGGGGGGTCAGGGGGCCTCCCTGCACCCGTGGGGGGTGCGGCCCCAGGGTGGTTTCGGGGCGGGCGGGGGGTGGGGGGGGGCACAGGGACTCACCCGCCTTCCCAGAGCCCGGGCTCCAGCCGTGCTCCTGGGGAGGGAGGGGTTGAAAGGGGGCGTGACCATATCAGGGCCCACCCCTGTGTGCCAAGCCACGCCCCTGCATCTTTAGCCACGCCCCCTGGGTGAAATGGGGGGGGGCACAAGCCCTCACCACTTGAATTCCCCCCCAAAAACCCCCCAGTTCCTCCCAGTAGCCCCCCAGTTCTCCCAGTTGCCCCCATAGACACCCCAGTTGCGCCTAGTAACCCCCCAGTTGCTCCCAGTAGCCCCCTAGTTCCACCCAGGGACCCCCCAGTTGCCCCCAGGAGCCCCCCAGTTGCCCCAGTTCCACCCAGGGACCCTCCCATTGTCCACAGTTGCTCCCAGTAGTCCCCCAGCTCCCCCAGTTGCTTCCAGAAGCCTTCCAGTTGCCCCCAGAGATACCCCAGTTCCTCCCAGGGACCCCCCAGCTCCTCCCAGTAGCCTCCCAGCTCCCCCCCCAGTAGCTCCCAGTTGTTGTCCCCCCCCATACCTGGGTGCCAGCAGGGGGGTCACTGGGCTCTGGGACCCCGGGGGGGTGGGGGTCCCGCCGGCTGCAGGGGGGGCCCCGGCGGCGCTGGGGGGGCAGGGGGGGCACGGGGGGGGGCGGCCTGGGGCGGGGGACTCCGTCACCCCCAGCGCACCAGTTAGCCCCCAGCCCCCCAATTGCCCCCCAGGACCCCAATTACCCCCACAGCCCCCCAGTTGCCCCCCAGGACACCCAACCGCCCCCCCCCCGCTCCCCAATCCCCCCCTCTGGACCCCTAATTGCCCCCCCAGAACACAGTTCCCCCCCCAGGACCCCCAGTTACCCCCCAGAACCCCCAATCCCCCCCGGGACCCCCCAGTCCTGCCCCCAGCCCCCCCATTCCCCCCCCCCTCAGCTCCCCCCCCTCACCGGGGCAGGACCCTGCGGGTGAAGAACTCCTCCAGCCCCTCGTCCAGGGGGGGGCCCCCCTCCGCCTCCGCCAGGGACCCCCCCGGCATCCGGGACTGCGGGAGAGGGCGCTGGGGCTTTAAGAAGAGGCCACGCCCCCTCCTCCAGGCAGAGGGGGGAGAGGGAGGAGCCAGAGGGGTGGAGCTGGGGGCGGGACTGTGGGCCTGGGGCGGGGCTCTGAGTGAGTGGGTGGGGCTATGGGCTGAGGACCTGGCTGTGGGTCTGGGGGCGGGGCTATGAGATAGGAGGAGGAGCTGTGGGTCTAGGGGCGGGGCTTTGAGGCTGTAGGCGGGGCTATGAGCCTGGGGGGTGGGGTCATAAGCCAGTGGGCGGGTGTAGGGGCTGGGGGGGGGCTATGGTTCTGGGGGCGGTGTCATAAGACAGTAGGCGGGGTTATGCACCTGGAGGCGGGGCCATGTGGTTGTGGAAGGGGCCATGGACCACTGGGTGGGGTAATGGGTCTGGGGGTGGGGTCATAAGGCTGTGGGCGGGGCTACAGGTCCAGGGGCAGTGCCACGTGGCAATGGGCAGGGCTGTGGGCCAGTGGGTGGGGTTATGGGCCTGGAGGGTGGGGCCATGAGGTTGTGGGTGGGGCTACAGGTCCAGGGGCAGTGCCATGTGGCAATGGGCAGGGCTGTGGGCCAGTGGGTGGGGTTACAGGCCTGGGGGGGTGGGGCCATGAGGTTGTGGGCAGGGCTATGGGTCTGGGGGCGGGACCACAAGCTGATGGGCGGGGCCATGCCCATGGGACAGCAGTATAGAGGTGGGACTCTAACACCATGGGCGGGACTACAGGCTTGTGGGCGGGGCTACAGGTCTATGGGCAGGGCTACGGGTCTATGGGCAGGGCTAGCTATGGGTCTATGGGCAGGGCTACGGGTCTATGGGCGGGGCTACTCACCGGTGGGCGGTGCGGGGGGCGTGGCCGGGTGCGGGTGCAGTGGGGCAGGGCCCCCTCGGGGCTGCTGGGGGGGACGGCGAGTCCCAGCCGGGGGGGCCCTCGGCGTGACCTGGAGGGGTCATGGGGGGGGGGGGGGGGTCAGGGGTCATGAGGGTCACGGAGGGGTCACGGGGGTCGGGGAGGGGTCACGGGCGGGGCTCTCACCCATGAAGGCGGAGGTGGGGCGGATGCGGCGGCAGCGCTTCGGCCGCTGCAGGGCCAGCGTGTCCTGGGGGGGGGGGACACCCCGAAACACCCCCGGCGGTCTCACCCCAAATCCCCAGGGACCCCCCCAAATCCCCCTGGTCCCCCCCCAAATCCTCAGGACACCCCCCCCCCCAAATCTCTAGGGGACCCCCGGTTTCACCCCAAACCCCGATGAGACCCCCCAAACCCCCCCCCCCTCAAACAGGAGCCCCCCCCCAACCTCCCTATGCTTCCCCCCCCCCCAAACCCCCTTTTGGGAGGGTCACCCCCATATTTCGGGGGTGTCCCCCCCCCCATTTTGGGGGTGCTCCCCTCCTTACGATGGCGGTGCCCAGCTCCTCGTCAGTGCTGTTGAGGGGGTCCCCCCGTGGCGGGGGGGGGGGGCCCCCCGATTCCTCCGGGGTCCCGGCCATGTGCTGGGCCTGGGGGGAAGGTTGGGGGGTCCTTGGGGGGCCCCGGGGGGGGGGGGGTTTGGGGGTCCCATGAGGGCATTTTGGGGGGGGTCCTGGGGTGATTTGGGGGTCCCGCCAAGGGGTTTTGGGGTCCTATAAGGGCACTTTGGCATCTGGGGGGGGGGGGGGCTTTTGGGGTCCCCCCCAGGGGGTTTGGGGGGGGGTTTGGGGGTGCCATGAGGGGCTTTTGGGGGTCCTGGGGGGATTTGGGGGGCTCCCCCCAAGGGGTTTTGGGGTCCTGTAAGGGGGCTTTGGGGTCTGGGGGGGGTGGTTTTGGGGTGTCCCCCCCCCCTGGGGTTTTGGGGTCCCCCAGGACAGGGAGCGGCTCCAGGGGTGTCGGGGTCCCCCCCCGTGTCCCCCCCCCCGGGGTTTCGGGGTGCTGACCAGGGCGCGGTGGACGCGGCGCAGCTCCCGCAGCAGCTCCTCCACCACGGCGGTGGTCAGGAAGGTCACCACCGCCAGCGTCACCTCCCTGCCCCGCCCGGCGGCACCAGTGCGCCCAGTATAGACCAGTACGGCCCAGTCCTCTCCCACGCTCCCCCCCACACCCCCCCCCCCAGTCCCATCCCAGTGCCCCCCCGGTCCCGCCCCAGTGCCTCCCAGTTCCCGCCCGGTGCCCCCCGGTCCTGACGCAGTGCCCCCCCCCGTCCCAGTGCCTCCCAGTTCCCGCTCAGTCTGTCCCAGTGCTCCCCAGTGACACCCAGTCTACCCCCAGTCCTTCCCAGTCTCCCCCCCAATGCCCTCCAGTGCTCTCCAGGTCCCTACCAGTCCTCTCCTCGTCCCCCCCCAGTGCTCCCCAGTTCCCCCCAATGCCCTCCCAGTGCCTCCCAGTGCCCCCCAGACCCCCAATCACCTTCCCAGTCCCTCCCAGTGCCCCCCAGTCCCATCCCAGTGCCCTTCCTGTCCCCCCAGTCCCTCCCAATTCCCCCCAATGTCCTCCCAGTGCCTCCCAGTGCCTCCCAATCACCCTCCTCATGCTCCCCAGTTCCTCCCAGTGCCCTCCACTCCCCTCCTAGTACCCCCTAGTCCCTCCCAGTGCCCTCCCAGTGCTTCCCCGTGCCTTCCCAGTGTCCTTCGCTCCCCCTCCCAGTGCCTCCCAGTGCCTCCCAGTGCCCTCCCAGTGCCTTCCCAGTGCCCCCCACTCCCTGCCAATCACTCTCCTAGTGCCCCCCAGTCCCTCCAAGTGCCCTCCCAGTGCCTTCCCAGTGCCCCCCACTCCCTTCCCAGTGCCCCCCAGTCCCTCCCAGTCCCTCCCAATCACCCTCCTAGTGCCTCCCAGTCCCTTCCCGTGCCTCCCAGTGCCTCCTAATCACCCTCCCAGTGCCTCCCAGTCCTTCCCAGTTCCTCCCAGTGCCTCCCAGTCCCTCCCAATCACCCACCCAGTGCCCCCCACTCCCTTCCCAGTGCCCCCCCAGTCCCTCCCAGTCCCTCCCAGTGCCTCCCAGTCCCTCCCAGTCCCCCTCCCCAGTGCCTCCCAGTGCCTCCCAGTGCCCGGGCTCACCCCAGCTGGTGGCGGATGCGCTGTCCGGCCTGCTCCAGCAGCGCCCCGCGGGCCAGGCCGGGGGGGGGGAGGAGGCGCTGGGCGGCCGCCCCCCGCACCCCCCGCCCCCCCCAGCGCCCCTCGGCCGCCCCCAGCGCCCGCGGGCAGAGCTGGGCCGCCCGCCCCACCAGTGCCTCCAGCACCGCCTGCCACCAGTACGGGGGGTCAGCCGCCCAGGGCGGGGGGGCCGCCTCCCACTCGGGGGGGGGGGGGGGGCTTTCTCCCAGTCTGGGGGGTCTTTCTCCCGGTTCGGGGGGTCTTTCTTCCAGTTTGGGCAGTCTTTCTCCCAGTTTAGGGGTCCTTCTCCCAGTTTGGGGGGTCCTTCTCCCAGTTTGGGGGGTCTTTCTCCCGGTTTGGGGATCCTTCTCCCAGTTCGGGGGGTCTTTCTCCCAGTTGAGGGGTCCTTCTCCCAGTTTGGGGGTCCTTCTCCCAGTTTGAGGGGTCTTTCTCCCAGTTTAGGGGTCCTTCTCCCAGTCTGGGGTCCTTCTCCCAGTTTGGGCAGTTTTTCTCCTGGTTTGGGGGGTCTTTCTCCCAGTTTAGGGGTCCTTCTCCCAGTTTGAGGGGTCCCTTCTCCCAGTCTGGGGTCCTTCTCCCAGTTTGGGCAGTTTTTCTCCCAGTTTGGGGGGTCTTTCTCCCGGTTTGGGGGTCCTTCTCCCAGTTTGAGGGGTCCTTCTCCCAGTTGAGGGGTCCCTTCTCCCAGTCTGGGGTCCTTCTCCCAGTTTGGGCAGTTTTTCTCCCAGTTTGGGGGGTCTTTCTCCCAGCTGAGGGGTCCCTTCTCCCAGTTGAGGCATCCTTCTCCCAGTTTGAGGGGTCCTCCTCCCAGTTTATTGTCCCCTCTCCCAGTTTAGGCTCCCCTCTCCCAGTCTGGGGTTCCCAGTCTCCCAGTTTGGGGTTCCCAGTCCCTCCCAGTTGACACACCCCCCCCCCTTTTCACCTGCAGCTCCTTGTCCACGGCCTTGGCCACGTCCCCGGCCACCGACTCCAGGAGGTGACGGACGGGGCCGTCCCCCGCCACCGCCCCCCCCAGCGCCGCCAGGCTGGGGAACAGCTGGGGGGGGGGGCCGGGGTCACCGGGGGGGTCACGGGGTCACCGGGGGGGTCACGGGGTCGGGGGAGTCATGGGGACGGGAGGTAAGGAGGGGATATGGGGGGGGGGGGGTGCTGGGAGAGGGGGGGGGTTTGGGGGGTGATGGGGGGGGTTTTGGGGTGCCGGGGGGGGGGTTTGGGGTGCCGGGGGGGGTGGGTTTTGGGGTGCCCTCACCGATCGGGCGTTCCTGGCCTCCCGCAGCAGCTCCCGGGCCTCGGCCAGGTCCCGCTGGGCCCCCGGGTGCCCCCGCAGCCCCCGCGCCGCCGCCTGCACCCGCCCGCTCAGCCGGCACAGCATCTGCGGCCCCCGCCGTCACGGCGAGCAACCCCCCCCCACACCATGGCAACCGCCCCCATCGCCATGGCAACCGCCCCGGTATCCCTCCGGCAACCGCCCCGGCATCCCCTCAGTATCTGCCCTCGTCGCCCCGGTAACCACCCCCATCGCCCTGGCAACCACCCCAGCATCCCTCCAGCAACCGCCCCGGCATCCCCTCAGCATCTGCCCTCGTCACCCTGGCAACCGCCCCGGCAACCACCCCCCATCACCCTGGCAACCGCCCCCATCGCCCTGGCAACCGCCCCAACATCCCTCCGGCAACCGCCCTGGCATCCCCTCAGCATCTGCCCTTGTTGCCCCGGCAACCGCCCCCCATTGCCCCGGCAACCGCCCCCATCGCCATGGAGACTGCCCTGGCAACTGCCCCAGCAACTGCCCCCATCGCCCTGGCAACCGCCTCAGCATCCCTCCGTCAGCCACCCCCATCACCATGGCAACCGCCCCAGCAACCGCCCCCCATCGCCCTGGCAACCGCCCCAGCATCCTTCCGGGCACCCTCTAAGCATCCCCCTTCCAATTGCCCCCCACAACTGCCCCCCAGCCGCCCCCCCCAGCCCTCCATCTGCCCCCCCAGCCCCCCCAGCTGCCCCCCCGGGGCAGGATTACTTGCTCGGCCGTGCTGGTGACGATGCCGCGGTGCAGCCGCAGCGCCTGGTCCGGCAGCGCCTTGGGGCCGCGGCCGTTGCGCAGGAGGCACCACTGGATCTGCCGGGGGGCGGGCACGGACACCACAAGGAGGTGACCGAGACACCCCCCCCCTCCCCACCCCCCCCCCCAACCCAGGACCCCACCCCCCCCCCCCCGCCCCCCCACCTTCTGCCAGACGGCGTCGGTCCTCTCCGGGGCGCTGCGGTAGGCGGCCGTGAGGTCGCTGAGGGGCAGGGCCATGAAGGTCAAGGTGTAGTTGCTGTGGGGAGGGGATGGGGGGGGGAAGGGGGAGGGGCGGGGGGTGACGGGGGTCCCCTGGGGGTCCCCGCGGCCACCGCTCGAGGCCGTCACCCCACCTGGAGGAGGCCGACCAGTTGGGAACTGGTTGACCGGGTGGGAACCCGTTGAGATGTCTGGAATAGGTTGACTGGTCTAGAGGGCGGTTGCCCAGTCTAGAAGCAGTTGACCAGTTGGGAACCCGTTGACCTGACTGGAACAGGTTGGCTGGTCTATGGGTGGTTGCCCAGTCTAGAGCCAGTTGGGAACCCCTTGACCTGTCTGGAATGAGTTGACTGGTCTGGAGGCGGTTGCCCAGTCTAGAACCAGTTGGGAACCCCTTGACCTGTCTGGAATGAGTTGACTGGTCTGGAGGCGGTTGCCCAGTCTAGAACCAGTTAACCGGTCAGGATTCCATCAACCTTTCTTACACGGATTGACTGGTCTAGAGGTGGTTGCCCAGTCTAGAACCAGTTGGGAACCCCTTGACCTGTCTGGAATGAGTTGACTGGTCTAGAGGTGGTGGTTGCCCAGTCTAGAACCAGTTGGGGACCCCTTGACCTGTCTGGAACAGGTTGGTTGGTCTACACATCGTTGCCCAGTCTAGAACCAACTGGCAGGTCCCCAAACCCCCAGCTGGCCCACCTAGAACTGGTTGACCTGTCCAGAACCAGTTGGCAGGTCAGGAACCAGTTGACCAGCCTGGAACGGGTCAGCTGCTCCAGAGCTGGGTGTCCCACCTCGATCCAATTGACCTATCTAGACCGGGCGGCCACGTCTCCATCCGGTTGCCCGGTCTAGAACCAGCAGGTAGGGCCAAGACCCAGTTGACCTCTCTGGAGATCCAGTTGGCACGTCTAGATCCGGTTGACGGTCTAGATCCAGCGGTCACCTGGTCTAGATCCGGTTGGTTGCCCGGTCTAGATCCGTGTGTGTCCCCGCCCCCCGCCCGGTGGCTTCGGCCACGCCAGAAGCCCCCCCGCCGTCTCCTCCCGCCCCACCCACCTCTGCATGGCCCGGGCGATGTCCTGGAACCCCACCGCCGTCGTGTTGTTCCTGTCCCAGGCGAGGCTCCTGCCGCGGAGATGGCGGGTGAGGCCGGGGGGGGGGGGCGGGGCACCCCACCCGGGTCCCCCCCACCCCCCCCCACCCACCGGAGGGTGCTGTTGATCTGCAGGGCCTTGGCCAACATCTTGGCGCCCACGTCCTCCATGAGGTTCCCGCTGAGGTCCACCTTGGCCAGGCAGGCGTTGCTGCCCAACGCGTTCACCAGGATGCTGGTCCGGGCTTTCAGGCGGGAGTCGGCCACCGACAGCGACTGCAGGGACTTGTGGGAAGGGGTGGGGTGGGACACGAGGCGCCACGGGACCCCGGGGACCCATGGCGGGGGGCCGCCCCCCAGGATCCCACCATCCCTGGGGGCCACTCACGCAGTCTTCCTCCTGGATCATCTGGACCAGCTTCTGGAGGATCTCCTCCAGTGTCCTAGGTGGGGCAGAGAGGGGTCCTCCTCACTCTGGGACCTGGCCGTGGCGGCTCGGTGGGCCTCCACGGACACACCCATCGCCACTGAGGTCTTGGTGGGCCTCCAGGGACTCAACCATGGCCATTGGGGTCTTGGTGGACCTCCATGAACACAACCGTGACCACTGGGGTCTTGGTGGGCCTCCACAGACTCAACCGTGGCCATTGGGGTCTTGGTGGGCCTCCAGGGACTCAACCGTGGCCATTGGGGTCTTGGTGGGCCTCCAGGGACACAGCCGTGGCCATTGGGGTCTTGGTGGGCCTCCACGGACACAGCCGTGGCCATTGGGGTCTTGGTGGACCTCCATGGACACAACCGTGGCCACTGGGGTCTTGGTGGGCCTCCACGGACTCAACCGTGGTCATTGGGGTCTTGGTGGACCTCCATGGATGCAACCGTGGCCATTGGGGTCTTGGTGGGCCTCCAGGGACACAGCCGTGGCCATTGGGGTCTTGGTGGGCCTCCACGGACTCAACCGTGGTCATTGGGGTCTTGGTGGGCCTCCACGGACACAGCCGTGGCCATTGGGGTCTTGGTGGGCCTCCACGGACTCAACCGTGGTCATTGGGGTCTTGGTGGGCCTCCATGAACACAACCGTGGCCACCGGCATCTTGGTGGGCCTCCACGGACTCAGCCCAACCCACCGGGCCTTGACGTTGAAGTTCTTGCCCAGCCAGAGGTGCTTCAGGGCTTTGTTCTTCCCCAGGACCGGCACCAGCGTCAGCAAATCGGCGTCGAAACCTGAAGGCGGGGGCAAGAAACGGACCAATGGGAGGGGTCAGGTGTGGGGGGGGGAGGGGGTGGGGATCCCAGGCCCCGCCCCCAACCCCCACGGAAGGGGGATGGAGCCCACCTCACCGTTGTCGGAGAGGTCCAGGCTGCCCACGGCGCTGACCCCCCCCAGCAGCTCCCGCAGCACCCGGGCCCCCGGCGAGCGGAGCTGGAAAGATGGCCGCAGGGCGAGGGGGTGGGCGGAGCCCCCCCAGGAGAGGCCCCTCCCCCTTTGAGACCCCGCCCCTCCCCGCCCACCTCACAGCCGCTCAGGTCCAAGTGGAGGTCGCTCAGGCGGGTGTTGGCGGCCAAGCCCTGGAAGAGAGACCTGGGGAGGGCGGGGTTAAGGGCAGGAAGGGGCGGGGGCCTTCCCACCGAGCCACGCCCCCTTCTCCTTATAAGGCGTGGGGCCCCGCCCCAAGGGGGTGGGACTCACCTGAGGGCATCCGGGGGCACCCGCACGCCGGCCAGGCTGACGTGGGCCAGGGCGAAGGCGCTGCAGAAGAACTGCCGCAGGGTGGGCGGGGCCTCCTGGGCCTTCCTGGGGGGTGGGGGGGCGGGGCTACATCAGCCCCACCCGCCCTGCGGCCAATGGGATGTGACACCGCCCAAGCGGGGCTTTCTGCCACCCAACGGGACGGTCCAAAACCCAACGGGGGGGGTGGGGAGGGGGCGGGCTTTGACTGCCCAACGGGGTTCTTGACTGCCCAACGGGGTTCTTGACCACCCAATGAGGTTCTTGGCCGCCCAATGGCGTCCTCAGCCGGCCAATGGGATCTTAGACCGCCCCACGGGGTCCTTGACCACCCAATGGGCTCTCAACAGCCCCACGGGGTGCTCCAACGCTCAGCGGGGGTGCTCAACCACCCAACGACGTTCCAGATCACCCAACGGAGCTCCTGACTGGCCAACAGGGTGCTCCAGCACCCAACGGGGTGCTCGCCCACCCAACGAGGTCTTCGACCACCCAACGGGCTCCTCGGCCACCCAAGACCACCCCCCACCCTACCCCACGGGCACCCCCCGGCCGTGGGGTTGGGGGCCGCCCCCCCCCCCAACTTGTGGGGCAGGAGCTCACCGGTGGGAGAACGTGTTCCTGGCCACGTTGAGGTAGTTGAGTCGCGGGCAGCAGCCGTGGAGCAGCGCCCCGAAGAGCTGGGGGGGGGGGGGGGACGGATGGATGGAGGGATGGGGGGCACGGTCAGCCCCACGGCGGCCCCACGGCGGCCCCACGGCAGCCCCACATCTTCCCCCCCAAGCCCCTCACCACGTCGATGGCGCAGTCGGTGGCGGCCAGGTCGAGGTGCAGGAGGGCGTTGGGTTGGGCCAGGAAGGAGTAGAGACCCTGGGGGGGGGGGGGGGCAGAGCCTGGCCCCACTGCGCCCCACAGAGCCTGCCCCATAGCCCCCCCCCCCCGGGCAGCCCCATAGCCCCCCATCCAGCCCCATAGCAACCCCCCCCCCCCCAATCAAGACCCGTAGATCCCAGCCCCACAGCACCCCGATGACCCCATAGCCCCCCACCCTGCCCCATAGCCCCCCCCCCATCCAACCCCACTGCCCGGTGACGCCGTAGCCCCCCCCCAATTCAGCCCCACAGCACCCCATCCAAACCATCAACACCCATAGACACACCCCCCCCCTCAATCCGGCCCCATTGCGCTCCAGTGCCCCCCCCAGCCCCCCCCAGCCCCCCATAGCCCCCCCCCCCAGCCCCATAGCCCCCCCCCCCCCAGCCCTACGGCGCCGTCGGGGGCCCCCAGCAGCCCCGGGTTGCGGCTGAGGTCGAGGTGCCGGAGGCGGCTGCGGAAAGCGGGGTTGGAGCCCAGCGCCCGGCTCAGCGCCCACAGCCCTGGGGGGCACCCACAGCTGGGGGGGGGGGGGGAGCACCCCAAAAACCCCCCCCGGGGACCCCCAAACCCCCCAGACACCCAACAAACCCCATAGATATCCCACAGACCCCATAGCCCACCACCCCCCCCCAACACACACCCCACCCACCCCCAGTCCTGGGGGGCACCCACAGCTGGGGGGGGGGAGCACCCCAAACCCCCCCCCCCCGGGGACCCCCCAAACCCCCCCCGGAGCCCCCAAACCCCCCAGACACCCAACAAACCCCATAGACACCCCGTAGCCCCCCGATATCCCTCATAGACACCCCATAGCCCTGGGGGGGGGGGGCACCCACAGCTGGGGAGGGGACCCCAAAACCCCCCTGGGGACCCCCAACACCCCATAGTCCCCCCTAAACCCCATAGACAACCCATAGCCCCCCCCAAACCCCCCCATAGCCCCCCACAGCCCCCAATAAACCCCCACGGCCCCCCAATAAACCCCCCCAGGCCCCCAAAACCCCATAGACCCCCCCAACCCCCCCCGTAGCCCCCCAATATACCACATAGCCCCCCCAAACCCCCCCTGAGCCCCCCAACTCCCCCCCTTAGCCCCCCAAACCCCCCCTGAGCCCCCCAAAACGCCCCCCCAGCTCAGCCCCGGGGGTGGGGGTGCAGGACAGGGGGGTGTGGGGTGTTGGGGTGCGGGGGGGGGGGGATCCCCCCAAACCTCGGGGTCCGAGGCCGGCGTGGGGGAGGCTGAGGCGCCGCAGCCCCCCCGGGAGCAGCAGGAACCGCTGACTCAGCGCCGCCAGCCCTGGGGGGGCAACGGGGGGGGGGGGGGGTGTTAGGGGGTGCTGAGGGGGGTTTTGGGGTGCCGGGGGGGGTTTTGGGGTGCTGGGGGCGGTTGGGGGGTGCAGGGAGGGGTCGGAGGGCTGCTGGGGAGGCTTGGGGGGGGGGGCTGCTGGAGGGGAGCGATTTGGGGGTGCTGGGGGGGATGCTGGGGGGATTTGGGGGTGCTGGGGGGGGGTTCTGGGGCGATTTGGGGGTGCAAAAGGGTGGGGGGGGGTGGGATTTGGGGGGGGGGATTGGGAGGCTCCTGGGGGGATTTGGGGGTGCAAAGGGGGGATTTGGGGTGCCCGTGAAGGTTTTAGGGGTGCTGAAGTGGCGGGGGGGGGGGTGTCAGGGTTTTGGGGGGGTCCCAACCTCGGTCGTCGACGGGGCCGCGGGCCAGGACCAGGCTGCGCAGGGGGGGGGCCGGGTGCTCCCCCAGCGCCGCCGCCAGCCGGGGGGCGAAGTCCCTGGAAAAGAGGGGGGGGGGGGACACCCCCAAATTCACCCCATCTTTGGGGACCTCCCTCCCTGCACCCCCCCCCAGCACCCCAAAAACATCCCCCCCCCCCCTTTTCCCCAAGGGAGCACCTTATACATCCCTTTTCCCCCTCATTTATTTGGGGGGGAACCCCTAAATTTTGGGGCTGGGGACCCCCCTCAAATTTAGAAGGGGACCCCCCCCAAATTTTGGGGGGACCCCCCCCCCCCCCCCCCCGCTGAACCCCCACTTACGCCTTTAACCCCGCGTTGTCCAGGATCAGCTCCTCCAGGCTGGGGGAGCGGCTGACGGCGTGCAGGACCTGCTCCACCACCTCCCCCCCCTTTTTTTGGGGGGGGGGGGCACCCCAAAATTAGAGGGGGGACACCCCCCCCTTCAAAATTAGGGGGAGGACCCCCCCCCCCCCAAAACTGGGGGGCGGGAGGCAAAGGGGGAGGCCCAAAAGAGGTGGTTGGGGGTGGGAAAGGGGAGGGGGGGGGGCTTAAAAAGGGGAGGGGGGGTACCCCATAATTGGGGGGGGGCAGGGGGAGCCCCAAAATGGGGGTGGGGTGGGGAAGATCCAGGGGACTCCCAAAACGGGGGGTTTGGAGGGCTCAGGAGCAAGGGGACCCCCAAAATAGGGGCTTTTGGGGGGGGTGCTTTTGGGGGGGGGGGTGAGGAAGCGGGGGACCCCCAAAATGGGGGTTGAGGGGGGGGTGAGGGACCAGGGGACCCCCAAAATGGGGTTTGGGGGGGGTGAGGGACCTGGGGACCCCCAAAATGGGGTTTGGGGGGGGTGTGAGGGGATGGGGACCCCCAAAATGGGGTTTGGGGGGGGGGTGAGGGACCAGGGGACCCCCAAAATGGGGGTTGAGGGGGGGGTGAGGGACCTGGGGACCCCCAAAATGGGGTTTGGGGGGGGGTGTGAGGGGATGGGGACCCCCAAAATGGGCAGTCGGGGGGGGGGAAGATCCAGGGGACCCCCAAAATGGGGGTTTGGGGTGCTCAGGAGCAAGGGCACCCCTAAAATGGGGTGGGGGGGGCGAGGAACCAGGGGACCCCCCCCAAAATGGGGGTTGGAGGAGCCCCTAAATTTGGGGACACCCCCCCCCCCCCGGGGTTTTGGGGTACGCACCAGGCGGAGGTCGCGGCAGGAGAGAGCCTTGAACCAGTGGTTGTAGGCCAGCGCCGACACCGCCAGCGCCAGGTCCCTGCCGGGAAATGTTGGGGTGTCGGGAGGGGACCCCGAAAAGTTTTGGGGTCCTTTAGGGTCCCGAGATGGGGTTTGGGGTCTCTGGGTGGTCCTGGAATGGTTTGGGGGGGGTATCCCTTGGTGGTTTTGGGGTCCCTGGGTGGTGGTGGTTGGGTTTTGGGGTCCCTTTGGGGTCCTGGAAGAAGTTTTGGGGTCCCTTGGTGGTCATGGAGAAGGTTTTGGGGTCCCTTGGTGGGTTTGGGGTCACCTTGGGGTGCCAGGTTGGGTTTTGGGGTCCCTGGGTGGGCACAGAGAAGGTTTTGGGGTGCCTTGGTGGGTTTGGGGTCACCTTGGGGTGCCAGGTCGGGTTTTGGGGTCCCTGGGTGGTCGTGGCTGGGTTTTGGGGTCCCTTTGGGGTCCTGGAAGAGGTTTTGGGGTCCCTTGGTGGGTTTGGGGTCACCTTGGGGTGCCAGGTCGGGTTTTGGGGTTCCCTTTGGAGTCCTGGGGAAGGTTTTGGGGTCCCGGGGTGGGTTTTGGGGGGTGCCGGGGGGGGTTTTTTGGGGTCCCCCACCTGCTGTCGAGGTGGCTGAAGTCGAGGAGGTTGAACTCCCGGTTGTCCTCGGCGTGGTAGATGGTGTCCACGTCCTGGGGGGGACCCCGATACTGCCTGGGGACCCCCCCAGCGCCGAGGGGACCCCCCCACAGCCCCCAGGGACCCCCCAAAGCCCCCAGGGACCCCCAGGGACCCTCACAGACCCCCCCAGGGACACCCAAAGCACCCCAGAGACCCCCAAGACCCCCCCGGGACCTCCAGGGACCCCCCCGAAGCCTTCCAAAGCCCCCCAGGGACCCCCCCAAAGCCCCCTGGGGACCCCCAAAACCCCCCAGGGACCCCCAAAGCCCCCTGAAGCCCCCCAGGGACCCTCATAGACCCCCCAGGGACCCCTCAAGGACCCCCAAAGCCCCCCAGGGACCCCCCAAAGCCCCCAGGGACCCCCAGGGACCCTCATAGACCCCCCCCAGGGACCCCCAAAGCCCCCCCCGAGACTTGTCAGGCACACCTCGGGGACCCCCAAACTCCCTCAGGGACCCCCATAGATCACCCAAAGCCCCCCAGAGACCCCCAAAGCCCCCTGAAGCCCCCCAAGGACCCTCATAGACCCCCCAGGGACCCCTCAAGGACCCCCAAAGCCCCCCAGGGACCCCCAAAGCTCCCCAGGGACCCTCATAGACCCCTCCAGGGACACCCAAAGCCCCCCAGGGACCCTCACAGACCCCTCCAGGGACACCCAAAGCACCCCAGGGACCCCCCCAAAGCCCCCCAGGGACCCCCAAAAGCCCCCAGGGACCCTCACAGACCCCTCCAGGGACACCCAAAGCACCCCAGAGACCCCCAAGACCCCCCAGAGACCTCCAGGGACCCCCCCGAAGCCTTCCAAAGCCCCCCAGGGATCCCCAAAGCCCCCCAGGGACCCCCAGGGACCCCCATAGACCCCTCCAGGGTCCCCTCAAGGACCCCCAAAGCCCCCCAGGGACCCCCAGGGCCCCCCCCGAAGCCCCCCCGGACGCACCCACTGCACCTCCTCCCGGCAGCTGACCCCGTTGTAGTCGCAGAGCGCAGCGTAGGTCTCCGAGAAGCCCCCTGCCCCGGGGGGGGGGGGGAAAGGCCGCGGAGGGGCGGGGTCAGCAACGGCCACGCCCCCGCGGGCCACACCCATCTAAACCCCGCCCCGGTTCCCCAAAGCCCCGCCTCCAGGCTGCAACACACCACACCCCCCCCCCCCGGATGCTTCCCCTGTTGGCCGCGCCCCCTCCCCGTTTGACCACGCCCCCTCCTCCTCGCCGGTCACGCCCCCTTCCGCAAAGCCACGCCTTCTCTCCGCAAAGCCACGCCTTCTCCCGCAAAAGCCACGCCCCCTCCCACAAGCCACGCCCCCTCACCGCAGACGCTGTGGCCGGTGGAGGCGGAGCTCTCCGAGGTGGGGGAGGTGTCCAGGGGCGGGTCCGGGGGGCGGGGCCACCTGGACGTGGGCGGGGCAGGACGTCCCCAGTGACACCCCCCCTCCAGTCTGTCCCAGTATCCCCCCCCAGTGCCACCCACAGCAACACCCAGTGCCCCCCAGTACATCCCAGCGCCTTCCCAGTATCCCCCAGTACCACCCACAGCACTCCCCAGTGCACCCCAGTACATCCCAGTATCCTCTAGTGCCTCCATAGCACACACCCTCCAGTCTGCCCCAGTGTCCCCCAGTTAGGATCCCAGTCCTTCCCAGTGCCTCCCGGTGTCCCCCAGTCCCCTCCCAGTGCCTGCCACCACCCTCCAGCCCCTCCTAGAGCCCCCCAATCCCTTCCCAGTGCCCCCCCAGTATCTCCCAGTACATCCCAGTGCCCTCAGAGTCCCTCCTACAGCACCCCAAGCCCCCCCTAGCCCCCCCCAATCCCCTCCCAGTCCATCCCAGTATCTCCCAGCGTATCCCAGTGCCCTCCCACTGCCTCCCAGCACATCCCAGTCCCTCCCAGAGCCCCTGCAAGCCCCCCTAGCACCCCCAAACCCTCCTCCTAGGGCCCCCAAACCCCTCCCAATCCCTTCCCGGCCCCTCCCAGTATATCCCAGTGGCTCCCAGTGCACTCACGGCGGGGGGGCGCTGGGCAGGGCCCTCCCCAGGGCGGCCCCCAGGGCCCGGGTCAGGCGGGCGGCGGCCTCGGGGCAGGCGAAGGCCAAGGGGAAGGGGCCCCGCTCCGTCTCCACCAGCACCTGCCGGAACTGGGGCTACTGGGAGGCACTGGGAGGGCGCTGGAGGGGGCTGGGAGGGGGCTAAATGGCACTGGGAGGGGGCTAAATGGCACTGGGAGGGGCTGGGAGGGGCACTGGGACACACTGGGATATACCGGGAGGGCACTGGGATATACTGGGAGGCACCAGGAGGGCATTAGGGCATTCTGGGATATACTGGGAGGGGCTGGAGGGAGACTGGGAGGCACTGGGATATACTGGGATATCATGGGAGGCACTGGGAGAGGGGAGGGCGGCACTGAGGGAGGGCTGGGGGGGGACTGGGAGGCACTGGGATATACTGGGAGGGCATTAGGGTATACTGGGACATACTGGGAGGGACTGGAGGGGTACTGGGAGGCACTGGGATACACTGGGAGGGCATTAGGGTATACTGGGACATACTGGGAGGGACTGGAGGGGTACTGGGAGGCACTGGGATACACTAGGAGGGCATTAGGGTATACTGGGATGTACTGGGAGGGCGCCGGGAGGGGCTGGGGAGGGGCTGGGAGGCACTGGGAGGGCACTGGGCTGTACAGGGAGGGTACTGGGCCATACTGGGCCATACTGGTGGTACCTGGGTGGGGCTGGGGGCGCTGATGGAGCGGATCTCCAGGACGTTGAAGGAGCTCGACACCTGCGAGAGACCCGACAGCCCTCGTGCGAGGGGGTCCTCGTGCGAGGGGGGGGTCCTCGTGCAAGGGGGGGTCCTCGTGCAAGGGGGGATCCTCGTGCAAGGGGGGGGTGTCCTCGTGCAAGGGGGGGGTCCTCGTGCAAGGGGGGGGTCCTCGTGCAAGGGGGGGATCCTCGTGCAAGGGGGAGTCCTCGTGCAAGGGGGGATCCTCGTGCAAGGGGGAGTCCTCGTGCAAGGGGGGGGTCCTCGTGCAAGGGGGAGTCCTCGTGCAAGGGGGGGGTCCTCGTGCAAGGGGGGGATCCTCGTGCAAGGGGGGGTCCTCGTGCAAGGGGGGGGTCCTCGTGCAAGGGGGGGTCCTCGTGCAAGGGGGGGATCCTCGTGCGAGGGGGGGTCCTTGTGCGCGGGGTTACCTTGGGGGGCAGCTTGGTGCCGAAGAGGTGGAGGCGCCAGGCGGTGAGAACCTGGGGAGGGACCAGCCCCACCAGTAACACCAGTAGCACCCGCCAGTGCCCTCCCGGTGACCCCCGCCCTCCTCCCAGTCACCCCCTCCCCCCCCCCCCACCTCCCCAGTCACACTCAGGACACCCCCCCCGTCCCCTCCCAGGGCTCCCAGTAACCCCCAGATCCCTCCCAGTAGCTGCTAACTCCCTTCCCGGTGCCTCCCAGTGCCCCCATTCCCCCTCCCACTAACCCCAGTGACGCTCCCAGTGCCCCCATTCCCCTCCCAGTGCCTCCCAGGGCCCCCATTCCCCCCATTCCCCTCCCAGTGCCTCCCCGTGCCCCCAACCCCACTCCCAGTGCCCCTCCCAGTAACCCCAGTGCCCCCAATCCCCCCAATCCCCCCTCCCCGTGCCCCCGATCCCCCGCCCAGCGACCCCCAACCCCACTCCCAGCGCCTCCCAGTCCCTCCCAGTTCCTCCCGGTAACCTCAACCACCCTCCCAGTAACCCCAGGCCCCCCCCCCAGCACCCCCCACCCCCCCTCCCAGTGCCCCCCAGTCCCCCTCCCAGTGCCCCCCAGTGCCCCCTCTCGCCCTCCCACCGCCCCCAGCCCCCTCCCAGTCCCTCCCAGTCCCTCCCCGTCCCTCCCAGTGCCCCCCAGCCAGTGCCCCCTCTCGCCCTCCCACCGCCCCCAGCCCCCTCCCAGTCCCTCCCCAGTCCCTCCCAGTGCCCACCAGCACCCTCTCCTCCAGCCGCCGGGGCTGGCTCTCCAGGCGGGCCGGCAGCAGCAAGTGGATGCGGGGCCGCCCCAGGACCCTGCGGATGCTCTCTGGGGGGGGGGGGCGGGGGGGGGGGAGGGGGGGTCACCCCCTACCCCCCCCCCCCCCCCCCCGGGGGAACCCAGGCGTCTGGGAGCGCCCCCGCCCCGGCTTCAGCACCGCGGACAGCGGCGGGGGGGGGGCGGGATGGGGGGGGGTCCTATAGGGGACTCCATAGGGGGGGGGTCCTATAGGGGGGGATATGGGGGGATATAGGGGACCCCGTGGAAGGGGGGGACATAGGGGGTGATGGAGGGGCCGTGGGGAGGGTCCCACGGGGGGGCTGTGGGGGATACGGGGGACCCCACGGAGGGGGTCCTATGGGCGGGAAATGGGGGGCTATGGGGGATATAGGGGGTTCCTATGGGGGAACCTATAGGGTGCCCCCCCCCCCCCCCCCCCCCCCCCGCTACCTTGCAGCTCCCGGGACACGTCCCCCGCCGCCGGCCGGGCCATGGTGAGGCCGAGCCGGCCCGAGCGGAGCCGAACTAGCCCGAGCGGAGCCGAACGCGCTCGAGTCGGGAGCCGAGCGGGAGCCGAACCCACCCGAGCCCAGTCGGGGGCCGAGCCTGCCCGAAAGGGCCCGAGCGGGACCGAGCCGAACCGAGAGGAGCCGAGCTCTCCCGAAGGGGTCCGAGCGGGACCGAGCCGGACCGAGAGGAGCCGAGTCCTCCCGAAGAGGTCCGAGCGAGACCGAGCCGGACCGAGAGGAGCCGAGTCCTCCCGAAGAGGTCCGAGCGAGACCGAGCCGAACCGAGAGGAGCCGAGCCCTCCCGAAGACGTCCGAGCGGGACCGAGCCGGCCCGAGAGGAGCCGAGCCGGTCCGAATGGGGCCGAGAGGGGCCGAGCCCTCCCGAAGCGGTCCGAGCGGGGCCGAGCCCGCCCGAGACGAGCCGAGTCCTCCCGAAGGGATCCGAACGGGACCGAGCCCGCCCGAGAGGAGCCGAGCCGGTCCGAATGGGGCCTAGAGGGGCCGAGCTCGCCCGAGAGTATCCGACCCCTCCCGAAGGGGTCCGAGCGGGCCCGAGCCGAACCGAGAGGAGCCGAGCCCGCCCGAAGGGGCCCGAGCGGGGCCGAGCCGGGCCGAGAGGAGCCGAGCCGGTCCGAATGGGGCCTAGAGGGGCCGAGCCCGCCCGAGAGTAGCCGACCCCTCCCGAAGGGATCCGAGCGGGCCCGAGCCGAACCGAGAGGAGCCGAGCCCGCCCGAAGGGGCCCGAGCGGGGCCGAGCCGGCCCGAGAGGAGCCGAGCCGGTCCGAAGGGGGCCGAGAGGGGCCGAGCCCTCCCGAAGAGGTCTGAGCGGGGCCGAGCCCGCCCGAGAGGAGTCGAACCCAGCCGAAGGGGCCCGAGCCCCCCCCAAGCGGGGCCCGAGAGGAGCCAGTACCTCCCAGTACCCCCAGTAGCCCCCCAGTACCCCCCAGTAGCCCCCCAGTACTTCCCAGTACTCTCCTAGTGCCCTCCCAGTACCCCTAACTACCCCCCTCACTACCTCCCAGTACCTCCCAGTACCCCCTAATACCCCCCCGGTACCTCCCAGTATCCCCTAGCACCTGCCCAGTACCTCCCAGTCACCCCCAGTCCCCCCAGTACCCCCCCAGTACCTCGCAGTACCTCTCAGTACCCCTTAGCACCCCCCCAGTACTTCCCAGTACCTCCCCACTGCCCCCCAGTCCCCCCCAGTCCCCCCCCAGTCCCACCCCAGTCCCTCCTAGTCCTCCCCACCCGCCTGGGCTCCCCCCCCCCCCGCCCCGCCAGCTTGTCCCCATCGCCGCCGTCCCCCCCAGTCCCCCCCAGCGCTCCCAGTACCCCCCCCCTCCCTCCCTCCCTCCCTCCAGCCCCTCCCAGTTCCCCCCTCCCTGCCCAGGGGGGGGGGCAGAGTCCAGTGGGGCCGCATGTGGGGCGCCGTGGGGCGGGCGGGGGGCAGCGGCCTGCGCATGGCGGCCAGGGGGACCCCGGCCTCCGGGAAGGGGACCCAGGCGGGCGGGGGGCCGCTGGCGGGGAAGGTGGCCTTGGTGACGGCCGCCACCGACGGGTGAGTGACCCCCACCCCGGGAGGGACACCCCCCCCCCCCCCCCACCCCCACCCCAGACACCCCCAGCGCCCCATAAGCACCCCCCATAAGCACCCGCTGGGACCCACAGCCCCCCATAGACACCCATAGACCCACAGCAGCCCCATAGACCCCCTGCCCATAGCACACACCCCCCCCAACCTACAGCCCCCCATGAGCCCCGTGTCCCTATAGCCCCCCCCCCGGCCCCCCATCACCCCATAGCCCCCCATGACACCATAGCCCCCCCCCATACCCCCCCATCACCCCATAGCCCCCCATAGCTCCCCCACCCCATAGCTCCCCCCAGCCCCCATAGCCTCCCATCGCCCCCCATGACCCCCATGACCCCCGTAGCCCCCCCCTGACCCCCCCCCCACCCCCCCCAGGATCGGGCTGGCGGTGGCGGCGGGGCTGGCGGGGGCGGGGGCGCGGGTGGTGCTGAGCTCCCGCCGCGACCCCCACGTGGAGGCCGCCGTGGGGCAGCTGCGGGGCCGGGGGCTGGAGGTCAGCGGGGTCGCCTGCCATGTGGGGCAGCCCCACAGCCGCCAGGGCCTCATCCAGAAGGTGAGGGGTTTTGGGGGGGGGGGGGGGTTATGGGGTGCAATGGGGCACTGTGGTCCGATGGGGTTATGGGGCGCAATGGGGACATGGGGGGGTCCCCACGGGGTTATGGGGAGCAGTGGGGCCCCATGGGAGGCTATGGGGTGCAATGGGGCACTGGGTTCCCATAAGGTTGTGGGGTGCAATGGGGCACTGGGGGTCCCATGGGGCTATGGGGCGCAACGGGGCACTGGCGTTGTGGGGTTCAGTGGGGTTCAATGGGGTCCTAGGGGGTTATGGGGTGCAATGGGGTCCCAAGAGGCTATGGGGTGCAATGGGGCACCGGGTTCCCATGGGGCTATGGGGCACAATGGGGCACTGGGGTTGTGGGGTTCAGTGGGGTTCAATGGGGTCCTGTGGGGTTATGGGGCGCAACGGGGTCCCATGAGGTCA
>CM075622.1:80480-275282 GCA_037962945.1 Sarcoramphus papa | reverse complement strand
CCCCCACGCGCTAATTAACACCCCCCACACGCTAATTAACACCCCCCCACGCTAATTAACACCCCCCCACGCTAATTAACACCCCCCCACACGCTAATTAACACCCCCCCACACGCGCTTTGATGGTCAATAGGGATCCTTCCCTGCCGGGGGGGGGTGGTTGGGGCTGACGAGCCCAATTAGCGCCCTAATTAACTTAATTAAGGCCGGGATTAACGGTTAAGGGGGGAAGCGGGGGGTTGGGGTGGCTGTTCCCGCCGGTGAGCGCGGGGCGGGGGGGGGGGGGGGCAGCGGGCGCGTAAAGGTCTAAAACGGGTTTAAAAAAAAAACCCCTGAAAACGCCTTAAAAGCGGCGGGCTCGTGACGCAACGCACCAAACCCCGTTAAAAAACAGAAATAAAAGGTTAAAAAAAAAGGTAAAAAGGTTTGGTTTTTTTTTTTTTAAAAGGGAAACGGCGGCAACGGCGCCGGCGGCGCCTTTAAGAGCGGCGCCCCGCCCTCCGCGCCCCGCCATTGGTCCGCCGCCTCTCTTTTCCCCCCCCTCCCCCGCCTCACCATTGGTCCGCCACCTCTCTATCAACGCCACGGCGCCTCGCCATTGGTCCGCCGCCTCTCTATCAACGCCACGGCGCCTCGCCATTGGTCCGCCGCCTCTCTGTCCCCGCCCTCCTGCTCCTCCTCCTCCCACCCACCCCCCCCGCCGGCGCCGCGCATGCGCGGTTGAGGCGGCGGCGGCGGCGGGCCTGGGCCTGGGCGGGCGGCCATGGCGGCGCTGCGGGGCGGCGGTGCGGGGCAGCGCGGAGCTGAGGCGGCGGCGAGCGGGACCGGGACCGGGACCGGAGGAACCGGGACCGGCGGGAGCGGGGAACCGGGACCGCCTTACGGGAACGGGCTGGGAACGGCGGCGGGGCAAGAGGAGACGGCGGCGGCGGCGTTAGGCGAGGCGGGGGCCCGCGGGAGGGGCGGGGGAGGCCGGGGAGGAGGAGGAGGAGGAGGAGGAGGAGGAGGAGGGGGGGGGACGACAACGGCAGCGCTGGGGGGGGGAAGCGGCGGCCCGGGGGTTACCGGGGCCGGGGGGATCGCCGCCGCCGCCGCTACCGCCGCCACCGCCGCCGCCGCCCCGCATCCGCCTCACGAAGCCCCCGAGGAGCTGGAGGAAGAAGCCGGCTTGGGGGACGGAGACCCGGGGGATTCCGCCATCGAGGACCCGGTGAGGAGAAGGGGGGGGGAGATTGGCGGGAAGGGAGGCGGGAGGGAGGGGTGGGGTGTCCTTGGTCACGTGGTGGGGTCCTTGGTCACGTGGAGGGGGTCGGGGGGGGGTGATGGGAGGGTGTCCAGGGTCACGTGGTGGGGTCCTTGGTCATGTGGAGGGGGTCTGGGGGGGGTGATGGGAGGGGGTCAAGGATCACGTGGTGGTGGTGGTGGGGGGTCTTTGGTCACGTGGGGGGATCGGGGGGGGGGGGGTCCAGGGTCACGTGGTGGGGTCCTTGGTCATGTGGAGGGGTTCTGGGGAGGGTCATGGGAGGGTGTCCAGGGTCACGTGGTGGTGGGTCTTTGGTCACGTGGGGGATCGGGGGGGGGGTTCCGGGTCACGTGGAGGGGGTCTGGGGGGTTGATGGGAGGGTGTCCAGGGTCACGTGGTGGGGTCCTTGGTCATGTGGGGGGCTGGGGGGGGGTCCGGGGTCACGTGGTGGGGTGCTTAGTCATGTGGAGGGGGGGGGGGGGGGGTGATGGGAGGGTGTCCAGGGTCACGTGGTGGGGGTGTCTTTGGTCACATGGGGATGATTGGGGGGGGGGGGTGTGATGGGGTCCGGGGCTTCCCCACCCCCCCCACCCCGCGCCCCTTGACCCCTGACCTTTGCCCCCCCCCCCCCCAAGGAGCTGGAGGCCATCAAAGCCCGGGTGCGGGAGATGGAGGAAGAGGCGGAAAAACTGAAAGAGCTGCAGAACGAGGTGGAGAAGCAGATGAACATGAGCCCCCCCCCGGGCAACGGTGAGCCGCCCCGCCCTGCCCCGCCCCGCCCCGCCCGCCGGGGCGTGTCCCCTTCCCCTTTTCCCCTCTTCTTCTTCCTCATCCATCCGCCGTAGCCGGCCCGGTCATCATGTCCCTGGAGGAGAAAATGGAAGCCGACGCTCGCTCCATCTACGTGGGCAATGTGAGTGGCGGCGGGGGGGGGGGACGGACGGACGGACGGACGGACGGACGGACAGACATCCAGGCCCCCGCCCCTGCAGCCCCCCCACCCCCAAATCCTCCTGTGTGTGTGTCGTCCCCCCCCCCCCAGGTGGATTATGGGGCCACGGCGGAGGAGCTGGAGGCCCACTTCCACGGCTGCGGCTCCGTCAACCGCGTCACCATCCTCTGCGACAAGTACAGCGGCCACCCCAAGGGGTGAGTCGGGGGGCGGAGACACCTTGCCACGCCCTTGCCACACCCACGCCACACCCACGCCACACCCACACCCCCTTTTCCTCCCCCCGCCCCGCCCAGGTTCGCCTACATCGAGTTCTCCGACAAGGAATCGGTGCGGACGTCGATGGCGCTCGACGAGTCGCTCTTCCGCGGGCGGCAAATTAAGGTGGGGTCGCGGGGGCGGGGTCATGGGGGGGGGGGCGTGGCGCAGCCACACCCCCCCCCCCCCTCCCCACCTCATCTATCTCCCGCTTCGTTAAGGTCATCCCCAAACGAACCAACCGACCCGGCATCAGCACGACGGACCGGGGTTTCCCTCGGAGCCGTTACCGGGGCCGCGGCGGCGGTTACAGCGCCACCCGCGCCCGCTTCTACAGCGGCTACAGCCGGCCTCGCGGGCGGGCCTACAGGTGGGCGGGGCCGCCGGGGCGGGGCCGGGGTCTCTTGGGACGTGGTTGGGGTCCTCCAGGGTGGGCTGAGGGGGGACGGGGTCTTCCAGGAGGTGGTTCGGGTCTTCCAGGAGATGGTTGAGAGGTGTTGGGGTCCTCCGGGACGTGGTTGGGGTCCTCCAGGAGGTGGTTGGGGTCCTCCAAGAGGACATGAGGCGTGTTGGTGTGGTCCAGGAGGTGGCTGAGGGGTGTTGGGTGCTCCAGGAGGTGGTTGGGGTCTTCCAAGGGTTGCTGACGGGTGTTGGCGTTCTCCGGGAGGTGGTTGGGGTCATCCAGGAGATGGTTGAAGGGTGTTGGGTCCTTCAGGAGGTGGTTGAGGTGTTTCAAAGGGTGTTGAGAGATGTTGAGGGGCTCTGAAATGTGGTTTGGGGTTCTCCAGGAGATGGTTGGGGTCTTCCAAGAGATGGTTGAGGGGTGTTGGGGTCCTCGGGGACGTGGTTGGGGCCCTCCAAGGGGAGCTGAGGGGTGTTGGGGTGCTCTGGGATGTGGTTGGGGTCCTCCAGGAGATGGTTGACGGGTGTCGGGGTCCTCTGGGACATGGTTGGGGTCCTCTAAGGGGAGGTGAGGGGTGTTGGGGTGCTTGGGGACGTGGTTGGGGTCTTTCAGGAGATGGTTGGGTGCTCCAGGAGATGGTTGAGGGCTGTTGGGTGCTCTAGGAGCTGGTTGGGGTGCTCTAAGGAGAGCTGAGGGGTGTTGGGGTTCTACAGGAGGTGGTTGGGGTTCTCCGGGACATGGCTGAGGTAGTCCAAGAGATGCTTGATGAGTGTTGGGTCTTCCAGGAGGTGGTTGGGGTCTTCCAAGGGGAGCTGAGGAGTGTTGGGGTCTTCTGGGAGATGGCTGGGGTCCTGCAGGAGGTGGTTAGGTGTTCCAGGAGATGGTTGAGGGGTGTTGGGGTCCTCCGGCATGTGGTTGGGGTCCTGCAGGAGGTGGTTGAGGCCTGTTGGGTCTTCCAGGAGATGGTTGGGGTCCTCCATGGAGAGCTGAGGGGTGTTGGGGTGCTCCAGGAGATGGTTGGGGTCTTCCAGGAGATGGTTGAGGGGTGTTGGGTGCTCTAGGAGATGGTTGGGGTCCTCCAGGAGATGGTTGAGGGGTGTTGGGTGCTCTAGGAGATGGTTGGGGTGCTCTAAGGAGAGCTGAGGGGTGTTGGGGTCCTCCAGGAGGTGGTTGAGGGGTGTCGGGGTGCTCTGGGACGTGGTTGGGGTCCCCCGGGCCAACCTCTCCTTCCCTCCCGCAGGGGCCGGGCCAGAGCCACCTCATGGTACTCCCCCTATTAACCGGGGGGTCCCCCGACCCGCCGCAGCCGGACGCCGCCGGGGGGGGGGGAGGAGGGGGGGGGGGCCACCGCCCCGCGCGGCCCCTCCCCCGCGCGCCCCTTCTTTTTTCCCCTCCCCCCACCTCTCTCTTCCTCCCCCCCCCCCCTTTTTTTTCCTCCTCCTCCTCCTCTCCCCCCCCAAGATGTGAGTCTGTTTATCGTTGCAGGTGGCGGAGCCGGAGGGGCCGGGCAGGGCCGGACGTCGCCGGGGGGGGGGGGGGTGGGGGGAGGGGTGGGGGTGGGGGGGGGATGGGGGAGGGGCAGGCTCTGGGGGGGGCCCCCCCCCCCCTGCGCTGTGGGGGGGGTGTGGGGTGGGGGGGGTGTGTTGTTTTTCGGGGTGGGGGGGGTGTAATAAAACGGCCCCGGGGGGAACAAGGTGTGTCTGTGGTGTGAGCGGGGGCGGGGGGCGAGGGGGGGGGGATGGGACCCGCGGGGGGAGGGGCGGGGGGAGGGGGACAGGGGCTGGGGTCCTCCAGGACAGGCAGGAGGCGACTTGGTCCTCCAGGACAGGCAGCAAGTGTCTTGGTCCTCCAAGGCAGTCCTCCAAGACAGGCAGAAGGCGACTTGGTCCTCCAAGACAGGCAGCCAGTGTTTTGGTCCTCCAAGGGAGTCCTCCAGGACAGGCAGAAGCCATTACAGGCAGGCCAAGGTCCTCCAGGACAGGCAGAAGGTGACTTGGTCCTCCAGGACAGGCAGCCAGTGTCTTGGTCCTCCAAGGGAGTCCTCCAAGACAGGCAGAAGTCATTACAGGCAGGCCAAGGTCCTCCAGGACAGGCAGAAGGCGACTTGGTCCTCCAGGACAGGCAGCCAGTGTCTTGGTCCTCCAAGGCAGTCCTCCAAGACAGGCAGAAGTCATTACAGGCAGGCCAAGGTCCTCCAAGACAGGCAGCCTGTGTCTTGGTCCTCCAAGGGAGTCCTCCAGGACAGGCAGGAGGTGACTTGGTCCTCCAGGACAGGCAGCCAGTGTCTTGGTCCTCCAAGACAGGCAGCAAGTGTCTTGGTCCTCCAGGAGAGTCCTCCAAGACAGGCAGGAGGTGACTTGGTCCTCCAAGGCAGTCCTCCAGGACAGGCAGAAGCCATTACAGGCAGGCCAAGGTCCTCCAGGACAGGCAGCCTGTGTCTTGGTCCTCCAAGGGAGTCCTCCAGGACAGGCAGGAGGTGACTTGGTCCTCCAAGACAGGCAGCCTGTGTCTTGGTCCTCCAAGGCAGTCCTCCAAGACAGGCAGAAGGCGACTTGGTCCTCCAAGGCGGTCCTCCAAGACAGGCAGAAGTCATTACAGGCAGGCCAGGGTCCTCCAGGACAGGCAGAAGGCGACTTGGTCCTCCAAGACAGGCAGCAAGTGTCTTGGTCCTCCAGGAGAGTCCTCCAAGACAGGCAGAAGGCGACTTGGTCCTCCAAGACAGGCAGCCTGTGTCTTGGTCCTCCAAGGCAGTCCTCCAAGACAGGCAGAAGGTGACTTGGTCCTCCAAGGCGGTCCTCCAGGACAGGCAGCAGCCATTACAGGCAGGCCAAGGTCCTCCAGGACAGGCAGAAGGCGTTGCAGGCAGGCCGAGGCCCACAGGGCAGGCCCAGGGTGTTGGGGAGGAGTCCCCCTCCCTCCCAGTTGCTCCCAGTGAGCCCCTGAGCAGCTCCCAGTAGCTCCCAGTTGCCCGCAGGTGCTTCCTAGTCGCTCCCAGGTGGTCGCCAGTCAGCCCCCAGTGCCTCCCAGTCAATCCCAGTTGCCCCCGGTGCCTCCCAGCAGCTCCTAGTTGCCCCCAGTCAGCCCCCAGTGCCTCCCAGTCAATCCCAGTTGCCCCCAGTGCCTCCCAGCAGCTCCTAGTTGCCCCCAGTCAGCCCCCAGTGCCTCCCAGTCAATCCCAGTTGCCCCCAGTGCCTCCCAGCAGCTCCTAGTTGCTCCCAAGTCACCCCCCAGTGCCTTCCAGTTGGCCCCAGTCGCCCCCCCAGTGCCTCACAGTCACTCCCAGCAGCTTCCAGTCACCCTAGTGCCTTCCAGTCAATCCCAGTTGCCCCCAGCACCTCCCAGCAGCTCCAGGTTGCTCCCCAGTTGCACCCAGTCACCCCCGTGCCTCCCAGTTTCCCCCAGTCAATCCCAGTCACTCCCAGCAGCTTCCAGTCACCCCCCCAGTGCCTCCCAGTCAATCCCAGTTGCCCCCAGTGCCTCCCAGCAGCTCCATTGCCCCCAGTCAGCACCTGGTGCCTCCCAGTCAATCCCAGTTGCCCCCAGTGCCTCCCAGCAGCTCCCAGTTGCTCCCCAGTCACCCTCCAGTGCCTCCCAGCAGCTCCAGGGTGCTCCCCAGTTGCACCCAGTCACCCCCATGCCTCCTAGTTTCCCCCAGTGCCTCCCAGTTGCCCCCAGTCGCCCTCAGTCAGCCCCCCGTGCCTCCCAGTCAATCCCAGTTGCCCCCAGTCGCCCCCCAGTGCCTCACAGTCACTCCCAGCAGCTCCCCAGTGGCTTCCAGTCAATCCCAGTTGCCCCTAGTGCCTCCCAGCAGCTCCCAGTTGCTCCCCAGTCACCCCCCAGTGCCTCCCAGCAGCTCCAAGTTGCTCCCCACTTGCACCCAGTCACCCCCGTGCCTCCCAGTTTCCCCCAGTGCCTCCCAGTTGCCCTCAGTCAGCCCCCAGTGCCTCTCAGCAGCTCCTAGTTGCCCCCAGTCGCTCCCCAGTGCCTCCCAGTCAATCCCAGTTGCCCCCAGTCTCTCCCCAGTGCCTCACAGTCACTCCCAGCCACTCCCCAGTGCCTCCCAGTCAATCCCAGTTGCATCCCAGTCACCCCCCAGCGCCTCCCAGCAGCTCCAAGTTGCCCCCCCCACTTGCACCCAGTCACCCCCGTGCCTCCCAGTTTCCCCCAGTGCCTCCCAGTTGCCCTCAGTCAGCCCCCAGTGCCTCCCAGCAGCCCCCAGTTGCCCCCAGTCGCCCCCCAGTGCCTCCCAGTTGCCCTCAATCAGCCCCCAGTGCCTCCCAGTCAATCCCAGTTGCCCCCAGTCCCCCCCAGTGCCTCCCAGCAGCCCCCAGTTGCCCCCAGTTGCCCCCCAGTGCCTCCCAGTTGCCCCCAATCAGCCCCCAGTGCCTCCCAATCAATCCCAGTTGCCCCCAGTCGCCCCCTAGTGCCTCCCAGTTGCCCTCAATCAGCCCCCAGTGCCTCCCAGTCAATCCCAGTTGCCCCCCAGTGCCTCCCAGTTGCCCTCAATCAGCCCCCAGTGCCTCCCAGTCAATCCCAGTTGTCCCCAGTCCCCCCCCAGTGCCTCCCAGCAGCCCCCAGTTGCCCCCAGTCGCCCCCCAGCGCCTCCCAGTTGCCCTCAATCAGCCCCCAGTGCCTCCCAGTCAATCCCAGTTGCCCCCAGTCCCCCCCCAGTGCCTCCCAGCAGCCCCCAGTTGCCCCCCAGTGCCTCCCAGTCAATCCCAGCAGCCCCCAGTCGCCCCCCAGTGCCTCCCAGTTGCCCCCAATCAGCCCCCAGTGCCTCCCAGTCAATCCCAGTTGCCCCCAGTCGCCCCCTAGTGCCTCCCAGTTGCCCTCAATCAGCCCCCAGTGCCTCCCAGTCAATCCCAGTCGCCCCCCAGTGCCTCCCAGTTGCCCCCAATCAGCCCCCAGTGCCTCCCAGTCAATCCCAGTTGCCCCCAGTCGCCCCCCAGTGCCTCCCAGTTGCCCTCAATCAGCCCCCAGTGCCTCCCAGTCAATCCCAGTTGCCCCCAGTCCCCCCCCCAGTGCCTCCCAGCAGCCCCCAGTTGCCCCCAGTCGCCCCCCAGTGCCTCCCAGTTGCCCCCAATCAGCCCCCAGTGCCTCCCAGTCAATCCCAGTTGCCCCCAGTCCCCCCCCCAGTGCCTCCCAGTACCCCCCCGGCCCCTCCCGCTCCCTCCCAGTCCCGGCACAATGCCCCTTTGTCCCCCGTCCCGCCGGCGCCTGTCACGGCGGGGGAGGGGGGGGCACCCCACGTGTCCCAGCCCCCCCCCAGCCCCCCCCGCTATGGGGCAGCAGGAGCCGGCCGGGGCCTTCGACTTGGGGGTCCTGCGCACCCCCAAAGGGCTGCTGCTGGGGGCCCAGCTGGTACCGGGGCGGGGGGGGAACTGGGGGGAACTGGGGGGAACTGGGGGGTGCTATGGGGCGCTGGGGGGGCTCTGGGGGGTGCTATTGGGGTGCTGGGGGGGGGCTATGGGTGCTATGGGTCTCTATGGGGTGGCTGTGGGTGCTATGGGGCGCTGGGGCGGCTCTATGGGGTGCTGTTGGGGTGCTGGGGGTGCTATGGGTGCTGTGGGTGCTATGGGTCTCTATGGGGTGGCTGGCGGTGCTATGGGGCACTGGGGGGGGTGCTATGGGGCACTGGGGCGGCTCTATGGGGTGCTGTTGGGGTGCTGGGGGTGCTATGGGTGCTGTGGGTGCTATGGGTCTCTATGGGGTGGCTGGCGGTGCTATGGGGCACTGGGGGGGGTGCTATGGGGCACTGGGGCGGCTCTATGGGGTGCTGTTGGGGTGCTGGGGGTGCTATGGGGTGCTGGTGGGGTTGCTATGGGTGCTGGGGGTGCTGTGGGGCTCTATGGGGGTGCTGGGGGTGCTATGGGGCGCTGGGGGAGCTCAGTGGGTGCTATGGGGCGCTATGGGGGTGCGATGGGGCGCTGGGGGAGCTCAGTGGGTGCTATGGGGCGCTATGGGGGTGCGATGGGGCGCTGGGGGGGTTGCTGTGGGTGCTGGGGAGGGCTATGGGGCTCTGTGGGGGGTGCTGTGGGTGCTATGGGGCGCTGGGGGGCTATGGGGGGAACTGGGGGGCTCTGTGGGGGGTGCTATTGGGGTGCTGGGGGTGCTATGGGGTGCTGGGGGGCTCTGGGGGGTGCTATGGGTGCTGGGGGGGGCTCTGGGGGATGCTATGGGGCACTGGGGGGCTATGGGGGGAACTGGGGGGCTCTGGGGGGGTGCTGTTGGGGTGCTGGGGGTGCTATGGGGCACTGGGGGGCTATGGGGGGAACTGGGGGGCTCTGTGGGGGGCGCTATTGGGGTGCTGGGGGGGTTGCTATGGGTGCTGGGGGGGGCTATGGGGGTGCTGGGGGTGCTATGGGGTGCTGGGGGGCTCTGGGGGGTGCTATGGGTGCTGGGGGGGGCTATGGGGGGCTATGGGGTGCTGGGGGGCTATGGGGGGAACTGGGGGGCTCTGGGGGGGTGCTGTTGGGGTGCTGGGGGTGCTATGGGTGCTGGGGGGGTGCTATGGGGGTGCTATGGGGTGGGGGTGTGCTGGGTGTCCCCCTGGGGTGCTGTGGGGCACTGTGGGTCTCTACAGGGGTGCCACAGGCCCCTGTGGGGCAGCCCCCCATGCTGTCTGTGTGTGTCCCCCCCCCCCCCAGGGGCTGTGTGGGGCGGTGGTGGGGCTGCTGGCCCCCCCCGCGCCCCCCACCCTGGCCCCGGCCCTGCTGCAGGCCCTGGCGGGGGCGGCCGCCTTGGGGGGGCGGCTGCTGCGCCACCCCCCCCGCCTGCCCCACGGCTACGGGCCCTGCCTGGTACGTGGGCCCCACGGCGGCCCCGCCTCTGCCCCATGGGGCTGGGGGGGGGGGTGTGTGTCCCCGTCCCCCCCCCCCATGGCCTCCATCGTGGTGGGGGTGTCACATCATGTCCCCCCCCCCCAGGACCTCCTTCGCGCCGTCAGCGGGACCATCGTCTTCCTCGTCGTGGCCCTGGTAGCCCTGGCCGCCTCCCGGGACGCCTTGGCGGCCACCACCTTCGTGAGTGTGTGTCTGTGTGTCCCCGCCCCCCCAAACCCCCCCAAAACCGGCCGCCTAACCGCGCCCCTCCCCCCTTCCCCCCCCTCCCCTCCCCCCCCCCCCGCAGACCTTCAGCCTCATCCTCTCCCTCCTCTTCGCCTTCGACGCCTTCGTCACCTACCGCACCGAGGTGGCCCCGGCGGTGGGACGGGGTGAGCTCCGTGGGTCCCTTGGGGGGAGGGGGGTGGGGTGGGGGGGGGTGGGGGAGGGGCAGGCCCCAGACACCCGGGTCTCCCCATCCCCCCCTCCTCCTCCTCCTCCATCTTCTCCCCCCCCACCACCCCCCATTCACTTTTTCTCTTCCAGACCCCGACGTGGACTCAACCTGACCGGACCCCGCCCGCCTCCCCCACCCCAAACCGGCGTCCCATAATCCCTCGCTCCCCCGCCCCATAACCCACCCCCACCCCCCCCCTCCCCTCCCCCCCCCCTTCAAATTTTGGGCGCCATTTAAACCTCTGCCACGACCGATGCTTCTCTCGTGCTCGTGTTGGGTGGGGCGGGGTGGGCGAGGTCGCGGCCGTCCCCTCCCCCACCCCGTCCCCTCCCCCACCCCCGACGCCTGGGGTTCTCTTCCGGTCGTCGTTAATTAATTAACTGCTCCCAGGTCGTTAGGCCCCCCCCCCCCCTCGTCTTGGACAGGGGGGAGGGCGGCGGCGGCGGGGTCGCTCGTGGCGATGGCGGCGTCACTCCTCGTCGTGCAGCTTCTGGGGTGGGAGAGGAGGTGAGGGGGCGGCCGTGGGGCGGCCGTGGGGCAGCCGTGGGGCGGGGGGGGGGGGGGGAGGGGAAGGTCCCACCTTGGCCCCGACGTCGCGGCTCTTGGCCCGCAGCTTGTTGACCTGGGACTCGGCGATGTCGGCGCGCTCCTCCGCCTCGTCCAGCTCGTGCTGCGCCTTGCGGAACTTGGCCAGGTTGGCGTTGGCCTGTTCCTCCTGCGGGGCGGGGCAGGGCGGGGCATCAGTGGGGCCGCCCCTCCCCCAACCGGCTATCCTGCCCCCCACCCGTCCGTCCGCCCGCCCGCCCCCGCCCGGGCACCCACCGCCTCCTCCGCCTGCCGCTTGTAGGCCTTGACTTTCAGCTGGAGCTTGTCCACCAGGTCCTGGAGCCGCACCAGGTTCTTCTTGTCCTCCTCCGCCTGCGATGGGGGGGGGAGAGGGGCGGGGCTGGAGGCTGGCCCCGGGGCACCGCCAGCTCTCCGGGGCCCTCGCCGGGCCTCAGTTTCCCCGCCTGGAGCCCTCCCGGGCGGAGGCTGAGCTGGGGTCCAGCTCCTCCGCGACCCTGGGGCCAGCGGGTCAATGTTCTGGGTCACCTGTGTCCCTATGGCCACCAGGTCAACCCTGTTCTGGGTCACCCATGTCCCTATGGCCACCAGGTCAACCCTGTTCTGGGTCAACCATGACCCTGTGGCCACCAGGTCAATGTTCTGGGTCACCTGTGTCCCTATGGCCACCAGGTCAACCCTCTTCTGGGTCACCCATGTCCCTACGGCCACCAGGTCAATGTTCTGGGTCACCTGTGTCCCTATGGCCACCAGGTCAACCCTCTTCTGGGTCACCCATGTCCCTATGGCCACCAGGTCAATGTTCTGGGTCACCTGTGTCCCTATGGCCACCAGGTCAACCCTCTTCTGGGTCACCCATGTCCCTACGGCCACCAGGTCAATGTTCTGGGTCACCTGTGTCCCTATGGCCACCAGGTCAACCCTCTTCTGGGTCACCCATGTCCCTATGGCCACCAGGTCAACCCTCTTCTGGGTCACCCATGTCCCTATGGCCACCAGGTCAACCCTCTTCTGGGTCACCCATGTCCCTATGGCCATCAGATCAACCATGTTCTGGGTCATCCATGTCCCTGTGGCCACCAGGTCAACCACGTTCTGGGTCACCCATGTCCTTGTGGGCACCAGGTCAATGTTCTGGGTCACCTGTGTCCCTATGGCCACCAGGTCAACCCTGTTCTGGGTCAACCATGACCCTGTGGCCACCAGATCAATGTTCTGGGTCACCTGTGTCCCTAGGGCCACCAAATCAACCATGTTCTGGGTCATCCTTGTCCCTACAGCCACCAGGTCAACCCTGTTCTGGGTCATCCCTGTCCCTGCGGCCGCCAGGTCAACATTTTGGGTCATCCATGTCCCTGTGGCCACCAGGTCAACCATGTTCTGGGTCACCCGTGTCCCTACGGCCACCAGGTCAACCATGTTCTAGCTCCATGGCTACAGGGGCAGCGGGTGACGTTCTAGGTCATCCCTGTCCCCACGGCCACCAGCTCCACCGCGTTGTAGGTCACGCCACGGCTCTGGATGAGGAGGGGCTGGGCTGCAGCGGCCCCCACCTGGTAGGTGAGCTCCTTGACGCGCCGCTCGGACTTGCGGAGGCCCTTGACGCTCTCGGCGTTGCGCTTCTGCTCGGCCTCCAGCTCGGCCTCCAGCTCCCTCACGCGGGCCTCCAGCTTCTGCAGCTGCTTCTTGCCCCCCTTGAGGGCCAACTGCTCGGCCTCGTCCAGCCGCAGCTGCAGGTCCTTGATGGTCTGCTCCATGTTCTTCTTCATCCGCTCCAGGTGGGCGCTGGTGTCCTGCTCCTTCTTCAGCTCCTCCGCCATCATGGCCGCCTGCCCGAGGAGAGAAGCCGTCAGGGGAGGAGGGCGCGAAGGCGGGTTCCCCGTCGCCCTGCACGGGTGCCGGTCCCGCGGCGGCGCTCACGTCGGTGATGGCCTTCTTGGCCTTCTCCTCGGCGTTCCTGCACTCCTGGACGGCCTCTTCCACCTCCGCCTGCAGCTGGGAGACGTCCGCCTCCATCTTCTTCTTCTGGTTGATGAGGCCGGTGTTCTGGAAGAGAGGACCGCGGCGGTGATGCGGGAGCCGCGGGGCGGGGTCTGGTGACCGGGTTGTCACCGGGGCGGGGCGGGAGGGGGTTGCTGGCCCCGGTTTGGCAGCTCTTGGAGGAGGATTTGGTCCCGCGGGTACCACAGGGGCTCGGCAGAGAGGAGATGGCGCTGGTTTAGGGAGGAGCCCGCAGCCACGGCGTTCTCCGACGGGACGTTCTAGGTGACGCAAGGCAGGAGCCTTCCCCAGGGCGCCCTCACCTGGGAGTGGAGGAGCTGGACCCTCTCGCTGGCCTCGATCAGCTCCTGCTCGGCCAGCTTGCGGGCCCTCTCCGACTGCTCCACCACCGCCCGCAGCTCCTCCAGCTCCGCCTGCAGGAGGCCGTTCCTCCGCTCCACGATGGCGATGTTCTCCTTCAGGTCCTCGTTGGCCCTCAGCGCGTCGTCCAGCTGCAACTGGGTGTCCTGCAAGGCGGGGCAAGCGGGGCGGGCCTCAGCCAGCGGCTCCGCGGGGCTGGGAGGACCCCCCGGGAGGTGGGCGACCCCAACCTTGAGGTGCGTCTGGGCTCCCTTCAGGTGGGACTGGGCCTCGGCGGCCAGGCGGTTGGCGTGGCCGAGCTGGATCTCCATCTCGTTGAGGTCGCCCTCCATCTTCTTCTTCAGCCTCAGGGCCTCGTTGCGGCTGCGGGTCTCGGCGTCCAGCGAGGTCTGGAGCGAGTCCACCGCCCGCAGGTGGTTGCGCTTGGCCTGCTCCGTCTCCTCGTCCTTCTCGGCCAGCTTGCGCTCGTAGTCGGCCTTGACCTGGTTGAACTCCAGCTGGGCCCTCAAGATCTTCCCCTCCTCGTGCTCCAGCGAGGCCTGGGGGGGGCCGGGGAGGCCGGTGAGGCGCGGAGAGGGGAGCGGGAGGGCGGGGGGAGGCGGGGGGAGGCGGCGGGGCCCACCTCGGCCTCCTCCAGCGCGGCTTGGAGCTCCAGCTTGTCGGCGTCCAGCTGCTTCCGGACCTTCTCCAGCTCGTGGACGGTCTTGTGGCTGGCGCCCAGCTGCTCCGTGAGGTCCGAGATCTCCTCTAGCCGGGCGGGAAGCGGTCCGGTGAGGCGGGAGGCGGCGGGGAAGAGGGAGGGGGGCGGGGGGAGGGCCCCGCTCTCACCTTGGAGGTTCTTGTTCTCCCTCTTGAAGGTCTCCAGGTGCTCGAGCGACTCCTCGTAGGCATTCTTCAGCTTGAAGAGCTCGGTGCTGAGGGACCTGGCCTCCTTCTGCGACGCCTCCAGCTCCGTCTGCGACTCCTCGAACTTCTGCTTCCACTCCGCCACGACCTGGGGCCAAGCGAGCGGTCACCCCGCCTCCCCGAGTCCCCACCTCCCGCCGCCCCGCCGCCCCGCGCTCCCAACCTTGTCGAAGTTCCTCTGCTTCTTGTCCAGGGCGGCGGCGGCCGCGTTCGACCGCTCCAGGTCCGCCATCAGGTCCTCGATCTCGTTCTGCAGCCGGTGCTTGGTCTTCTCCAGGGAGGAGCACTTGGCGTTGACCGCCTCCACCGCCTCCTCGGCCTCCTGCAGCCGCTGGGCCAGCTTCTTCCTGCCGGACGGACGGGAGAACCCGTCAGGCCGGGGAGACCCCGTCAGGTGGTCACCCCCGAAGCGAAGACGCTTGGGAGGAAGGCGGTGGGAGGAGTTGTGCGGGTTGAGGATGGTCTAGGTGACCCAGCGCGGGTTCTAGGTCTCCAAGTTGGGCTCTAGATCTACCAAGCGCGAAGAGGCCCGAGGTCCTGGGTGGCGGCTGCTTGAGGGGAGATGAGGAGCGGCGAGACCAAGCGGGTGCCGCCACCCCTGGGAGAGGACTCACTTGGCCTCCTCCAGCTCCTCGGTGCGCTGGATGGCGTCCGTCTCGTACTTGGTCCTCCACTGCGCCACCTCGGAGTTGGCCTTGGAGAGGGCGCGCTGGAGCTCGGCCTTGGCCTCCGCCTCCTCCTCGTACTGCTCCCGCAGCAGGTCGCAGTCGTGCCGGGCCGACTGGAGGGCGTGGGCCAGCGCGTTCTTGGCCTGGGGCGGGAGGAGAAGGCGGCACCGTCGCGTCCGCGGCACCCGCAGCTCCCTCGATGGAACCGCCCAACCCACCCAACCTGAACCCGCCTCCTTTCCGGTGCCAGCACCCTGAGGGCGAAGGAGACCTCGTCCTGGCGCCCTCCTGGCGACGCCCCTGGTCTTGGCCGCCGCCCCACGAGCCTCACCTTCACCTCCTCCTCCAGCTGCCTCTTGAGGTCCTCCAGCTGCTGGGTGTACGACTGCTTGCCCCTGGTGAGCTGAGAGATGAGGGCCTCCTTCTCCTCCAGCTGGCGGGACAGCTCACCTGCAGAGGTAGGGGAGGTCTTTCGGGGTGGGGCGGGGGCTGAAGACGCGGGGCGGGGGCTGAAGACGCGGGGCGGGGGGGACGCCGTGGGGCAGGGCTCCCACCGTTCTCGGTCTGGAGCTTGGCCCGCTGGGTGCTGGTGTCGTTGAGGACTCGTTGGGTCTCCTCCAGCTTGGCCCGGTGCTCGGCCGCCTGGTCCTCCATGGTGCGGGAGACCTTCTCCATGCCCACCTGGGAGGAGCAAAGGGCGGGGGGGGAGAGGTGAAGCAGGAGGCCGAAGGCCGCGGTGGAGGCGAGACGGCCGCCTCGGCCTCCTCCCACCTTGGCCTTGATCAGCTGCTCCACGTTGGAGCCGAGGTCGTCCAGCTCCAGCTTGAGCTCGCTCTTCTCCTTCTCCAGCTTCTGCTTGACGCGCTGGAGGTTGTCGATCTGCTCGCCGAGCTCGGCCACGCTGTCGGCGTGCTTCTTGCGCAGGGCGGCGGCCGTGGCCTCGTGCTGCAGCGTGGCCTCCTCCAGGTCCCGCCGCATCTTCTGGAACTCGGCCTCCCGCTTCTTGTTGAGCTCCATCTGCACCGAGGTGGCGCCGCCCGCCTCCTCCAGCCGCTCGCTGATCTCCTCCAGCTCCCGCGAGAGGTCCGAGCGCAGCTTCTCCACCTTGGCCCTGCCCGTCCGCTCCGCCTCCAGCTCCTCCTCCAGCTCCTCGATCCGCGCCTGCGGTGCGGGGACAGGGACGCCGTCGGCGGCCTTGACCCCGCCCAGCTCCTCCACTCGACTCAACCCAACTCATGGGAGACTCTTCAACCCAACCCAACCAGCTGGAGACTCTTCAACCTATCTCAGCCCAACCCAACTCGTTGGAGACTCTTCAACCCGACTCAACCCAAGCAGCTGGAGGCTCTTCAACCCAACCCAACCCAACCCAACCCAACCCAACCCAACCCAACTCATTGGAGACTCTTCAACCCAACCCAACCCAACCCAACCCAACTCATTGGAGACTCTTCAGCCCAACCCAACTAGGCGGAGTCTAGATCCCTCACCTGCAGCTCTTTCAGCTTCTTCTGGAGCTGCAGGGCCAGCGCCTGCTCGTCCTCCATCTTGCTGTTCTGCTGGTGGATCTCAAACTCTTTCCTGCAGAGGAAGGCGGAGAGCGCTGAGGTCCCTGCCGGCGCCCGCTGAGCAGGCCGGCCTGGGCCGGGAGGTCCAAGCCTCACTTCTTGAGCTTCTCCTCCAGCTGCTGCTTGTCGTTCTCCAGGTCCATGATGTTCTCCTGGGTCAGCTTCAGGTCGCCTTCCAGCTTCCTCTTGGCCCGTTCCAGGTCCATCCGGATCTTCTTCTCCTGCTCCAGGGAGCCTTCGAGCTGCGTAAAACCACAGAAATGGGGAGAAAGCTCAGGTTTTCACCGCCGCTGCCCCAGGGAGCTCCTCGGCAGCGCCCGTGCCGGGACCGGCCCACGCTCACGTCATCCGCCTGCTGTTCCAGCTTGACTTTGGCCTTCGTCAAGGTGTTGACCTTGTCTTCCTCCGCCTGCAGGTCATCCAGCGCCTGCTGGTGAGCTTCCTGCAGGGCCTTCTTCTCCTTCGTCAGCTTGGCGATGGTCTCGTCCAGCCCGGCCATCTCCTCTGTGAGGTTCTTGACCTGCAGGAGGAGAAACGCCAGGCGCCTCCAGCTCGGTGCCGGCGGTGGGGCGAGAGACGGGAGGTTCTTCTCGCTCTTGGTTGAGCTGGGCCTGAGCCAGGAGATGCAGGAGAACCCAGCCAGCCTCGGGTCTTGGCAACCCAACCCAACCCAACCCAACCCAACCACCCTGGGATCTCCTCAACCCAACCCGAGCAGCCTTGGGTCTCGGCAACCCAACCCGACCAGGCTGAGTCAACTCAAGTCCCCCCAGCTGGAGGTCGAGGCCTCTCCCCACCCTCACCTTGTTCTCGGTGGCGTGCTTCTCCTTCTCCACCTTGGCCAAAGACAACTCCAGGTCGTCGATGTCCTTCTTCAGCTCCGAGCACTCGTCCTCCAGCTTCCTCTTCTTGGCCATCAGCTCGGCGTTCATCTCCTCCTCGTCCTCCAGCCGCTCCGTCAGCTCCTTCACCTTGGCCTCCAGCTGGATCTTGTTCTTGATCAGCTGGTCGCAGCGCTCCTCGGCGTCATTGAGGTTGTCCTGCTCCTGTGTTGGGGCGGCGGGTGAAGCGGGGTGGCCCCGGGGCGGTGGGGGGGGGGGGGGGGGTTGCGGTCACCCCCCTTGAGGTGGTTTTGGGGGGCGCTCGCACTCACGGCCTGCACTTGGAGCTGAAGGTCGTTCTTCTCCTGCAGCAGCGAGACCATCTTCTCCTCCAGCTCCTTCCGCCGCGCCTCCGACTTCTCCAGGGCCTCCTTCAGCCGCCCAAACTCCTCCTTCATGGTCTGCGCCAGAGCCCGGGAGACCAACAGCCGCGTCCGATCCCCTCCGTCCGTCAAGCCCGCCCGAGCCGTGTCATTGGCTGTCCCAGCCCGCCCGCCCCGGGGCCTCCTCCCACCTGCATCTCCTTCTCCGTCTCGGCGCTCTTCAGCAAGGGCTTGATCTTGAAGTAGAGCTTCATCCAAGGCCAGTTCTTCACCCCCATGAAGGCCCTGACGTTCCACTGGATGACCAAGAGCGCGTCCCTGCGAGGGGGAGATGGGTGCTACCGCGCCGCGGGCCCGCCGACCCGCCGGAGGTCCCGCCGCGAGGAGGAAGGCCCCTCCCCCTCTCACCGGCGCTCCAGGATCTTCTTGAACTCGAGGCGCATGAGCTGCCCCCGGGCCTGAGCCTGGATGCGGGTGATGATGCGGGAGAGGCGCTCGTCCCGCATCTCCTCCAGCAGCCCCAGCAGCCCGGCCTTGAAGAAGACCTGGGGGAGGAAGGAGGCGGGTGAGGAGGGGGGCGGAGGGAAGGCCGGGCGGGGCTGCGGCCGGGCGGGCGGGCGGGCGGAGGAGGGTGGGGCCGCGGGGAAGAGGGATCCCGCGGCCTCACCTTGGTGTGCCCGAACTTGTACTGGGTGTGGTCGATGTCGAGGGACCCCAGGAGCTTCTCGGCGCCCTTGCGGCTGTCGATGAACTGCCCCTCGGGGATGGCGGCGGGGTTGAGGATGCGGTAGCTGGGGGCCGGCGAGGCCGGGAGGGAGGCCGCCGAATGAGGCCCGGCGCGGGGTGCCCGCCCCCCCTCCCCGCCTCTCCGCCTCCGTGCCTACCGCTGCCGGAAGTCCCCGTAGAGGATGCGGTTGGGGAAGCCCTTGCGGCAGATGCGGATGCCCTCCAGCACCCCGTTGCAGCGGAGCTGGTGCATCACCAGGGGGTTGTCCATCACGCCTGGGGTGGGGTGGGGGTGGGGGTTAGAGGGGTGGGGCCAGCCACGAGCCACGCCCACCCCGCCCGTCCCCCTCCCCGCCCTTTTTCTCACCCGGCGCCTTCCGCTCGTTGGGGATGAGGCAGCGGACGAAGTGGGGGTGGGTGGTCTTCAGGTTGGCCATCAGCTTGTTGAGGTTCTCCTGGGGAGGAGGGAGGCGGGAAGAGGCTGACCAAGGGGCCGGCAGGGGAGGAGCTGGGGGGGGCGGTGGGGCGATCCTCCGGGCGGGGGGTCCTCCTCCCCCTGCCCCACGGCGGGCGCGCCGTGCGGGTGCCTCACCCGGTGCAGGGCTGAGACGGTCTGGAAGGAGGAACCTTTCTTCTTGGCTCCTTTCGCCTTCCCTCCGTCCCCGCCTGGGGAAAAGGGGGGGGGGGTGAGGCAGGGAAGGAGGCGACTCGTGTGGGCAAGCGTCTTCTCCATCCACCCGTCCCTCCGCCGCCCAGCCGGCCGTCCACCCACCGGCGTCTGCCCCGGCGTAGTTGGCGAAGAGGTTGGCCAAGAGCTTGAGGGCCGACTTCTGGTAGAGCCCCACCACCGTCTCGTTGAGGGGGTCCTTGTTCTTCTCCAGCCACCCGATGATGTTATAGTCCACCGTGCCAGCGTAGTGGACGAGCGAGAAGTGGGCCTCCGGCTTCCCCTTGACGTTGCGCGGCTTCCCGAAGTTGGCCGACTTGCCCAGGTGGTTGTCAAAGAGCTTGGCCTTGAAGGTCATGTCGGTGGCCTTGGGGAACATGCACTCCTCCTCCAGGATGGACATGATCCCCATGGGCTGGGGAGGAGAAGACCCGGTTGGCCGTGGCGGACAGCGAGCCAACCGGCTGCCTGGGGGCTCCGTGGCCAGCTCCGGCTGGCAGGATCCTCCGCCGGGAGCCCCCGCAGCCCCCGGGAGGCCCTGGGGGAGGCGGTACCTTCTCGATGAGGTCGATGCAGGCCTGGAGGTCCATGCCGAAGTCGATGAACTCCCACTCGATGCCCTCCTTCTTGTACTCCTCCTGCTCCAGCACGAACATGTGGTGGTTGAAGAACTGCTGCAGCTTCTCGTTGGTGAAGTTGATGCAGAGCTGCTCGAAGCTGTTGAACTGGGGAGAGGGGACGGCCGACGGGGTCAAGGTACGGCCCGACGGGGTCAACGGGGGCAACTCAACACCCAACGGGGTCAACGTATGGCCCAATGGGGTCAACGTATGGCCCGACGGGGTCAACGGGGGCAACTCAACACCCAATGGGGTCAAGGTACGGCCCAACAGGGTCAACGAGGTCAACAGAACACCCAATGGGGGCAACTCAACACTCAACGGGGTCAACATATGGCCCAATGGGGTCAACGGGGTCAACTCAACACCCAATGGGGTCAACGCAACGCCCAATGGGATCAACAGGGTCAACCGAACACCCAATGGAGTCAACTGAACGCCCAATGGGATCAATGGGGTCAACCTGAGACCCAATGTGGTCAATGCAACGCCCAATGGGGTCAACAGGGTCAACTCAACACCCAACAGGGTGAGCTCAACACCCAACGGGGTCAACGGCATCAACTCAAGACCCAACGGGGTCAACTCAACACTCAATGGGCTCAACGCAACGCCCAAAGAGGCCAAGTTGCCACCAGTGGTCGCCCTGAAGCTTCAGGAGATCAACTCAACCCCCAACCGGATCAAGCCACGCCCCAGGAGGCCCAATGCCGCCGCCGCCCCCCCCCGCCGCCGCCTCCAGGCCTCACGTCGAAGATCTCGAAGCCGGCGATGTCCAGCACGCCGATGAAGTACTGACGCGGCTGCTTGGTCTCCAGCGAGTTGTTGATCCTCACCACCATCCAGTTGAACATCTTCTCGTAGACGGCCTTGGCCAGGGCCCCGATGGAGTAGTACACCTGCTGGACGTTCTGCCCCTTGGTGACGTACTCGTTGCCCACCTTCACCCGGGGGTGGCACAACCCCTTGAGAAGGTCGGCCGAGTTCAGCCCCATCAGGTAGGCCGACTTGTCGGCATCTGCAGAGCACGGAGAAGGAGACGCGCGTGGTCAGGTCCCGCCCCGGCTCGGTGACCCCGAAACCCGCGTCCCGTCTCCCCCGCCTCCCGCCGCCGCCCCGACCCGCCTTCGGTGCCGTCCGGCTCCGCCTGCTCCTCCCGTTGCTTCTGCTTGAACTTCATGTTGCCGAAGTGCATGATGGCGCCCGTCAGCTTGTAGACGCCGGCCTTCTCCTCGGCGGTGAAGCCCAGGACGTCGAAAGCGCTCTGCGGGGCGGGTGGAGCGGGGGTCGGAGAGGGCCCGGCCACCCCCACCGCCGAGCTGAGGGCACGGCCGCCCGGCGGCCACCGTCACGCTGTCCCTCTGCCCTTCCCGCTGTCCGTCCGTCCGTGGGCTCGTCCGTCCATTCGAAGGACTCATCCCTGGACTCATCCATCCCTCCATGGGTTCGTCTTGTCCGTCTCAGGACTCATCCATCCACGGACTCGTCCATCATGGATCCATCCATCCATCCATCCATCCATCCATCCATCCATCCATCCATCCCTTTTGAGGACTCATCCATCCCTCCATGGACTCATCCATCCATGGATCCATCCACCCATCCCTCTGAGGACTCATCCATCCACGGACTCATCCATCCATCCATGGACTCATCTATCCATTTGAGGACTCATCTCTCCATGGATCCATGGATCCATCCATCCATGGACTCATCCATCCATGGATCCATCCATCCATCCATCCATCCATCCATCCATCCATCTCTTTGAGGACTCATCCATCCCTCCATGGGTTCATCTGTCCGTCTCAGGACTCATCCATCCATGGACTCGTCCATCATGGATCCATCCATCCATCCATCCATCCATCCCTCTGAGGACTCATCCATCCATGGATCCATCCATCCATCCTTCCCTCCCCTCCGTCCTCTCCTCCGCCCGTCCCTCCTCCCGCCGTCCCAACCGCCCGCCTGGCGCCTCGCCTTCTCCTTGGCCCCAGGGCGTGTCCCCCCCCCCCCCGCCCCGCCCCGCCCGCCCCACCGCTCACGTCGGTTGCCAACAGCTCTTCCGAGTCGTCGATGGAGGCCACGGTCACCTCTCCTTGGGAGACGTAGCTGTAGTCGTAGGGGTTGTTGGTGATGAGAAGCATCTCTGCTCCGGGGGGGGCCGAGGACGGAGAGGAGAACTCAGCGATTCCGGCAAAAAACCATCCCCGGCCGCCCTGAGAAGGGGCGGGCCAAGCGGGGGAGGGTGAGGGAGGAGAAGAGCCTGCGACCGAGCGCGGCGCCGGCCCTCCGCCCGGCTCACCCAGCAGCTCCGGCTTCTTGTTGGAGAGGATCTGGTAGAAGATGTGGTAGTTCCTCTCGGCCTTCAGCTGGAAGATGACGCGGGACTTCTCCAGGAGGTCTGGGGCGGAGAAGAGGCGGGATGAGGAGATGGAGGGAGACAGGAGGAGGTGGGTGGAGACAGGAGGAGGTGGGCGGAGACACGAGGAGGTGGGCGGAGACACGAGGAGGTGGGCGGAGACACGGAGAGATGGCCGGTGGGATGAGGAGATGGAGAAGGAGGGATGGCTGGATGGCGGGATGAGGAGACGGGCGGAGAGTTGAGGAGGTGGAGGGCTGAGGGTCAGGCGGTCGGTGGGGCGAGGAGACAGACGGAGCTGTGGACGGAGGGAGGGACAGATGGACGGAGGGAGGGAGGGAGGGAAGGACGGACAACCGGGCGTCGTCTCACGGACCCCTCGACCCACTCACAGGTCTCGATGTCGGCCGACGCCAACTTCCCGGTGGCCCCGAAATGGATCCGGATGAACTTCCCCTGGGAGAGCAGCGGCGCGAGGTGGAGGCGGCCGCCTATTCCCCGTAGGCCCCGCCCCTTAGACCCCGCCCCCACGGGCCCCACCCCACTCACGAATCGGGAGGAGTTGTCGTTGCGGACGGTCTTGGCGTTGCCGAAGGCCTCCAAGGCGGGGTTGGCCTGGATGATCTGGTCCTCCAGGGTGCCCTGGGTGGGGTGGGGTGGGGTGGGCGTGGACACGGTTGGGGGAAGCTCGCCATTGGAGGGGGGAGGGGAGGGGAGGGGGGCGTGGCCTGAGGACCCACCTTGCTGCTATTGGCCGCCTCCTTCTTGCGGTCGCCGATGGCAGCGATGCTGGCGAAGTACTGGATGACCCTCTTGGTGTTGACCGTCTTCCCCGCCCCGGATTCTCCGCTGGGGGGGAGGTGGGGGGCAACGGCGAGGCGTTGGAGAAGGCGGCGGCGGCTTCTCCGCCCCCCCCCCCCCCCCCCCCCCCACCGCGCTGGGGCGGGGCCGCGGCGGGCGGGGACTTACGTGATGAGGATGGACTGGTTCTCCCGATCTGCCGGAAGAAGAGGGGGGGAGAAGGTTGAGGTCGTGGGGTTCTCCATCCATCCCCCGCCCCCCGCCGTGGGGGAAGCCCAGGTCAGGACCCATTTTTTTGGGGGAGTGGGGGGGGGGTCTTCTGGTTTGGGGTCCCTGGCGGGAGGCCCCTACCCGTCAGCATGTTCTGGTAGGCGTTGTCGGAGATGGAGAAGATGTGGGGGGGAGCTTCGCTCCGCTTCTTGCCCCGGTAGGCGGCCACCACCTCGGCGTTGTAGACGGGCAACCACTTGTAGGGGTTGACGGTGACGCAGAAGAGCCCCGAGTAGGTCTGGAGAAGGGGCGGGGCGGGGGGGGTCAGGGCCACCGGGTGCCACCCCACCAGGAGGGGAGAGCTGGGTGGCCCAAGGGAGGTGGTGAAGGGACCGTCCCGGTTCTGGGTGGCCCAAGGGGTCCAGGGCTGGGACATCCAGGTTCTAGGTGGCCCAAGGGGTGTGGAGAAGGGACATCCCGGTTCTAGATGACCCAAGGGAGGTGGTGAAGGGACCATCCCGGTTCTGGGTGGCCCAAGAGGGCTGGGACATCCCCGTTCTGAGTGGCCCAAGGGGTGTGGAGAAGGGACATCAAGGTTCTGGGTGGCCCAAGGGGGCTGGAGAAGGGACATCAAGGTTCTGGGTGGCCCAAGGGGTCCAGGGCTGTGACATCCCAGTTCTGGGTGGCCCAAGGGGGCTGGGACATCCAGGTTCTAGGTGGCCCAAGGGGGGTGGAGAAGGGACATCCCGGTTCTGGGTGGCCCAAAGTCCCCGGGGAAGCCACAGCAGGTTCTAGGTGGCCCATAGGCTCTCTGGAAGGCCCATCCGGTTCTAGGTACGCCAAGAGCTTTAGGGAAGGGTCACCAGGTTCGGTCCGCCCCCCGGAGGCTGCGGGGAAGGCCCCGCCCAGTTCCCGGGTGCCCCAGGGGCTTGTGGGAAGGGCTCACGTAGATCATCCAGGCGGCGTAGCGCTCCTTGAGGTTGTAGAGGACGGCGGGCTCGTGGAGGAAGGTCAGCATGGCCATGTCCTCGATCTTGTCGAACTTGGGGGGGTTCTGCTGGTGGACGTCGGCCTCCTTCACCGTCACCGTCTGGGGGGGGGGGGGGCGTGGGGGGGGGGGAGACACCAGGGGGTGTTGGGGGGCGCCCCACGGCTCGGGGGGCACCCCGTGGGTTGGGGGGGGGGGGTGCTCTGTGGGTGGGTGGGGGTCTCCCATGGGTTGAGGGTTCTCCAGTGGGTTGGGGGGGGTTCCCTCACGAGTTGGGGGTTCCTCCATGAGGTTGGGGGGTGCCCCATGGGTTGGGGGGAGGGTCTGCCATGGGTTGGGGGGGTGCCCCATAGGTTAGGGGGTGCTCTGAGTGGGTTGGAGGGCCTCCATGGGTTGGGGGGTCTTCCATGAGGTTGGGGGGTGCCCCATGGGTTGGGGGGGGGGTCTCCCATGGGTTGAGGGGTGCCCTGCACGGGTTGAGGTGGGGGGGGGGGGGTCTCCCAGGGGTTGGAGGGCGCCCCCCAATGGCTGGGAGGTCCCCTCATGAGTTGGGGGGGTGCCCCCCCCCCAGGCCTGGCTGCCCCATCACCCCCTTCCACCCACCCACCCCCCGAACCTTCAACCCCCCCCCCCAACCCCCCCATTAACCCCTCCCCCCATTAACCCCTCCCCCAACAACCCCTCCCCCCATTAACCCTTTGCCCCCCAACTCCCCCCTTGACCCCCAACTCCCCATTAACCCTTTGCCCCCCCATTAACCCCTCGCCCCCCAACCCGCCCATTGACCCCCAACTCCCCATTAACCCCTCGCCCCCCATTAACCCTTTGCCCCCCAACCCGCCCCTTGACCCCCAACTCCCCATTAACCCCTCGCCCCCCATTAACCCTTTGCCCCCCAACTCCCCCCTTGACCCCCAACTCCCCATTAACCCCTCGCCTCCCGTTAACCCCTCGCCCCCCAACCTCCCGCCCCTTGACCCCCCCCCCCCCCCAACCTCTCCGAGCTCGGTCTGGACGGTGACGTCCCCCCCCTGGCGCCCCAGCACCCGCCCCCGCACGAACTCCTGCCGGGGGTGGGGGACGAAGCACTCGCTGCGGGGGTCGAAGGGCCGGGTCTGCGCCGCCAGCCGCTCCCGCTCCCCCTGCCGCAGGTACGGGGCCGCCGCCCCCAGCGCCCCCAGCGCCGCCGCCGCCGCCGCCGCCTCCCCCATCCTGACCCACGGCAGGGGCCCCGCCGTCACCCACGGGGCCCACGGCCGCCGGCACGGCCCCACGGCCGGGCGCGGGAGGCACCCAACGCCCCCGGCCCCCTCCCCTTCCCCGGAGCCCCGCGCGACCCCGGGGACCGAGCCCCCGCGGCCGTGCGTAGGGACCCTATAGCCGTGCCCGGACCCCTATAGCAATTCAGGGACCCCCATAGCCATGCCTGGACCCCTATAGCCATGCCCGGACCCCTATAGTGATTCAGGGACCCCCATAGCCATGCCTGGACCCCTATAGCCATGCCCGGACCCCTATAGCGATGCCCAGACCCCTATAGTGATTCAGGGACCCCTATAGTGATGCCCGGACCCCCATAGCTGTGCCCAGACCCCCATAGCCATGCCCGGACCCCTATAGCGATGCCTGAACCCCCATAGCCATGCCCGGACCCCTATAGCGATGCCCGGACCCCCTATAGCCGTGTCCGGACCCCCATAGCCGTGCCCAGACCCCTATAGTGATGCCCGGACCCCTATAGCCGTGTCCGGACCCCCATAGCCGTGCCCAGACCCCTATAGCGATGCCCGGACCCCTATAGCCGTGTCCGGACCCCCATAGCCGTGCCCAGACCCCTATAGTGATGCCCGGACCCCTATAGCGATGCCCGGACCCCTATAGCCGTGCCCGGCCCCCCATAGCGATGTATGGCCCCATGCAGGGACCCCTATCGCCCGCTGCGGACCCCCCCCAGCGATGCGCGGACCCCTAGAGCGACGCATGCGCCCCTCCAGCAGCCCCCCCGAAGCACCCAGCCCCACGGCCGCCCCACGGCGCCGCCCTCACCTGGAGTCTCTGGGTCTGGCAAGGAAGACGGAGGGAGCTGGGGGGGGGGGGGCGTGGGGAGGGTGAGGGGCTGCGCCCCATAGATCCCTCTGCCCCATGGCCCCTATAGACCCTCTGTGCCCCAGAGACCCCCCATGTGCCCCGTAGACCCCATGTGCCCCATAGACACCCTGTGCCCCATAGCCCTCCTGTGCGCCCCATAGCCCTCCTGTGCACCCCGTAGACCCCCTGGGTGCCCCATTGCCCCTCTGTGCCCCATAGATCCCCACACCCCGATATATATCCCCTGTGCCCTATAGACCCCATAGCCCCCCCCATGCACCCCAGAGCCCCCCTGGGTGCCCCATACCCCCCATAGCCCTCCTGTGTGCCCCACAGCCCCCCTGTACGCCCCATAGCTCCTGTGCCCCCCATATCCCCCTGTGCCCCCCATATCCTCCCCATAGCCCCCCGTGCCCCCCATATGCCCCCCATATCCTCCCCTTCTGCCCCCATATCTGCACCCCACATCCCCCCTCTGCCCCCCACATCGCCCCCCCCCCCATGCCCCCACCCTCTCTCTCTGCCCCACACCAGCACCTATGGCGGCTCCGAGAGCCCCACGGCTTTTATAGGGCGCTGTGGGGCGGGGGGGGGGGGAGGAGCATTCCTGGGGAGGGGGTGGCTGATAAGGGAGGGGGAGGGGGGCAGCCCCCCCCCCCCCCGCCCCCGCCCCACGGCATCTCTCTGGGGACCCAGGCATCCGGGCCCCACATAATCACCCCACAGCGTGATCTATGGGGCAGAGCTATAGGGCAGAGCAAGGGCTGCCTCGATCCTCTGTAGGGGTGGGATGTGGGGGGTATCTATGGGGCCCGGACGCCTGGATCCCTTATATGTGGGGTGTCTATGGGTCCTCGATGCCTGGATCCCTTATATGTGGGGTGTCTATGGGTCCTGGATGCCTGGGTCCCTTATATGTGGGGTGTCTATGGGTCCCAGACGCCTGGGTGCCTTGTGTGTGGGGCATCTATGGGTCCCGGACGCTTGGATCCCTTATTAGGGGGCATCTATGGGTCCTGGATGCCTGGGTCCCTTATATGTGGGGCATCTATGGGGCCCGGACGCCTGGGTCCCTGGCCAACGTCCCGTCACCCACGGGGTGCTGACAGCTCGTCCCTGCCAGCTCTATATCGGGACATGGGGGGGCGGGGGGGGGGGTTCGTTATCTCGTGTCCCCCCCCCCAACGAGGCGCCGTGGGGCCGGCCGTGGGGCTGGCGGGGGGGGCGCTGGCAGCCGTCCCCGAACACGGCGTCCACTTTGTCATCGGGGAGGTGACAAGTGTCCCCGCGAGGTGACACATTCCCGCGGGCGGGGGGAGCGGGAGGGCGAGCCGGGGGCCCCCCCCCCGCCCCCCATTGTGCCCCATAGATCCCCCCCTCTGCCCCCTCTGCCCCCCTAGAACCCCATAGATCCCCATAGAGCCCCATAGAGCCTCCATAGAGCCCCCACAGAGCCCCCATAGAATACCCTAGAGCCCCACAGAGCCCCATAGAGCCCCATAGAGCCCCCATAGAACCCCATAGATCCCCATAGAGCCCCACAGAGCCCCACAGAATCCCTTAGAGCCCCACAGAGCCCCCATAGAGCCCCACAGAGCCCCACAGAGCCCCATAGAGCTCCTATGAGCCCCATAGAGCCCCCACAGATCCCCATAGATCCCCATAGAGCCCCCCTAGAACCCCGTAGAGCCCCATAGAGCCCCTATGAGCCCCGTAGAGCCCCCATAGATCCCCATAGAGCCCCACAGAGCCCCATAGAGCCCCATAGAGCCCCAGAGATCCCCATAGAGCCCCCATAGAGCCCCACAGAGCCCCCATAGAGCCCCCACAGAGCCCCATAGATCCCCATAGATCCCCATAGAGCCCCCGTAGAGCCCCATAGAGCCCCATAGAGCCCCCGTAGAGCCCCATAGAGCCCCATAGAGCCCCATAGATCCCCGTAGAGCCCCTATGGGCCCCCATGGGGACGCTATCGAGCCCCTCCCCCCATGGCCCGTGTCCTGCGGGGGAGGGGAGCCGCCCGGACGCCTGGGTGCCCCCCCCTCCCCCCCCCCCCCTCCGGCCTCTGTCATGCGGCGCCAGGAGCGGGGGAGGGACGGGGTGACAGATGGACGGGGGGGTGGGGGTGGGGTGGGGGGGCCGGAGGGGGGGAGGGGAGGGACGGTGTTGGGGGGGGGGGGCAGGGAGGAGATGGGGAGATGGAGAGGATGGGGGGGGACACGTGGGGGGGTGGTGGGACACGGAGAAGATGGAGGAGGTGGAGGAGATGGAGGGGTGGTGGGACACGGCGGGGCGTGGAGGAGGGGGAGGGACGTGGAGAGATGGTGGGACATGGAGGAGATGGAGGAGGTGGAGGAGGTGGTGGGACATGGGGGAGGTGGAGGAGGTGGAGAAGACGATGGGACATGGAGGAGATGGCGGGATGGTGGGACACGGCGGGACATGGAGGGACGTGGAGGAGACGGAGCGACGGAGAGGGTGCAGGGGTGGTGGGACAAGGAGGAGGTGGAGGGATGGAGGAGATGGAGAGGTGGAAGGACACGGAGGAGATGGTGGGACGTGGAGGAGGTGGAGGGACATGGGGAGATGGAGATGGTGGGACGTGGAGGGTTGGTGGGTCATGGAGGAGATGGAGGAGATGGAGGAGACGGTGGGACATGGAGGAGATGGAGGAGATGGAGGAGACGGTGGGACATGGAGGAGGTGGAGGAGGTGGAGGAGATGGTGGGACATGGAGGAGATGGAGGAGATGGAGGAGATGGTGGGACATGGAGGAGATGGAGGAGATGGAGGAGATGGTGGGACATGGAGGAGATGGAGGAGATGGAGGAGATGGTGGGACATGGAGGAGATGGAGGAGACGGAGGAGATGGTGGGACATGGAGGAGGTGGGGGAGATGGAGGAGGTGAAGGACATGGTGGAGGGTGGAGAGGTGGAGGAGATGGGGGTGGTGGGAGCAAGGGGCGGTGGGACGGCGGCTGGAGAGGCGGGCGGGGCGGGAGGCTGGGTGGGACGGAGAAGACCCCGGGGTGGTGGGAGACGGGGGGCAGCACCCAGGCTGGGGGGGGGACACACACGCCAGCGCCTGCGGCAGGAGAAGCCGCCACCTCAGGAGCCCGTCGGTCCCAGCGGGGGTCACCCCGGCTCTGCCCCACACGTGGGGGTCCCGACTGCTGCCCCCCCACCTCCTAGGGCCCCTCCCTCCCTCCCCAGCCCCACAGCTGCCCCCGGGCGCGCGTCTCTCCCCACACGTGGCCGTGGGATCGGCGCGGGGCCGGTGGTGGTCGAGGTGCGCCGTGGGGCAGGCTGAGGTTGTGGGGCGCCGTGGGGCTGGTTGCGTCGCACCGCGGGGCGCGGTGGGTTGCGTGGTGGTCGGCCATCTTGTGTGAGGTCCCCTCCATCTTGTGGATGCTGCAGCGTGGGGCCGTTGGCGTCACGCCGTGGGGCGCACCCCGCCCTCCCTCCCCGCCCCCCCAACCACAGCCCCACACAAACCGCTGCTGCTCGATGCTTTTTATTGGCCCAGCGAGGTTGGGGGGCTGGGGGGAGGGCGGGGCAGTTGGGGGTCCGGGGGGGGGGACGACACACGGTCGGAGGGCCAGAGCTTCACTCCTCGTTGAGTCCCTTCTGGTGGAGAAAGAGAAGAAGGGAGCGTGAGCGTGGGGCAAGGGGGCGGCCGTGGGGCAGCCGTGGGGCGGCCGTGGGGTGGGGGGGGGGGGGGGAGGGGAAGGTCCCACCTTGGCCCCGACGTCGCGGCTCTTGGCCCGCAGCTTGTTGACCTGGGACTCGGCGATGTCGGCGCGCTCCTCCGCCTCGTCCAGCTCGTGCTGCGCCTTGCGGAACTTGGCCAGGTTGGCGTTGGCCTGTTCCTCCTGCGGGGCGGGGCAGGGCGGGGCATCAGTGGGGCCACCCCCCCCCAACCGGCTGTCCTGCCCCCCACCCACCCACCCGCCCATCCCACCATCCATCCAACCGTCCACCCAACCACCTACTCAACCGTCCCTCTGTCCCGCCTTCCATCCATCTGACCAACCTTCATCCACCCAACCATCTGCTCAACCACCCACCCAACCTTCTCCCCGCCTGTCCCACCTTCCACCCACCCACCCGACCTTCACCCACCCAACCGTCCATCCCACCTTCCATCCATCCACCCAACCACCTACTCAACCGTCCCTCTGTCCGACCAACCTTCATCCACCCAACCATCTACTCAACCATCCACCCAACCTTCTAGCCACCTCTCCCACCTTCCATCCAATCAACCTTCACCCACCCAACCATCCATCCAACCTTCCGTCCCACCTTCCATCCATCCACCCAACCACCTACTCAACTGTCCCTCTGTCCCGCCTTCCGTCCGTCCGACCAACCTTCATCCACCCAACCATCTGCTCAACCACCCACCCAACCTTCCAGCCACCTCTCCCACCTTCCCTCCGTCCAACCAACCTTCACCCACCCAACCTTCCGTCCCACCTTCCATCCATCCACCCAACCACCTACTCAACCGTCCCTCTGTCCGACCAACCTTCATCCACCCAACCATCTACTCAACCACCCAACCTTCCATCCATCCATCCTTCCATCCATCCATCCTTCCACCCAACCACCTACTCAACCACCCACCCAACCTTCTCCCTGCCTCTCCCACCTTCCCTCCACCCACCCAACCTTCACCCAGCCCCCCCCACCCCCCCCTCCATCTCTCCCTTCACCCCCACCCTCCTCACCCCCTTCCCTCACTCCCTGACACCCCCACCCCTTGACCAAGGTCCCCCTGGGACACCCCGCACCCCAGCCCCGCCCCAGTTCCCTCCCGGGGGGGTGGCCCCACGGCCGCCCCGCCCCCCCCGTCGCTCACCGCCTCCTCCGCCTGCCGCTTGTAGGCCTTGACCTTCAGCTGGAGCTTGTCCACCAGGTCCTGGAGCCGCACCAGGTTCTTGCGGTCCTCATCCGTCTGTGGGGTGAGACACGTGTGGGTCAGGCCCCGGCCCCGGCCGTGCTTTGGGTCACCACGAGAGCAATGAGGGTCAGGAGACGGTTGACGATGTTCTTGGAGGGGGCGGAACCCCTCTAGATCTGTGGGTCGCCTCGGCTATGGGGCAGCAGGTGGGATTCCCCCCCCCCCCCCCCCCCCCCAGGGTGCAGGTGGCTTCTTGGCCCTGCCAAGGTCCCGCGTGAGGTTCTTGGCCACGCAAAGACCCTGTGGATGCTGGGACGGCGGGAGGTGGCCCGGGCGGCTCATGGTCAGCCGCGTTCTAGGTCACGCTACGGCATCGGGCATCGAGGCAGTGGGCAGCCCAGGTCACCCGCGTTCTAGGTCACGCTACGGCATCGGGCATCGAGGCAGTGGGTGGCCTAGGCCACCTACCTCCCTCTGGCCACTGGGTCAGCCACGTTCTAGGTCACGCTACGGGGTCGGACGTCGGTTCCCGTGGCCGCAGGGCCAGCGGGGGACCTTCTGGCCCACCCCGCGGCCCCCACCTGGTAGGTGAGCTCCTTGACGCGCCGCTCGGACTTGCGGAGGCCCTTGACGCTCTCGGCGTTGCGCTTCTGCTCGGCCTCCAGCTCGGCCTCCAGCTCCCTCACGCGGGCCTCCAGCTTCTGCAGCTGCTTCTTGCCCCCCTTGAGGGCCAACTGCTCGGCCTCGTCCAGCCGCAGCTGCAGGTCCTTGATGGTCTGCTCCATGTTCTTCTTCATCCGCTCCAGGTGGGCGCTGGTGTCCTGCTCCTTCTTCAGCTCCTCCGCCATCATGGCCGCCTGCCCGAGGAGAGAAGCCGTCAGGGAGGAGGGCGCGAAGGCGGGTTCCCCGTCGCCCTGCACGGGTGCCGGTCCCGCGGCGGTGCTCACGTCGGTGATGGCCTTCTTGGCCTTCTCCTCGGCGTTCCTGCACTCCTGGACGGCCTCTTCCACCTCCGCCTGCAGCTGGGAGACGTCCGCCTCCATCTTCTTCTTCTGGTTGATGAGGCCGGTGTTCTGGAAGAGAGGACCGCGGCGGTGATGCGGGAGCCGCGGGGCGGGGTCTGGTGACCGGGTTGTCACCGGGGCGGGGCGGGAGGGGGTTGCTGGCCCCGGTTTGGCAGCTCTTGGAGGAGGATTTGGTCCCGCGGGTACCACAGGGGCTCGGCAGAGAGGAGATGGTGCTGGTTTAGGGAGGAGCCCGCAGCCACGGCGTTCTCCGACGGGACGTTCTAGGTGACGCAAGGCAGGAGCCTTCCCCAGGGCGCCCTCACCTGGGAGTGGAGGAGCTGGACCCTCTCGCTGGCCTCGATCAGCTCCTGCTCGGCCAGCTTGCGGGCCCTCTCCGACTGCTCCACCACCGCCCGCAGCTCCTCCAGCTCCGCCTGCAGGAGGCCGTTCCTCCGCTCCACGATGGCGATGTTCTCCTTCAGGTCCTCGTTGGCCCTCAGCGCGTCGTCCAGCTGCAGTTGGGTGTCCTGCAAGGCGGCGTGGCAGTGGGGGGGAAAGAGCACGTGAGGCGGGGCGGCGGGGAAGCGGGGTGGACGTCCGGCCAACCCGCCGCCGCGGGGCGGTGGGAACGGCGGCGCCGCGTCTCCTGGCGGGACAGGGGCCCGCTGGGTACCTTGAGGTAGCCCTGCAACGTCTTGACTTGCTTCTGGGCCTCGGCGGCCAGGCGGTTGGCGTGGCCGAGCTGGATCTCCATCTCGTTGAGGTCGCCCTCCATCTTCTTCTTCAGCCTCAGGGCCTCGTTGCGGCTGCGGGTCTCGGCGTCCAGCGAGGTCTGGAGCGAGTCCACCGCCCGCAGGTGGTTGCGCTTGGCCTGCTCCGTCTCCTCGTCCTTCTCGGCCAGCTTGCGCTCGTAGTCGGCCTTGACCTGGTTGAACTCCAGCTGGGCCCTCAAGATCTTCCCCTCCTCGTGCTCCAGCGAGGCCTGGGGGGGGCCGGGGAGGCCGGTGAGGCGCGGAGAGGGGAGCGGGAGGGCGGGGGGAGGCGGGGGGAGGCGGCGGGGCCCACCTCGGCCTCCTCCAGCGCGGCTTGGAGCTCCAGCTTGTCGGCGTCCAGCTGCTTCCGGACCTTCTCCAGCTCGTGGACGGTCTTGTGGCTGGCGCCCAGCTGCTCCGTGAGGTCCGAGATCTCCTCTAGCCGGGCGGGATGCGGTCCGGTGAGGCGGGAGGCGGCGGGGAAGAGGGAGGGGGGCGGGGGGAGGGCCCCGCTCTCACCTTGGAGGTTCTTGTTCTCCCTCTTGAAGGTCTCCAGGTGCTCGAGCGACTCCTCGTAGGCGTTCTTCAGCTTGAAGAGCTCGGTGCTGAGGGACCTGGCCTCCTTCTGCGACGCCTCCAGCTCCGTCTGCGACTCCTCGAACTTCTGCTTCCACTCCGCCACGACCTGGGGCCAAGCGAGCGGTCACCCCGCCTCCCCGAGTCCCCACCTCCCGCCGCCCCGCCGCCCCGCGCTCCCAACCTTGTCGAAGTTCCTCTGCTTCTTGTCCAGGGCGGCGGCGGCCGCGTTCGACCGCTCCAGGTCCGCCATCAGGTCCTCGATCTCGTTCTGCAGCCGGTGCTTGGTCTTCTCCAGGGAGGAGCACTTGGCGTTGACCGCCTCCACCGCCTCCTCGGCCTCCTGCAGCCGCTGGGCCAGCTTCTTCCTGCCGGACGGACGGGAGAACCCGTCAGGCCGGGGAGACCCCGTCAGGTGGTCACCCCCGAAGCGAAGACGCTTGGGAGGAAGGCGGTGGGAGGAGTCGTGCGGGTTGAGGATGGTCTAGGTGACCCGACGCGGGTTCTAGGTCTCCAAGTTGGGCTCTAGATCTACCAAGCGCGAAGAGGCCCGAGGTCCTGGGTGGCGGCTGCTTGAGGGGAGATGAGGAGCGGCGAGACCAAGCGGGTGCCGCCGCCCCTGGGAGAGGACTCACTTGGCCTCCTCCAGCTCCTCGGTGCGCTGGATGGCGTCCGTCTCGTACTTGGTCCTCCACTGCGCCACCTCGGAGTTGGCCTTGGAGAGGGCGCGCTGGAGCTCGGCCTTGGCCTCCGCCTCCTCCTCGTACTGCTCCCGCAGCAGGTCGCAGTCGTGCCGGGCCGACTGGAGGGCGTGGGCCAGCGCGTTCTTGGCCTGGGGCGGGAGGAGAAGGCGGCACCGTCGCGTCCGCGGCACCCGGAGCCGTCTTGGGGTTGTCCAACTGAGTAAGTCCTGGTCTTCATCACCCCAACGCCACCAGACCTCCTGTAGGCCCTAACCCAACCTCCTCCAGACCACCCCAACCTCCCTTAGACCTTCTCTAGACCAAGCCAACCTCAGCCAACCTCCTCCAGGCCAACCCAACCAACCTCCTTGCTACCAACCCAACGCAACCCAACCCAACGCAACCCAACCCAATCCAACGCAACGCAACCCAATGCAACGCAACCCAACCCAATGCAACCCAACCCAACCCAACGCAACCCAACCCAACCCAACCCAACGCAACCCAACCCAACGCAACCCAACCCAATGCAACCCAACCCAACCCAACGCAACCCAACCCAACCCAACCCAACGCAACCCAACCCAACGCAACCCAACCCAACGCAACCCAACCCAACCCAACGCAACCCAACCCAACGCAACCCAACGCAACCCAACCCAACCCAACCGCCCTGAGACCCACCAACCCCGCCAAAACCGCCTGAGGACCCGACAAAGGTCAACCTTGGCCTCTTCCTCCAGCTGCCTCTTGAGGTCCTCCAGCTGCTGGCTGTAGGTGAGCTTCCCTCGCGTCAGCTGGTTGATGAAGGCTTCCTTCTCCTCCAGCTGCCTGGAGAGCTCCCCTGCGGGGTGGAAAGGCGGACGGCGGCTCGCTGGGGAGACCCCCAAAGCCACCCCCCTGGGCACGGGCTCGGCGCTCGGCTTGGGGAAGAGCGAGGCCCTCACCGTTCTCCGTCTGGAGCTTGGCCCGCTGGGTGGCGAGGTCGTTGGCCACGCGCTGAGCCTCTTCGGACTTGGTCCGGTGCTCGTTCATCTGGTCTTCCATGGTGCGGGAGACCTTCTCCAGGTTGGCCTGGCGAGAGGAAGGGCGGCAAGATGAAAGGGAACGTCGGGAGAGCGATGGAAGAGCTGTCCCTCCGCGGCTGGAGACCCATCTCCCACCTTGGCCTTGATCAGCTGCTCCACGTTGGAGCCGAGGTCGTCCAGCTCCAGCTTGAGCTCGCTCTTCTCCTTCTCCAGCTTCTGCTTGACGCGCTGGAGGTTGTCGATCTGCTCGCCGAGCTCGGCCACGCTGTCGGCGTGCTTCTTGCGCAGGGCGGCGGCCGTGGCCTCGTGCTGCAGCGTGGCCTCCTCCAGGTCCCGCCGCATCTTCTGGAACTCGGCCTCCCGCTTCTTGTTGAGCTCCATCTGCACCGAGGTGGCGCCGCCCGCCTCCTCCAGCCGCTCGCTGATCTCCTCCAGCTCCCGCGAGAGGTCCGAGCGCAGCTTCTCCACCTTGGCCCTGCCCGTCCGCTCCGCCTCCAGCTCCTCCTCCAGCTCCTCGATCCGCGCCTGCGGTGCGGGGACAGGGACGCCGTCGGCGGCCTTGACCCCGCCCAGCTCCTCCGCTCGACTCAACCCAACTCATGGGAGACTCTTCAACCCAACCCAACCAGCTGGAGACTCTTCAACCTATCTCAGCCCAACCCAGCTCGTTGGAGACTCTTCAACCCGACTCAACCCAAGCAGCTGGAGACTCTTCAACCCAACCCAACCCAACCCAACCCAACTCATTGGAGACTCTTCAACCCAACTCAACCCAACCCAACTCATTGGAGACTCTTCAACCCAACTCAACCCAACCAGCTGGAGACCCTTCAACCCAACTCAAGTCAACCCAAGCAGCTGGAGACTCTTCAACTCAACTCAGCCCAACCCAACTCATTGGAGACTCTTCAACCCAACTCAGCCCAACCCAACTCATTGGAGACTCTTCAACCCAACTCAACCCAACCAGCTGGAGGCTCTTCAACCCAACCCAACTTGTTGGAGACTCTTCAACCCAACTCAAGTCAACCCAGCCAGCTGGAAACTCTTCAACTCAACTCAACCCAACCAGCTGGTGGCTCTTCAACCCAACTCAGCCCAACCCAACTTGTTGGAGGCTCCTCAACTCCACTTAACCCAACCAGCTGGAGACCTTCAGGTCAACCGGTCTTGAGCCCATGCAGCTCTCCTCAACCCAGCCAAACTTCGAGCCCTCCAGATCAACCCGACCTCCTCCCCCCTATCGAATCACCTTGAGACTCTTCAGCTCTGCCACTCTTGAGGCGATTCAGCTCAACCAACCCTGGAGCCGCCCGCATCAGGCAGCTCAGCCCAACCTTCTCCGAGGACGCGGGAGCCGACGTGACCCAACCCGGACGCCCCGCTCAGCTCGGCCGATCCTACCCGAGCAACCCCACCAACCTCGAACCCGCCCCGGGAGCCCTCGCTAGGAGATAAATCGCGGCGAGGTTCGCGATCGAGGGAGGTGCCGCCGGCTCCAGCCCTGCGGCGGGAGGCGCCCTGGCCTGGGGCCTTCTCGGCAAGGCGGGAAGGAGACGAAAGGGGGAAGGCCAGCTCCTCCTCTTCCTCGACCCACACGCCGAACCCCACCTCACCTGCAGCTCTTTGAGCTTCTTCTGGAGCTGGGCCGCGACGGCTTGCTCGTCCTCATTTCTGGCGTTGAGCGCGTTGAGCTCAAAGTCTTTCCTGGGGGGGGAGGGGAGAAACAGCCGCCCGTCACGCCCCCGGGTGCTCGGCAGAGGGCGGGATTCTGGGTAAAGGACGGGGAGGCGGGAGGGGGAGGCGGGCGGGGCCCTACTTTTTCAGCCTCTCCTCCAGCTGCTGCTTGTCGTTCTCCAGGTCCATGATGCTCTCCTGCGCCAGCTTCAGGTCGCCTTCCAGCTTCCTCTTGGCCCGTTCCAGGTCCATCCGGATCTTCTTCTCCTGCTCCAGGGAGCTTTCCAGCTGCGAGCGAGGCGGAGACCGCCCCCCCCTGCCGTCAGCCTCCGCCCCGGCAGGACCTTCGTCCCCCCGAGGGACCGACCAGCTACGGGAGGGACGGGACTCACGTCGTCCGCCTGCTGTTCCAGCTTGACTTTGGCCTTCGTCAAGGTGTTGACCTTGTCTTCCTCCGCCTGCAGGTCATCCAGCGCCTGCTGGTGAGCTTCCTGCAGGGCCTTCTTCTCCTTCGTCAGCTTGGCGATGGTCTCGTCCAGCCCGGCCATCTCCTCTGTGAGGTTCTTGACCTGCAGGAGGAGAAACGCCAGGCGCCTCCAGCTCGGTGCCGGCGGTGGGGCGAGAGACGGGAGGTTCTTCTCGCTCTTGGTTGAGCTGGGCCTGAGCCAGGAGATGCAGGAGAACCCAGCCAGCCTGGGGTCTTGGCGACGCAACCCGACCAGCCTTGGGTCTTCACAGCCCAACCAGCCTTGGGTCTCGGCAACCCAACCCAACCCAACCCAACCCAACCCAACCCACCTGGGATCTCCTCAACCCAACCCGAGCAGCCTCGGGTCTTCACAGCCCAACCAACCTTGCGTCTTCTCAACCCAACCCAACCCAACCCAACCCAACCCAACCCAACCCAACCAACCTTGGGTCTCCTCAACCCACCCCACCCAGGCTGAGTCAACTCAAGTCCCCCCAGCTGGAGGTCGAGGCCTCTCCCCACCCTCACCTTGTTCTCAGTGGCGTGCTTCTCCTTCTCCACCTTGGCCAAAGACAACTCCAGGTCGTCGATGTCCTTCTTCAGCTCCGAGCACTCGTCCTCCAGCTTCCTCTTCTTGGCCGTCAGCTCGGCGTTCATCTCCTCCTCGTCCTCCAGCCGCTCCGTCAGCTCCTTCACCTTGGCCTCCAGCTGGATCTTGTTCTTGATCAGCTGGTCGCAGCGCTCCTCGGCGTCGGCGAGGTTGTCCTGCTCCTGGAAGGGGGAAGGCGGGTGGGAGGGTGAAGGAAGGAGGAGGGAGGGAGGGGCTGGGGCATCTCCGTCACTCACGGCCTGCACTTGGAGCTGAAGGTCGTTCTTCTCCTGCAGCAGCGAGACCATCTTCTCCTCCAGCTCCTTCCGCCGCGCCTCCGACTTCTCCAGGGCCTCCTTCAGCCGCCCAAACTCCTCCTTCATGGTCTGCGGGAGGCAGCGAGGTCCCCTGTAAGCCTCACCTCTCCCTCCGTCTCCCCACGTACCCCTCCACCTCTCCATCCGCCCGCCCGCCCTTCACCCCCTCCTCTCCGTCCCTGCCCCACCTGCATCTCCTTCTCCGTCTCGGCGCTCTTCAGCAAGGGCTTGATCTTGAAGTAGAGCTTCATCCAAGGCCAGTTCTTCACCCCCATGAAGGCCCTGACGTTCCACTGGATCACCAGCAGCGAGTCTCTGGATGGGGCACGGCAAGACGTGGGTCACCAGGGGGCCTCCACCCAACGTGGACCCACCGCCGCCTCCACCCCACCACCCACCGCCGCTCCAGGATCTTCTTGAACTCCTGCCGGGAGAGGAAACCACGGACTTGGGCCTGCAAACGGGTCATGATCCGGGCCAGGCGCTCGTCCCGCATCTCCTCCAGCAGCCCCAGCAGCCCGGCCTTGAAGAAGACCTGGGGGAGGAAGGAGGCGGGTGAGGAGGGGGGCGGAGGGAAGGCCGGGCGGGGCTGCGGCCGGGCGGGCGGGCGGGCGGAGGAGGGTGGGGCCGCGGGGAAGAGAGATCCCGCGGCCTCACCTTGGTGTGCCCGAACTTGTACTGGGTGTGGTCGATGTCGAGGGACCCCAGGAGCTTCTCGGCGCCCTTGCGGCTGTCGATGAACTGCCCCTCGGGGATGGCGGCGGGGTTGAGGATGCGGTAGCTGGGGGCCGGCGAGGCCGGGAGGGAGGCCGCCGAATGAGGCCCGGCGCGGGGCGCCCGCCCCCCCTCCCCGCCTCTCCGCCTCCGTGCCTACCGCTGCCGGAAGTCCCCGTAGAGGATGCGGTTGGGGAAGCCCTTGCGGCAGATGCGGATGCCCTCCAGCACCCCGTTGCAGCGGAGCTGGTGCATCACCAGCGGGTTGTTCATCACGCCTGGTGGGTCACCGTGACGGGTGGGTCGAGGCCTGCCCCACGGCGGGCGGCTCCACCCCCCCCCCCCCCATTGGCCAGGGAGCACCCCGGCTTTGGCCCCACCCCAGCTTTGGCCCCGCCGCGGCTTTGGCCCCAACCCCGGCTTTGGCCCTGCCCCCTTGGCTCGACCCCCCCTGGGGCTCGGCTCACCGGGAGACTTGGTCTCGTTCGGGATGATGCAGCGGACGAAGTGGGGGTGGGTGGACCGCAGGTTGGTCATCAGCTTGTTGAGGTTCTCCTGGGGGATGGAGGAGGAGACGGCGGAGGGAGTGAAGACCCCAACCTGCCCCGGGCCGGGTTGTCCGCCCCCACCACACACCCTAGGGTCCACCATTAACCCCCGGACCCTCACCCGGTGCAGGGCGGAGACGGTCTGGAAGGAGGAACCTTTCTTCTTGGCTCCTTTCCCCTTCTCCACGGCTGTTGGAGAAGAAGAAAGGATGGGACAGGTCAAGGACAGGGGCGGGGAGAACCCCGGACCCACGGGAAGGGCTTGCCCCTTACGCGCGTCAGCCCCGGCGTAGTTGGCGAAGAGGTTGGCCAAGAGCTTGAGGGCCGACTTCTGGTAGAGCCCCACCACCGTCTCGTTGAGGGGGTCCTTGTTCTTCTGCAGCCACCCGATGATGTTGTAGTCCACCGTGCCGGCGTAGTGGATGAGGGCGAAGTGGGCCTCCGGCTTCCCCTTGACGTTGCGCGGCTTCCCGAAGTTGGCCGACTTGCCCAGGTGGTTGTCAAAGAGCTTGGCCTTGAAGGTCATGTCGGTGGCCTTGGGGAACATGCACTCCTCCTCCAGGATGGACATGATCCCCATGGGCTGGGGAGGAGAAGACCCGGTTGGCCGTGGCGGACACCGAGCCAACTGGCCACCTCGGGGCTCCGTGGCCAGCTCTGGCTGGCAGGATCCTCCGCCGGGAGCCCCCGCAGCCCCCGGGAGGCCCTGGGGGAGGCGGTACCTTCTCAATGAGGTCGATGCAGGCCTGGAGGTCCATGCCGAAGTCGATGAACTCCCACTCGATGCCCTCCTTCTTGTACTCCTCCTGCTCCAGCACGAACATGTGGTGGTTGAAGAACTGCTGCAGCTTCTCGTTGGTGAAGTTGATGCAGAGCTGCTCGAAGCTGTTGAACTGGGGAGAGGGGACGGCCGACGGGGTCAAGGTACGGCCCGACGGGGTCAACGGGGGCAACAGAACACCCAACGGGGTCAACGTATGGCCCAATGGGGTCAACGGGGTCAACAGAACACCCAACGGGGGCAACTCAACACCCAACGGGGTCAACGTACGGCCCAATGGGGTCAACGTATGGCCCGACGGGGTCAATGGGGTCAACATATGACCCAACGGGGTCAACAGGGTCAACTCAACACCCAACGGGGTCAACGTATGGCCCAATGGGGTCAACGTATGGCCCGACGGGGTCAACGGGGTCAACTCAACACCCAACGGGGTCAACGCAACGCCCAATGGGATCAACAGGGTCAACCGAACACCCAATGGGGTCAACTGAACGCCCAATGGGATCAATGGGGTCAACCTGAGACCCAATGTGGTCAATGCAACGCCCAATGGGGTCAACAGGGTCAACTCAACACCCAACGGGGTCAACACAACGCCCAATGGGATCAACAGGGCCAACTGAACACCCAATGGGGTCAACTGAATGCCCAATGGGATCAATGGGGTCAACCTGAGACCCAACGGCGTCGACGCAACGCCCAAAGGGGCCGACACAACGGGGTCAACCGGGCCTCACGTCAAAGATCTCGAAGCCGGCGATGTCCAGCACGCCGATGAAGTACTGACGCGGCTGCTTGGTCTCCAGCGAGTTGTTGATCCTGGTCACCATCCAGTTGAACATCTTCTCGTAGACGGCCTTGGCCAGGGCCCCGACGGCGTAAATCACCTGGACGAGGGACGGGCCACCGGTGAGAGGTGGGCTCTTGGTGCCCTCCTTGCTCGGGACGGCAGCGCGCCACCCCAAAAGGAGGAGGTTTTTTGGGGGGGGGGGCGTCCTCCTCACCTGCTGGACGTTCTGCCCCTTGGTGACGTACTCGTTGCCCACCTTCACCCGGGGGTGGCACAACCCCTTGAGAAGGTCGGCCGAGTTCAGCCCCATCAGGTAGGCCGACTTGTCCGCCTCTGAGGCCGCGGAGGAGAAGACGTGAACCCGGAGGAAGGGGGGGATTCAGCCCGATTCCCACCCCTTGGCCTTGCTCGGACCCCACCTTCGGTGCCGTCCGGCTCCGCCTGCTCCTCCCGTTGCTTCTGCTTGAACTTCATGTTGCCGAAGTGCATGATGGCGCCCGTCAGCTTGTAGATGGAGTTCTTCTCCTCTTGGGTGAAGCCCAGGACGTCGAAAGCACTCTGCGGGGCGAAGAAGCGGGTAAAGGTCTTCTCCAGGTGGCCCCCCCGCCCCACCTGCCTGGTGGCCCCCCATCTCACGTCCGTGGCCAGGAGCTCCTCTCCGTCATCGATGGACGGCACGGTGGTCTCTCCTTGGGAGATGAAGGCGTAGTCGTAGGGGTTGTTGGTCACCAGCATCATGTCTGCGAGGGGAAGACGAGGTTTGGGGAGAGGCAGGAACCCTGCCGGGCACGGGGCGGGGAAGCGGGCGGGGTCAGGCATCCGCGGGCAGGGCGGGAGCGCCCGGCTCACCCAGCAGCTCCGGCTTCTTGTTGGAGAGGATCTGGTAGAAGATGTGGTAGTTCCTCTCGGCCTTCAGCTGGAAGATGACGCGGGACTTCTCCAGGAGGTCTGGGGCGGAGAAGAGGCGGGATGAGGAGATGGAGGGAGACAGGAGGAGGTGGGTGGAGACAGGAGGAGGTGGGTGGAGACAGGAGGAGGTGGGCGGAGACAGGAGGAGGTGGGCGGAGACACGGAGAGATGGCCGGTGGGATGAGGAGATGGAGAAGGAGGGATGGCTGGATGGCGGGATGAGGAGACGGGCGGAGAGTTGAGGAGGTGGAGGGCTGAGGGTCAGGCGGTCGGTGGGGCGAGGAGACGGACGGAGCTGTGGACGGAGGGAGGGACAGACGGACGGAGGGAGGGAGGGAGGGAAGGACGGACAACCGGGCGTCGTCTCACGGACCCCTCGACCCACTCACAGGTCTCGATGTCGGCCGACGCCAACTTCCCGGTGGCCCCGAAATGGATCCGGATGAACTTCCCCTGGGAGAGCAGCGGCGCGAGGTGGAGGCGGCCGCCTATTCCCCGTAGGCCCCGCCCCGTAGGCCCCGCCCTGTAGACCCCGCCCCCACGGGCCCCGCCCCACTCACGAATCGGGAGGAGTTGTCGTTGCGGACGGTCTTGGCGTTGCCGAAGGCCTCCAAGGCGGGGTTGGCCTGGATGATCTGGTCCTCCAGGGTGCCCTGGGTGTGGTGGGGGGGGTGGGAGACAATGGGGGAGGGGGGGCTGTCACGGTGGGGGGCAGGGGGTGGAGAGGGCCGGGTGGGCGGACCCAGAGGTCGACGAAGGTCTGGGTGGGGGGGCGGGGGGGCGCAGGGGTGGGTCGATGTCATGGGTGGAGGGAGGGGGGGCGGGGCGGAAGGTGGGACGGACGGGTGGAAGGTTGGATGGATGGGTGGGTGGGCGGGTGGGTGGGTGGCGGTTGGGCGGGCGGCTGGGCAGTTGGTTGGTTGGATGGATGGGTGGGTGGTTGGGTGGGTGGCTGGTTGGCTGGTTGGGTGGGTGGGTGGTTGGGTGGTTGGTTGGGCAGTTGGTTGGGTGGTTGGACAATTGGTTGGGCGGTTGAGTGGGCGGTTGAGTGGGTGGTTGGGTGGTTGGGCAGTTGGGTGGGCGGTTGGGTGGTTGGGCGCTTGGTTGGGTTGTTGGGCACTTGGTTGGACAGGTGGGTGGTTGGGCGGTTGGTTGGGCGGTTGGGTGGTTGGGTGGGCGGTTGGGTGGGCGGTTTTGCAGTTGGTTGGGTGGTTGGGTGGGCGGTTGGGTGGGCGGTTGGGTGGGTGGGCGGTTGGTTGGACAGGCGGGTGGTTGGGCGCTTGGTTGGTTGGTTGGGTGGGTGGTTGGGTGGGCGGTTGGGTGGTTGGTCGGGTGGGCGGTTGGGTGGGTGGGCGGTTGGGCGGTTGGTTGGACAGGCGGGTGGTTGGGCGCTTGGTTGGTTGGTTGGGTGGGTGGTTGGGTGGGCGGTTGGGTGGGCGGTTGGGTGGGCGGTTGGGCGGTTGGTTGGGTGGTTGGTTGGGTGGTTGGGCGGTTGGGCGGTTGGTTGGACAGGCGGGTGGTTGGGCGGTTGGTTGGGTGGTTGGGCGGTTGGTTGGGCGGTTGGTTGGGCGGTTGGTTGGGCGGCTGGTTGGACAGGCGGGCGGAAGAGCGGTGGCTGGACACCAGGGCGTCCCCGCCGGCGCCCTCACCTTGCCCGGGGCCCCCGCCTCCTTCTTGCCGCGGTCGCCGATGGCAGCGATGACGGCGAAGTACTGGATGACCCTCTTGGTGTTCACCGTCTTCCCCGCCCCGGATTCTCCGCTGGGGGCAGCCAATGAGAGCGAGGTTTGGGTGTGGGGGGTGGGTGGGGCTATGATGCTGGGGCGGGGCCTCCCAGGGAAGGGGGCGGGGCTTGCAGTAGATGGACTGTAGACCTCCACGGCCGAGTCCAAGTGGTGAGAAAGGGTTGGCTGTGCCGGTGGGCGTGGCTCCAGGGGGAAAGGGGAAGGGCTACACCCCCCGAGTGGGCGGGGCGGGGCTGTGGGCGGGGCTAAGACAAAGTTTAGGGCCGAGGTCACTCACGTGATGAGGATGGACTGGTTCTCCCGATCTGGTGGGGCGAGGAGGACAAGCGTGAGGTCCTGAAGCCCACCTTGGCTCTGCCCCACCTCTCCCGCCCCCCACGTCTCCCGCCCCGCCCCAACCCCACCCCTGCGCCCCCCAAAAAGGGGCGTGGTCCCGGGGTCCCCGGCGGGAGGCCCCTACCCGTCAGCATGTTCTGGTAGGCGTTGTCGGAGATGGAGAAGATGTGGGGGGGAGCTTCGCTCCGCTTCTTGCCCCGGTAGGCGGCCACCACCTCGGCGTTGTAGACGGGCAACCACTTGTAGGGGTTGACGGTGACGCAGAAGAGCCCCGAGTAGGTCTGGAGAAGGGGCGGGGCGGGGGGGGTCAGGGCCACCGGGTGCCACCCCACCGGGAGGGGAGAGCTGGGTGGCCCAAGGGAGGTGGTGAAGGGACCGTCCCGGTTCTGGGTGGCCCAAGGGGTCCAGGGCTGGGACATCCAGGTTCTAGGTGGCTCAAGGGGTGTGGAGAAGGGTTGTCCTGGTTCTGGGTGGCCCAAGGGGGCTGGAGAAGGGACATCCCGGTTCTGGGTGGCCCACAGGGTCCAGGGCTGGGACATCCAGGTTCTAGGTGGCTCAAGAGGGCTGGAGAAGGGTTGTCCCCATTCTGGGTGGCCCAAGGGGGCTGGGACACCTAGGTTCTAGATGGCCCAAGGGGTCTGGAGAAGGGTTGTCCCAGTTCTGGGTGGCCCAAGGGGTGCAGGGCTGGGTCATCCCGGTTCTAGGTGGCCCAAGGGGTGTGGAGAAGGGACATCCCGGTTCTGGCTGGCCCAAGGGGTCTGGGACATCCCAGTTCTAGATGGCCCAAGGGGTCTGTAGAAGGGTTGTTCCAGTTCTGGGTGGCCCAAGGGGTGTGGAGAAGGGACATCAAGGTTCTAGGTGCCCCAAGGGGTCCAGGGCTGGGACATCCAAGTTCTAGGTGGCTCAAGGGGTCTGCAGAAGGGTTGTCCTGGTTCTGGGTGGCCCAAGGGGGCTGGGACATCAAGGTTCTGGGTGGCCCAAGGGATCTGGAGAAAGGTTGTCCCATTTCTGGGTGGCCCAAGGGGTCCAGGGATGGGACATCTTGGGTCATGGTGGCCCAAGGACACTGAAGAACAGACATCGAGGTTCTAATTGGCCCAAGGGGGTTGGAGAAGGGTTGTCCCGGTTCTGGGTGACCCAAGGGGGCTGGGACATCCCGGTTCTAGATGGTCCAAGGGGTCTGGAGAAGGGACATCAAGGTTCTGGGTGGCCCAAGGGGTCTGGAGAAGGGTTGTCCCAGTTCTGGGTGGCCCAAGGGGTGCAGGGCTGGGAAATCAAGGTTCTAGGTGGTCCAAGGGGGCTGGAGAAAGGTTGCCCAAGTTCTAGGTGGGGTCTGGAGAACCTCGTGGGCTCCCGACTCACGTAGATCATCCAGGCGGCGTAGCGCTCCTTGAGGTTGTAGAGGACGGCGGGCTCGTGGAGGAAGGTCAGCATGGCCATGTCCTCGATCTTGTCGAACTTGGGGGGGTTCTGCTGCATGATCTGGTCCTCCTTCACCGTCACCGTCTGCTCGAGGTGGGGAGGACGCCATGGGGTGGGGGCGGGTGGGGCAGGGCGAGGAGGTTACCCCCACCCGTAGGGCTGGGAGCTGGGGTCTGGGTGTCCCTTGGGTGCTGGAGAAGGTCTGGGTGACCCATGGGTGCTGGAGAAGGTCTGGGTGTCCCTCGAGTGATGGGGAAGCTGGGTTGGGACCTGGGTGTCCCATGGGTGCTGGAGAAGGTCTGGGTGACCCATGGGTGCTGGAGAAGGTCTGGGTGTCCCTCAAGTGATGGGGAAGCTGGGTTGGGACCTGGGTGTCCCATGGGTGCTGGAGAAGGTCTGGGTGACCCATGGGTGCTGGAGAAGGTCTGGGTGTCCCTCAAGTGCTGGGGAAGAGGGGTTGGGACCTGGGTGTCCCATGGGTGCTGGAGAAGGTCTGGGTGTCCCATGGGTGCTGGAGAAGGTGGGATGGGCTCTAGATAGGTCTTGGGTTCTAGAGAGGACGGGACGGGTTCTAGGTGTCCCATGCGCGAGGGAGATGGTATCTGGGGGGGGGGTCGAGGCGTGGCGGGGGTGGCCGAGAGCCCCGCCCCCGCCGCCCCGCCCCTAACCTTGCCGCGCTCGGTCTCGGCGGTGACGCGGGCGCCCTCGCGGGCGACGATGGCGGCCTTGACGAACTCCTCCTCCTCGTCGGGGACGAAGATGTCCTTCCTGAGGTCGAAGGGGCGGGTCTGGGCCGCCAACCGCTCCTGCTCCGACTTGCGGAGGTACGGGGCGGCCTCCCCGAACTCGGCCATCTCCACGGCGGGCATGGCGGGCGCTGGGCGGGGCGGGGCGGGGCGGGGCGGGGCTCACACCCGCCCGCCCCGCCCGGTTCCTCCCAGTTGACCCCATCCCAAGGCCTTCCTCGGTGGTCCCGTCATCTCCTGTTCCTCCCCAGCGCTCCCAGTTCCTCCCAGTTGACCCATCCCCATCCCAAGTCCATCCCCGGTGGTCCCGACCCTCCTTCATTCCTCCCCAGTGCTCCCAGTTCCTCCCCAGTGCTCCCAGTTCCTCCCAGTTGACCCCATCCCAAGTCCTTCCTCAGTGGTCCCATCATCTCCAGTTTCTCCCCAGTGCTCCCAGTTCCTCCCGGTTGACCCATCCCCGTCCCAAGTCCGTCCCCAGTGCTCCCAGTTCCTCCCCAGTGCTCCCAGTCCTCCCAGTTGGCCCTATCTCCATCCCAAGTCCCTCTCTGCTGCTCCCAGTTCCTCCCCAGGGCTCCCAGTCCCCCCCCAGTCCAGCCCAGTTTCCCCAGTGCCTCATGGTGCCTGCCCTTTACCCCACCCCAGCAGCTCCCAGTAACCCCCAGTACCACCCCATCCCTCCCTGTCCCCCCACAGACCATCCCAGTCCCTCCCAGTTTCCCTATAGACCCTCCCAGTCTTATCCCAGTCCCTCCCAGTTCCCCCCAGTCCCTCCCGACACCCCTCAGTCCCTCCCAGTCCCACTCCAGTCCCTCCCAGTGCCCTCCCAGTCCCTCCCAGTCCCACTCCAGTCCCTCCCAGTCCCTCCCAGTTCCCCCATAGACCCCTCCCAGTTCCCTCCCAGTGCTCCCAGTGCCTGGATCCACCTCTCTGTGGTCTTGGGGTGGGGGGACACACGGTGGTGACTCAGGGGTCTCTGGTCCTGGACACAACAACCCCCCCCAGTATGTCCCAGTATGTCCCAGCATCCCCCCACAGCCCCACCAGTACTTCCCCAGTACCTCCCCCGGTACCGCCCAGTATGTCCCTGTATCCCCCAGGATTTCCCCAGTGCCCTGCCCCCTCCCCCAGCACATCCCAGTCCCTCCCAGTTCCCCCATAGACCCTCCCAGTCCCTCCCAGTTCCCCCATAGACCCTCCCAGTCCCTCCCAGTCCCTCCCAGTTCCCCCATAGGCCCTCCCAGTCCCTCCCAGTCCCTCCCAGTTCCCCCATAGACCCTCCCAGTTTTGCCAAAGACCCTCCCAGTTCCCCCATAGACCCTCCCAGTCCCTCCCAGTCCCCCCATAGCCCCCTCCCAGTCCCTCCCAGTGCTCCCAGTGCCCCCTGCCCCACCTGCCCGTGGGTCTGCGGGCGCCGTCCGGGGGGACCCCCGTTATATCCCCCCTCCCCCCACCCCCTGGCCGCGTCACCGGGGGGGGGGGGGGGGGAAGGGGGGGGGATGGGCCACCTCAAGGCCACCCCACCGCCCCACGGGGACACGGTGACCCCCTATGGATCTATAGGGCGCCCTCCTGCCCCATAGGCCCCCCCCCAGCCCCATAGGGCCCCCCTAGCTTCCCCTATAGGACCCCTATAGTTCCCCCCAGCCCCATAGGACCCCCTCCCAGCCCCATAGGACCCCCATAGGCCCCCCCCCAGCCCCATAGGGCCCCCTCCCAGCCCCATAGGGCCCCCATAGCTTCCCCTGTAGGACCCCTATAGCTCCCCCCAGCCCCATAGGATCCCCCCCCAGCCCCATAGGCTCCCCCCCCCCCCCCCTTCCTCGGCCCTATAGGGGCCCCCTATAGCCCCCCCCCGGGGGGGTTATTATGGGATGGATGAGGCAAGGGGAAAGGCGCGCCCGGACGCCCGGGTCCCCCCCCCCCCCCCCAACCCCCCCCCCCGGGGTGGGGGAGGGGACAGACAGACAAAGGACAGGTGGGACCCCTCCCCCACCCCCCCCAAGGGAACCCAGGCAGCCCGGCCCCTCCCCCATCCCTTTGTTCCCCCCCCCTCCCCCCCCACAATGGGATATTTTTGGGATCCCCCCCCCCACCCCCCCGACACCCGATCAGCTCGTGACGCCAGTGGGGCCGTGGGGCGCCTGGGCCCCGTGGCCATATATGGGGCTGGCCCTATAGATTCCTTCCCCCCACCCCCCCCAACCTCCCCCACCCCCATAACCCAACCCCCCCCCCCCCCCGAAGAAAAATCGGGGGGACCCCCCCATCCCCCGCCCCGGGGGAGCCGGGCCTCCGAAAGTCCCCAAATTTGCCCCGTTTCCCCCCAAGTTTTCCTGATTTTCCCCCCAATTTCCTCCGTTTCCCGCTGGTTTTCCCAAATTTCCCCCGATTTGCCCCAAATTTCCTCAGTTTCCCCCCATTTTTCCCAAATTTCCCCCAATTGGCCCCGAATTTCCTCAGTTTCCCCCCATTTCTCCCAAATTTCCCCCAATTGGCCCTGAATTTCCTCAGTGTCCCCCCATTTTTCCCAAATTTCCCCCAATTGGCCCCGAATTTCCTCAGTTTCCCCCCATTTTTCCCAAATTTTCCCCAATTTGCCCCAAATTTCCTCAGTTTTCCCCCATTTTTCCCAAATTTCCCCCAATTGGACCCAAATTTCCTCAGTTTCCCCCCATTTCCCCAAGTTTTCCCCAATTTGCCCACAAATTTCCTTGGTTTTCCCCTGATTTTCTCCATTTTCCCCCAATTTGCCCCAAAATTCCCTTGGTTTTTCCCTGATTTTCCCTAATATCCCCCCATTCCCCCAAATTTCCTCAGTTTCCCCCCATTTTTCCCAGATTTCCCCCAAATTTCCTCAGTTTTCCCCATTTTTCCCAGATTTTCCCCAATTTGCCCCCAAATTCCCTCAGTTTTCCCCTGATTTTCCCTAATATTCCCCCATTTGCCCCGAATTTCCTGTTTCCTCCCATTTTCCCCAAATTTCCCCCAATTTGCCCCCAAATTTCCTTGGTTTTCCCCTGATTTTCCCCGTTTTCCCCCAATTTGCCCCAATATTCCCTTGGTTTTTCCCTGATTTTCCCTAATATCCCCCCATTTCCCCCAAATTTTCTCCGTTTCCCCCCATTTTTCCCAAATTTCCCCCAGTTTGCCCCAAAATTTCCTCAGTTTCCCCCTGATTTTCCCAAATTTTCCCCAAATTTCCTCGGTTTTCCCCTGATTTCCCCAAATTTCCTCGGTTTTCCCCTGATTTCCCCAAATTTCCCCCAATTTGCCCCAATTTTTCTCCATTTCCCCCCATTATTCCCAAATTTCCCCCAATTTGTCCCAAATTCCCTCGGTTTTCCCCTGATTTTCCCCATTTTCCCCCAATTTGCCCCAAATTTCCTGAATTTTCCCCTGATTTTCCCAACTTTCCCTCAATTTGCCCCCAAATTGCCCTGGTTTTCCCCTGATTTCCCCAAATTTCCTCCAATTCCCCCCAAATTTCCTCACTTTTCCCCAAATTTCTCCCAATTTGCCCCCAAATTTCCTCAGTTTTCCACCAATTTCCCCAAATTTTGCTGATTCTCCCTCAATCCCCCCTAACTTTCCCCAACATTCCCCAACTTTTCTCATTTTCCTCCAAATTTGCCCAAATTTGCCCTCATTTCCCCCAATTTCCCCCTGCTCTCCCCCAATTTCCCTAATCTCTCCTTTCTTACCCCAATTTCCCCCTAATTCTCCCCAAATCCCCTGATTGAGGGCAAATAAGGGCTTTCCGGGGAAAAAAACCTCGTTAGGGGGACGGGGCGGGGCCCCCCCACCCCCCTCCCACCCCAAAATGGGTCAAAACCCCTCAAAATGAGGAAAATTGGGAAAAGCCGCCTAACCCCCCCGAAATGAATTATTTTTGCCGTTATTAATGTTATTAATATTCCCCTTAAAGCCCCAAATCGCCCCCAAAACGGCCGATATTCCCAAAGGAGCGCCCGCCTGTGCCACGCCCCCTAATTAAGGTCATTAAATAATTAAGAAAAATCCCCCAAATGAGGAAAAAGTTAAAATAATTAATTTAAAATAATACAGTTAATCAATTAACGATTAATTAGTCTTCCTTCAGACTTAATGACGGCCAGCAACACTCAGTCGCGCCCGCTAATGCTCGCCGTTCATCGGCGCTCATTAATATTAATTTTCCTTGATTAGAATGCTAATTAGGATTCATTAATATTCATTAAGAGCCGTTAATAGCTCCTGGCAGTCATTAATAATCATCCATATTAATTAATAGGCAGCAACAAATGCTCATTAACGCGTGCCAATGCTCATTAATAGTCGCTAACACCGATGCTCGTTAATATTTGCGGCCGCTAAATGGGCGTTACGCTCATTAACAGCTGGATGCTCATTAATATTAATTAATATTAAGAAAGGGTGATCAATGGCTAGCAGTGCCCGTCTATGGTCATCGATGCTCATTAATATTCACTGTTACGCGCCAATATTCGTCGTACACACCTGTATTCACTGATTTTTGTTGGTAGTAATTAATATTCATAGATGCTAATTAATATTCATAGACCCTCCCGCAGCAACGGCTGCCCGGCTTCACTCCCCGCTACTGCGCATGCGCGGCGTCTGCCCGACCTTCCCCGCCGCCTTTCCGCCTTCACGCCCTCCCACTGCGCATGCGCCACGCCTGCCCGGCCTTCCGCCCTGCCTCTCCGCCCTCACTCCCATCCTTTACGCATGCGCACAAGGGCAGGGGCGGCAGCCGCGCATGCGCTGCTGGCGTTTAGCGCCACACTGCGCATGCGCGCCGGCTTCCCGCCATTTTCTAGCCGTGAGGGGTCCGCCATTACCGCGCCGCAGTGGCCCCAGAGGGAGGACCGTGGGGCGGAGAAAGCTCCCTTTAAAGCTCCTAATTAACACTGCGTCCCCCCAGTTAATTAACACCCCCCCCCATCGTTAATTAACCCCGCGGGGAGACCCCCCTCAGGGCCCGCAGCCCCGCTTCGGGCGAGGTTTCCAGCCCTCGGAGTGAGAAAGAAAATGGCGGCGGCCACCGTCGGAGCTGCGAAGCCGCGGCTGGGGATGGAGGCGCGGATGGAGGCGGTGGGATGAGGTAAAAACGGCTCGAAACGGGGTTGGGGTTGGTTTTTTTTGGGGGGGGGGGGCGGTGCTGGGGGCTTCAGGTTTTATCTCAGGGTGCTGGTGGGCCTTCCCGGTGGGGGGGAGGCGTCAGTGACCCCCCCCCCCTTTAATTCTTTGGGGGGGTCCTGTGTGCCGTGGGGACCCCCTCTTAGTTCTTTGGGGGGGGTCCTGTGTGCCGTGGGGACTCCCCTAAACACCCAGGGGTGTCCAGGCCTCAGGGAGGACCCCCCCCCAATTACTCGGGGGGGGGTGTCCTATATGCCATGGGGACCCCCCTTTAACTCTCAGAGGAGTCCTAGGCCTTGGGGATCCCCCCTTAATACTCATGGAGGGGGGCTAGATGCCCAGGGGAGCCCCCCCCAAAGCACAAGGGACCCCTCCAAGGCACTTAGGGGGGGCCTAGATGCCCAAGGGACCCCCCCCCGAACACTCTGGGGGGCTCCAAGGCCTCAGGGACTTCCCCTTCTTAATTATTAGGGTGGGGGGGGTCTCACATACCATGGGGAACCCCCCCCTCCAACCACTCAGGGGGGTGCCCCAGGCCTCGGAGACACCCCCCCCCCAATACTTAGAGGGGAATCCCCCATTCCATGGGGACGCCCCCCCAATACTTAGGTCTTGAGCCTTGAGGACCCCCCCTAATAATTATGGAGGGGGGGGGTCCCCACATACCATGGGGACCCCCCCCAAATATGCAGGGGGGGGGTATCTTAGATGCCCAGGGGGGCACCCCCCCCTAATTCTCAGGGAAGGGACTAAGGTATCCAGGGACCCCCCACCCCAATACTTAGGGGGAGTCCTGGGCCTTGAGGACCCCCCCATAATAATTTGGGGGGGGGGTGGTGTCTTACATGCCGTGGGGACCCCCCCCCCGGTGCTGGGGGGGGGGTGCCAGGCCTCGGGGATCCCCCCCCCCCCCCCAAATTCTCAGGGAGGGGACCGAGGACACCCCCACAGCCCCCTCCCCAATACTGAGGGGGGGGTCCCAGACGCCCCATAAACACCCAACACCCCCCCCCCCCCTCTTTTTTACCCCCCCCCCAGACGACCCTACACAAACAAAGGGGCGTGGCCACCAGGCAAGGCCAGCGTGGTGTTACATCATCCCGGGGGGGGGGGCGAAGGGGCGGGGCTCCCCCCCAAACCACGCCCCCCCCCCGGGGGGGGGGGGAAGCAGTGGACACCCGGACGCCTGGGTGCCTGGCTTGTTGGGGCTCCCCCCCACCCACCCACCCACCCACGCCCCCCCCCCCCCCCAGTGGGGTATAAGGGGGGGACCCCAGGGCGGAGGAGAGCGGCGGCGGGAGCAGCAGCGGGGATGCAGAAGGCGATCGGGCGGCTGGGGGGTGAGTGGGGTGGGGTGGGGGGGCTACTTGGGGGGGCTGTGGGGCAGCCTTGGGGGGCGGTGGGCTATGGGACAGCACAGGATTGCTTTTAGGGGGGCTATAGAGCTGCTTGGGGGGGGGGGGGGCTGTGGGGCAGCCTGGGGCTACTTGGGGGGGGCTAGGGGGCAACCTGGGGCTACTTGGGGGGGGGGCTAGGGGGCAAGCTGGGGCTATTTGGTGGGGCAGCCTGGGGCTACTTGAGGGGGAGCTATGGGGCTACTTGGGGGGGGGGACTAGGGGGCAACCTGGGGCTACTTGGGGGGGGGGGCTAGGGGGCTGTTTGAGGGGGGGCTATGGGGCAACCTGGGGCTGCTTGAGGGGGGGTTATGGGGCAACCTGCAGCTACGTGGGGGGGGGCTGTGGGGCTACTTGGGGGGGCTATGGGGCAACCTGTAGCTACTTGTGGGGGGCTACGGGGCTACTGGAGGGGGGGCTATGGGGCAACCTGGGGCTACTTGGGGGGGACTGTGGGGCACCTGAACTCCTGGGTCCCCTTTTTTGGGGGGGGGCGGATCTATGGGGCAGATACCTGGCGGGGGGGGATCTATGGGGCAGCCTGGACGCCTGGGTCCCCTTTGTGGAGGTGGGGGGGGGTTTGGGCCAGCCCCGGCGCCCTTTGCCCCCCTGTGTTGTCCTGGGGGGGGGGAGGTGACATTGGGGGGGGGGGGGGGTGACACCTTCCCAGCATGCTCTGGGGCAGGCCAAGGTCCAGGCGAAAGGGGGGGGGGGGGGGGGTGGACTCTAACCCCCCCCCCCCCTTTCAGGTGCGTCCCCCGTGTCCCCCCCCGGCGGGGGTTGAGCGGGGGGGTCCCGCCGGAAGGGGGGGAAGGCTTGGGGGCCCTGCCCACCCCCGCCCGCCATTTTGTGGAGGAAGGGGCTCGCCTCTGCCGCCCCCGCGCCCTCCGCCTCTGCGACGGCTCCCCCGAGGAGGGGGCCGCCCTCCTGGCCCAGCTCCAGGCCGAGGGGATCCTCCACCCCCTCCCCAAATACGACAACTGGTAAGGGGGGCCCCCCTAAAAGCCCCCCCTTATTTATAAAGGGGGATTGAACCCTATTTTGGGGAGGGGGAGTCAGTGGGTGGCACTGATACGGGCTGGTTTGGGGGGGCCGGGGTCTGTCTCTGGATGCTTGGGTCCCTTGAGGGGGTGGTGGGGTGCCCCCCCCCCCCCGAATTCCTGGGTGCCCCCCCCGAATTCCTGGGTGCCCCCCCAAACTCCTGGGTGTCGTTGTTGTGTCCTGTCCCCCCCCCCCCTTCCCGCCGCAGCTGGCTGGCACGGACGGACCCCCGGGATGTGGCGCGGGTGGAGAAGCAGACGGTGCTGGTGACGGAGAGGGAACGGGACGCCATCCCCCCCAAACCCCCCGGGGGGGGACCCCAACAGTTGGGTAACTGGATGAGCCCCCCCGCCCTGGAGCAAGCCGTGCAGGAGCGCTTCCCCGGCTGCATGGAGGGTAAGGGGGGGAACCCCCAGTTTGGGGGGGGCGGGGGGGGCTTTTCTTTTCCCCTAATCGCCACCGATTTGGTGAGGTTTTGCTGATCTCTCCCCGTTTTCCCCCAATATCCTTCCGATTTCTGCCGATATCCCTGAATTTCCCCAAATTTTCCTGCTTCCCCCCCCATATCGCTCTGCTCTTTTTTTTTCCCCTTAACTTTTCTTATTTTCACCGAGTTTTCTTCGTTTCCCCCAAATTGCCTCTCTTCTCCTCCTATTTCCTCTCAATTCCCCAAATTTTCCTCATTTTTGATAATTCCCCCCCTCAATTTTTCTTTTTTCCCCCCAAATTCCCCCGATTTCCCCAAATTCCCCCGTAATTTTTTTTACCCCCAAATTGCCCCGATTTCCCCAAATCCCCCCCCGATTTTCCCCCTAATTTTTCTGTTTTTCCCAAATTGCCCCCCATTTTCCACCTGAGTTTTCTTTTTCTCCCCAAATTCCCCCAATTTTCCCCCAATTCCTTCCTAATTTTTGCTCCTTTAATACTCTTTCTGCTCCTTTAATACTCTTTCTCCCCCTTTAATACCCCCTTTAATACTCTCTCTTGCTGTTTAATACTCTCTCTTGCTGTTTAATACTCTCTCTGGCTGTTTAATACTCTTTCTTCCCCCTTAATACTCTTTCTTCCCCCTTAATACTCTTTCTTCCCCCTTAATACTCTTTCTTCCCCCTTAATACCCCCTTTAGTACTCTTTCTCCCCCTTTAGTACTCTTTCTCCCCCTTTAGTACTCTTTCTCCCCCTTTAGTACTCTTTCTCCCCCTTTAATACCCCCTTTAATACCCTCTCTTGCTTTTTAATACCGTCTTCCCCTTTAATACTCTTTCTTCCCCTTTAATACTGTCTCTTTCATTTTAATACTCTGTGTCTCCTTAATACTCTTTCCCAATACTCTCTTCCCTCGCTTGTAATACTTTCTTCCGCCCTTTTAATACTCTTCCCCCCTTTTAATACTCTTTGCTCCCTTTAAATACTTTCTCTCTCCTTTTAATAGTCTGTCCCCTTAATACTCTTTCCCAATACTCTCTCTTCCCCCTTTAATACTCTCTCTTCCGCCCTTTAATACTCTCTCTTCCCCCCTTTAATACTCTCTCTTCCCCCCTTTTTAATACTCTCTCTTCCGACCCCCCCCTTTTTAATACTCTCTTCTGACCCCCCCTTTTAAATACTTTCTCTTCCCCCCTTTTAAATACTTTCTCTTCCCCCCTTTTAAATACTTTCTCCTCCCCCCTTTTAAATACTTTCTCCTCCCCCCTTTTAAATACTTTCTCCTCCCCCCTTTTAAATACTTTCTCCTCCCCCCTTTTAAATACTTTCTCTTCCCCCCTTTTAAATACTTTCTCTTCCCCCCTTTTAAATACTTTCTCTTCCCCCCTTTTAAATACTTTCTCCTCCCCCCTTTTAAATACTTTCTCCTCCCCCCTTTTAAATATTTTGTTCCCCCCCTTAATACTGTCTCTTCCCCTTCCTTTTAATACTCTCTCTTCCCCGCCTCTAATACTCTCCCCCCCCTTAATACTCCCCCCCTTAATACTCCCACCCCCCCCCCCCTTTAATACTCCCCCTGCCTCCCTCCCCTTCTCATCCTCTCTCTGCCCCCCCCCCTCCCCGCGCAGGCCGGACGATGTACGTCATCCCCTTCAGCATGGGCCCCCCCGGCTCCCCGCTGGCCAAAGTGGGGGTGCAGCTGACCGACTCCCCCTACGTGGCCGCCTCCATGCGCCTCATGACCCGCGTGGGACCCCAGACCTTCCCCTCCCTCGCCCGCGACGACTTCATCCGCTGCCTCCACTCCGTCGGCCGGCCCCTTCCTCTCCGAGGTAAGACCCCCCCCCCAAACCCCTCAAAAAAGGGGGTACCCCCCCCCCATCTTAACCCGCCTCGCCCCCAGAGCCCCTCGTTAGCCGCTGGCCCTGCGACCCCTCCCGCATTTTGGTGGCCCACCTCCCCGACCGGCGCCGCATCGTTTCCTTCGGCAGCGGTTACGGCGGCAACTCCCTCCTGGGGAAGAAATGCTTCGCCCTGCGCATCGCCTCCCGCCTGGCTCGCGACGAGGGCTGGCTGGCCGAGCACATGCTGGTGATTTCGGGGGGCAGCACCCCCTTTTTTTTGGGGGGGGGGACACAGACGGACACCCCCCTTTTATTTGGGAGCCAGATTGGCGTTTTTTTATTTCTTTTTTTAAGTTGGTTTGGGTTGTTTTTTGAGGGGGACGGATGGGAGAGGCGGGCGCAGCGAGGTGGGAGCTTTTTGGGGGGGGGGCTTGGAAGAATTTTTTGGGGGGTCCCCCGTCCCCCCCAGCATGGCAACAGGCATCCTTTGGGGGGTTGGGGAACCTTAGATATTGGGGGGGGGGTGGGGTTATGGGTTCTTTTAGGGGGTCAGGGGGTATTTTTTGGGGGGGGGGGCCCTGCCTGGAGGCCTGGGTCCTTTTGGGGAGTGGGGGGGGTGTTTAGGGCACCCCAAGTGAGATATTGGGGTGCACCGAGGTGGGTGGCTGGGTTCCTTAGTGGGGGGGGGGCTTGGGAGCTTTTTTGGGGGGGGGGGGGGGTGGTCTTTAGGGGTTTTGGGGGGCCCCTGCCTGGAGACCTGGGTCCTTTGGGGGGTTCTGGGGGAGCTTGGGCGGGGGGGGGGGGGCAGGTTTTGGGGTGACCCCAACCCAGATATTGGGGTCCCTCGCTGGGGGGGGTCCCTGGGTGGGGGTTGGTGAGGTTGGGGATGTTGGGTGGGGTTTTTGGGGTGCCCTTCCCTGACACACAACCCCCCCCCCCCCCCCCCAAAATTTGGGGTGTCCGTGTGTGTCCCCCCCCAAAGATCCTGGGGGTGACGGACCCGGCGGGCAGGAAGCGGTACGTGGCAGCCGCCTTCCCCAGCGCCTGCGGCAAGACCAACCTGGCCATGATGACCCCGGCCCTGCCCGGCTGGCGCGTCCATTGCGTCGGCGATGACATCGCCTGGATGAAGTTCGACGCCGAAGGTGACGCCCGGACGCCGGGGTCCTCTGCTGGTGGGGGAGGGGTATGGGTGGGGCAGGGGGCGTGGCCCGGGGGGGCGGGGTTCCTGGATTCTTTGGGGCGGTGGGCTCCCGGGGTTGGTTCGTGTGGGGCGGAGGGGTGGCTTCGCGTGGTCGGTTGGGTTCTCCTGGCCGTGGTGGACCCGGTGTCCCGTGGCGCTGGTGGCCACAAGACCCTTGGGTTCTCCTGGCCCTGGTGGCGCCAAGACCCTTGGGTGATACTGGCCATGGTGGCCCTGATGTCCCATGTCCCTGGTGGCCACAAGACCCTTGGGTTCTCCTGGCCCTGGTGGCGCCAAGACCCTTGGGTGATACTGGCCATGGTGGCCCTGATGTCCCATGTCCCTGGTGGCCACAAGACCCTTGGGTTCTCCTGGCCCTGGTGGTCTCAAGATGGTTGGGTTCCCCTGGCCACGGTGACCCTGATGTCCAATGTCCCTGGTGGCCTCAAGACCCTTGGGTTCTCCTGGCCATGGTGGCCCTGCTGTCCCATGGCTGTGGTGGCCCCAAGACCCTTAGCTTCTCGTGGCCGTGGTGGTCCCCACGTCGGCGGTGGCCGCCTCTCCACGGCGTCCCCGAACCCCGTTGCCTTCTCCTGGTCCCCCGCATCCCCCTTGACCTCCCGTTGTCCCCGCAGGCCGCCTCCGCGCCATCAACCCCGAGAGCGGCTTCTTCGGGGTGGCCCCGGGGACCTCCATGCGCACCAACCCCAACGCCATGCTCACCATCCGGAGCAACACCATCTTCACCAACGTCGGCCAAACCAGCGACGGCGGCGTCTACTGGGAGGGCATCGACGAACCCTTGAGCCCCGACGTCACCCTCACCTCCTGGTTGGGTCAACCCTGGAAGCCCGGTAAGATCTTGGGAGCCCCGCCCCGCCACGCCCGCCCCACCCCACCAATCATCTTCTGGTTTCATCTCGGTCGCCTTCGTAGGTGACCCTCAACCTTGCGCCCATCCCAACTCTCGGTTCTGCGCCCCGGCGAGGCAATGTCCCATCATGGACCCGGCTTGGGAGGACCCCGAGGGCGTCCCCATCGACGCCATCATCTTTGGGGGGCGGAGACCCGAAGGTAAGGCCACGCCCGGCCAACTGGGCGGTTGGTTGGCCGCCGGGGCGGTTGGTTGGCCAACGGCGGTTGGTTGGTTTCTCCTTGGTAGGGGTGCCCTTGGTCTACGAGGCCTTCAACTGGCGCCACGGGGTCTTCGTGGGAAGCGCCATGAGGAGCGAGGCCACCGCCGCCGCCGAGCACACCGGTGAGCCACGTCCCGCCGCCCCCGCCCCGAGGGGCGGGGCCACGCTCGCCCTGTTGCCTTGGTGGCCTCGTCGGGCTCATTAACCGGGTCTCCTGGTAGCCGCCTCTCCCTTGGTCCCGGTGTCGCCGCCTCCCGCCCACCCCATAACCACCTCCCGCTGCCCCATAACCTCGTCCACTGTTGACCCCCGCGTCCCACCAGCCCCATAACCACATCCCACCAGCCCCATAACCACATCCCGCTGCCCCATAACCTTGTCCGCTGTTGTCCCCCAGGTCCCACCAGCCCCATAACTGTCCCACCACGTCCCACTGCCCCATAACCCCATCCACTCTTGACCCCCAGCTCCCACCAGCCCCATAACTACGTCCCACCACCCCGTAACCACATCCCACTGCCCCATAACCTCATCCACTGTTGACCCACCACGTCCCACCACCCCATAACCACGTCCCACCACCCCACTGCCCCATAACCCCATCTGCTCTTGACCCCCACGTCCCACCAGCCCCATAACCACGTCCCACCGCCCCATAGCCATGTCCCACCGCCCCATAACCACGTCCCACCACCCCACTACCCCATAACTCCATCCGCTCTTGACCCCCACCTCCCACCAGCCCCATAACCACGTCCCACCACCCCATAACCACATCCCACTGCCCCATAACCTCATCCAGTGTTGACCCACCACGTCCCACCAACCCCATAACTATGTTCCACCACCCCACTGCCCCATAACCCCATCCACTCTTGACCCCCACCTCCCACCAGCCCCATAACCGCATCCCACCACCCCATAACCTCATCCAGCGTTGACCCACTACATCCCACGACCCCACAACTATGTCCCACCACCCCATAACCATGTCCCACCCCCCCACTGCCCCATAACTCCATCCACTCTTGACCCCCACATCCCACCAATCCCATAACTACATCCCACCACCCCATAACCACATCCCACTGCCCCATAACCTCATCCAGCATTGACCCACCACGTCCCACCACCCCCATAACCATGTCCCACCACCTCACTGCCCCATAACCCCATCCGCTCTTGACCCCCACCTCCCACCAACCCCATAACCACGTCCCACCACCCCATAACCACATCCCTCCGCCCCATAACCTCATCCACCGTTGCCCCACCGCGTCCCGCCAACCCCATAACCACGTCCCACCGCCCCACCCGACCTCCTCCGCCCCGGCCTCTCCGCCAACCCCGCCTCTTCCTCCCTCTGACCCCGCCCTCCCAGGCCGCCGCCTCATGCACGACCCCTTCGCCATGAGACCTTTCTTCGGCTACAACGCCGGGCAGTACCTGGCCCACTGGTTGGCCGTCGGCGAACGCCGAGGCGCCCGCCTGCCGCGCATCTTCCACGTCAACTGGTTCCTCAGGGACGCCGCCGGTCGCTTCGTTTGGCCGGGTTTCGGTCACAACGCCCGCGTCCTGGCTTGGATTTGTAGCCGGGTGGGAGGAGAAGACAACGCCAGGTCCACCCCGGTGGGGTTGGTACCGCGAGAAGGAGCTTTGGATCTCGGCGGGCTTCCCGGCGTTTCCTACGCCGACCTCTTCCCCGTCTCCCGACCTTTCTGGGAGAAGGAGGTCCAGGAGTTGAGGCGCTACTACGAGGAGAACTTCGGAGAGGACCTGCCCAAGGAGGTGATGGGGGAGCTGGAGGCCCTGGAGGAGCGCGTCAAGAAGATGTGAGGGACGGGCGGCCGTCGCCCGCCGCGTCTCCGGTTGGCCGTCGTCGCGGGGCTTGGTGGCCGTCGGCTTTGGTCGGTGGGTCGTCGCGCGTTGGTGGCCATCAGCTGGGTCGAGCAACTGTCATGGGGCTTGGTGGCCATCGTCTTTGGTTGGCCATCGTGGGGCTTGGTGGCCATCGTCTTTGGCTGGTTGACCATCACGGGGCTGGTGGCCATCATCTTTGGTTGACCATCATGGGGCTGGTGGCCATCATCTTTGGTTGACCATCATGGGGCTGGTGGCCATCATCTTTGGTTGACCATCATGGGGCTGGTGGCCACTGTCTTTGGTTGGTTGACCATCATGGGGCTGGTGGCCACTGTCTTTGGTTGGTTGACCATCACGGGGCTGGTGGCCATCATCTTTGGTTGACCATCACAGGGCTGGTGGCCACTGTCTTTGGTTGACCATCATGGGGCTGGTGGCCACTGTCTTTGGTTGGTTGACCATCACGGGGCTGGTGGCCGCTGTCTTTGGTTGACCATCATGGAGCTTGGTGGCCACTGTCTTTGGTTGGTTGACCATCACGGGGCTGGTGGCCATCATCTTTGGCTGGTTGACTATCACGGGTTGGTGGCCACCGTCTTTGGCTGGTTGACCATCACGGGCTGGTGGCCATCATCTTTGGTTGGTTGACCATCACGGGCTGGTGGCCATCGTCTTTGGTTGGTTGACCATCATGGGTTGGTGGCCATCACCTGGGTCAAGCAACCATCATGGGGCTTGGTGGCCATCATCTTTGGTTGGTTGACCATCACGGGGCTGGTGGCCACTGTCTTTGGTTGGTTGACCATCATGGGTTGGTGGCCATCAGCTGGGTCAAGCAACCATCACGGGGGTGGTGGCCACCATCTTGTTAGTTGACCATCATGCTTGACCTTCATTGGTTGAGGCTCACGAGCTGGTGGCCACCATCTCCATCAAGCAACCGCCGCACGTTGGTGGCCCTCGCCTTGACAGCTTGACTAGCAAGAGCTGGTGGCCACCATCCCAACCTGCTGGCCACTGTCTCCGTTGACGGGAAGATCTGGCCATCCTCTCCATTGGCCATCCGCCATCGCCTCTTGGTCACCGTCTTCTCCGGTGCCCGCCCCAACCTCTTGCCCGTCGTCTTGGTTGGCCGCCGTTGAGACGTCTCCCTTGATTGGACCTCGTGACCTGTTGGCCGACGCCCTCGACCTTCAGCCGAGGTCGTCACCTCCCATTGGTGGCCTCTTGTTGACCAATGACCATGTCCCGTTGACCGGTGGCCCCGCCCCCTCGGCCAACGTCTTCTTGTTGGCCAACGTCGTCTTGTTGGCCAACATCTTCCAGCTGACCAATGACCGTGTCCTGTTGACCGGTGGCCCCGCCCCCTTGGCCAACCTCTTCCAGCTGACCAATGGCCGTGTCCCATTGACCAACCTTGAGCCTGGTGGTTGCCACGCCCCCTCGGGTGGCCTCGCCATTGGCTGATGGTCAGCGCCTCTTGACCAATGACCCCGCCCCCTTGGCCGACCTCTTCCCAGTGACTGATTGCCATGTCCCATTGGCTGAGCCCTTCATTGACCAATGAGCGACGCCCACCCTTGATGGGTGCCGCCCCCTTGTTGACCAAAGCATCCCATTGGCTGAGGCCCACCCTGTGGCTGCCTCCCATTAGCTGATGCGTTTGTTGGCTGCTGACTTCACATGCTGTGCTCCCATTGGCTGCTGAGGAAGCCTCAGGGACTGCCCCTCCGGGGTGGGTGGGGCCTTGCCCACGTGCCTTGGGGGCGGAGCCTGGATGGACCAATAAAAGAGCCCCTTGGGGGGGCTCGGATGGGACTCAGGGGTCATGTGTCGTCATTTGGGGGGCAAAGGTCATGTCGGGGGTCATGAGGGCGGGGCTATGGGGCTAGGAGGGTCGAAGGTCACGTGGGGGTGAAGGGGTGGGGGGGTCAAAGGACTCGGGGGGAGGGGCCACTGAGAGGCCCCGCCGGCGGTCAAAGGCTGCGTGGGCGTGGCCGGCCATCCCCACCAGCCAATCGCCAGGCGCCCACCCGCGTCCCGCCCACCCCGGCCAATCGGAGCCGCCGCTTATCGCTTCCTCCCACCCCCCGCCGCCGGGGGTGGGGTGTGTGGTGTAGGGAGGGCAGGCGCGGCCACGTGATATACCCGCGTCCAATCCGCCTGAGCCCCGCCCTCCCTATTCCCACCCCTTCCCTCAGGCCCCGCCCCTTCCGGCGCACAGCCGGACGTAAACAAGCGGCGGCCGGCGGCGGCGGCGGCGGGAGAGGAGAGGAGAGGGGAGGGGAGGGGGCGCGAGCGCCGCGGCCGCTCCTGATTGGTCAGCGCCGGGCGCGCGGGGCGGGGGGGTCGAGGTAAGGAAGGGCGGGGGGGGCGCTCTTGATTGGTGGGCGCTGAGGGGAGGGGGGGGTGGCTCCCGGCAGCCCCTCGGCCTCTGATTGGCTGAGACGGGGGCTGGGGTGGAGAAGGAGGAAGCAGGAAGCAGGAAGTGGGGGGGGGGGGGCGCGGTTGCTATGGAGGCCGGGGACGGGGGGGGGCGGTTGCTATGGAGGCCTTGGGGGGGGGGGCGTTGCTATGGAGACCGGGAAGGGGGGTCGGTTGCTATGGAGACCGGGGGGGGGGATCCCTAATCATCCCCCCCCCCCCCCCCAAGGGTTTTTTTTTGGGGTGCGGATGGGCTCCCACAGCAGCAGCAGCGCGGGGGGGGGGCGGCGGCGGCGGCACCCCCCCCCGCCCCGGGGTGAGCCCGGGGGTCCCGAGCCCCGCGAGGAAGAGGAAGAAGGGGAAGAGGAAGAGGAAGAGGAAGAAGACGTCGACCTGGCTCAGGTCCTGGCCTACCTCCTGCGCAGGTATTTCGGGGGGGGGGAGGTCCCCCCCATGGGTTGTGGGGGGGCCCTATGGGGTTATGGGGTGCCCCAAGGATTGTGGGGCGCGCCTATGGGGTGCCCTATGGGGTTGTGGGGTGCCCCAGGGGTTGTGGGGTGCTCCTATGGGGTGCCGTATGGGGTTATGGGGTGCGCCAGGGGTTGTGGGGTGCTCCTATGGGGTGCGCTATAGGGTTATGGGGTGCCGTATGGGGTTATGGGGGGCCCCAGAGGTTGTGGGGTCCTCCTATGGGGTGCCCCAGGGGTTGTGGGGTGCCCTATGGGGTTATGGGGTGCCCCAGGGGTTGTGGGGTGCCCCTATGGGGTGCCCTATGGGGTTATGGGGTGGCGTATGGGGTTATGGGGTGCCCTAGGGGTTGTGGGGTGCTCCTATGGGGTGCCCTATAGGGTTATAGGGTGCCGTATGGGGTTATGGGGTGCCCTAGGGGTTGTGGGGTGCTCCTATGGGGTGCCCCAGGGGTTGTGGGGTGCCCTGTGGGGTTTTGGGGGGCCCTGTGGGGTTTTGGGGGGCCCTGTGGGGTGGCTGATGGGGTTATGGGGTGCCCAGAAGAGGAATTGGGGTGCCCCGGGGGGGTAATAGAGTGCTCTGTGGGGTAAAGGGGGGGCCCCGGGGAGTATTGGGGTGCCCTATGGGGTCTTGGGGTGCCCTATGGGGTCTTGGGGGGCGCTGGGGGGTTTTGGGGGGCCGTGGGGGGTTTTGGGGGGGCCCTGGGGGGCGTGTTATAGGGTATTGGGGGGCCCTAGAGAATATTGGGGTGCCTTCAACAGTGTTTTAGAGTGCTATAGGGCATGTTATAGATTTTGGGGGGGCTCTATAGCTTGGGGGGGGCTCTATAGGTTGGGGGGGGGGCTCTATAGGTCGGGGGGGGCCCCCAGGGGTTTTGGGGTGTCCCCCCTCCCCCCCCTCACAGTGCTGTTCCCCTCCCCCCCCCCCTTCCAGGAGCCAGGCGGGGCCGGGGCGGGGCGGGGGGGGCCCGGGGGGGCTCCGGGATCCCCCCGACTCCGACGAAGAACCTTGGGATGGGGGAGGGGGCGACGCGGACCCCCCCCCAGGTACGTGGGGGGGGAGGGGTGGGGTGGGGCTGGGGGGAGGGGCAGCTGGGGGGGGGGGGGGAGGGGGTGGGGGGGGGGTCCCGGATGCCTGGGTCCCCTTTTGGGGGGGGCGGGAGGGATTTAGGGGGTTGTGGGGGGGGGGTGGAGGGGGGGTGGGGGTGGGGGACCCCCTCCCATTGATCACGTGACCCTGCCCCTCCCCCCCCCCCCCCCCCCAAATTTCAGCCCCGCCCCCCCCCGACACCCGGATCCTGGACACCCACGAATTGAAATCGCAGCTGGAATTGGCCGTGGGGCGGGGAGGGGGGCCCGGCCCCACGGAGGAGAACCTGCCCCGCCTGCTGCGCCAGGTGTGGGGCAGGCTATGGGGCTGGGGGGGGGGGGGGGGGGGAGGGCTATGGGGCTGCTATGGGGCTGGGGGGTGGGGCTATGGGGTCCGGGAGGGATGCTGGGGGGGGTTGAGGGGGGGCTGTGGGGCTGGGAGGGATGCTGTGGCGGGGCTGTGGGTCCAGGAGGGATGCTGTGGGGCTGGGGAGGGGGCTATGGGGCTGCTGTGGGGCTGGGGGGGGGCTATGGGGCTGGGGGGGGGCTATGGGGTCCAGGAGGGATGCTGGGGGGGGGGGCTATGGGTCCAGGAGGGATGCTGTGGGGGGGCTATGGGTCCAGGAGGGATGCTGTGGGGCTGGGGGGGGGGAAGCTATGGGTCCAGGAGGGATGCTGTGGGGCTAGGGAGGGAAGCTATGGGTCCAAGAGGGATGCTGTGGGGCTAGGGAGGGAAGCTATGGGTCCGGGAGGGATGCTGTGGGGCTGGGTGTGTGGGGGAGGCAGATGCCGTGGGTCCGGGATGACGCTATGGGTCCGTGTGTCCCGTCTGTCCGTCCCCCCCCCCCCCCCCAGCGCGAATGGGGCCGTTGCCGCAACGGCAGCTTCTCGGCGGGGGAGAAATCCCGCTTGGGCTCCCAGTAAGTGACCATCCCCCATCCCCCCCCCCCCAGGGTGGGGGAGGAGGGTGCTGGGACTCCGTGGGGCAGCCCCTTCCCCCCACCCTCAGCCCCACACCTCTCTCCCACCCCTCCCCCCCCCCCACACCCCGCCATCCCCCCCCCCCCCCCCTCAGTTTCCTCCCCAACCGCGTCACCTTCACCGACTCCTACCCCCAAAAAGCCTTCTGCGGCCTCTTCTCCGACGACGGCTCCCTCTTCGTCTCCGCTTGCCAAGGTACTTGTGGGGCAGGGATCTATGGGGCTGGGAAAAAGGAGATGGGGGGGGGGGGGGGGGGGGGGACACCCCCCTGAATTGATCCCCCCCCCCCCCAAAAGATCAGACCCTGCGGCTGTACGAGTGCCGGGGCGAAGGGCTCCGGTTTTTCCGAGCTTCCCGGGGCCGGGACGTGGGCTGGAGCATCCTCGACGTCGTCTTCACCCCCGACGCTTCCCAGTGCCTTTATTCCAGCTGGTCTGATTATGGTGAGGGGGGCGGGGCTTGGGTGGGGTGTGGTCATGGGGGGGGCGGAGTGTGACACACCCATGTGACACACCCCACGCTCCATCTCAGTGTGTTTATTGCAGGCGGTCTGGTGGCAGGGAAGGGCCCTGGGGGCGTGGCTTGAGGGGTAGGGGCGTGGTTAGGTTTCTAGGGGGTGTGGTCAGGCTGTGGGGCGGAGTTTAAGGTGTTGGGGGTGGAGCTTGAGCTGCCCCCCCCCCCCAGTGTGTCTATGGGAGGTGGTCTGGTGGCAGGGAAGGGTCCTGGGGGCGTGGCTTGAGGGGTAGGGGCGTGGTCAGGCCGTGGGGTGGAGCTTAAGGTGTTGGGGGTGGAGCTTGAGTTGCCCCCCCCTAGTGTGTCTATGGGAGGTGGTCTGGTGGCAGGGAAGGCCCTTGGGGGCGTGGCTTGAGGGATAGGGGCATGGTTAGGTCTCTAGTGGGTGTGGTCAGGCCATGGGGCGGAGTTTAAGGTGTTGGGGGTGGAGCTTGAGTTGCCCCCCCCCCAGTGTGTCTATGGGAGGTGGTCTGGTGGCAGGGAAGGGCCTTGGCGGCGTGGCTTGAGGGGTAGGGGCGTGGTTAGGCCTGTAGGGGGTGTGGTCAGGCTGTGGGGCGGAGCTTGAGTTGTGGGGGGCCGCCCTGCAGTGTGTCTATTGCAGGTGGTGTGTGGCAGGGAAGGGCCCTGGGGGCGTGGCTTGAGGGGTAGGGCGTGGTTAGGCCTCTAGGGGGTGTGGTCAGGCCATGGGTGGAGCTGAAGGTGTTGGGGGCGGAGCTTGAGTTGCCCCCCCGCAGCACTCTTATTGTAGCTGGTCTGGCAGCAGAAAATGGCCCTGGGGGGCGTGGCTTATGGCATGGGGGCGTGGTTTATGGCACGGGGGCGTGGGCTGGTGCTGGGGCATGGCTTGATTTGAGGGGGCGGTGCTTGCACTGTGGGGGCGGAGCCTGAGCCGCCCCTTAACTCCTGGTCTGGCTGCGGCGAGGTGGGTCCGGAGGGGGCGGGGTTTAAGGGAAGAGATTGGGAGGCCGTGGCCGAGAGGGGCGTGGCCTCATGAAGACACTCCCCTTTTCTCGGCCTCGCCCAGTCCACGTCTACGACATCTATGGGGACGGCGACAACCACACCGCTCTCGACCTGCGGTAGGGCCGGGGCGCCGTGGGGCAGGGGGGGGCTCCGTGGGGCTGGTTATGGGGCAGGGGGGGGCTCCGTGGGGCTGGTTGTGGGGCCTATGGGGCAGGGGGGGGCTCCGTGGGGCTGGTTATGGGGCCTATGGGGCAGGGGGGAGCTCCATGGGGCTGGTTATGGGGTCTATGGGGCGGGGGGGGCTCCATGGGGCTGGTTATGGGGTCTATGGGGCGGGGGGGGCTCCATGGGGCTGGTTATGGGGCAGGGGGGGGTCCATGGGGCTGGTTATGGGGCCTATGGGGCAGGGGGGGGTTTCATGGGGCTGGTTATGGGGGCTATGGGGCAGGGTGGGGGTCCCTGGAGGTCCATGGAGCAGGTTCTGGGCTCTATGGGGCAGGTTGGGCCTCCATGGGGTTCTATGGGGCAGGTTGGAGGTCCGTGGGTCTCTATGGGTCAGGTTCCGGGCTCTATGGGGCAGGTTCTGGTCTCTGTGGGGCAGCTTGGGGGTCGCTGGGTCTCCGTGGGGCAAGTTCTGGTTCTCCATGGCACAAGTTAGCCATCCCTGGCTATCCATGGGGCAGGTTCCGGGCTCTATGGGGCAGGGTGGGGGCTCCGTGGGGCGGGCCGCGGGAGAGGCGGGCGGTGGCCGTGGGTCCCAGCCCCACTTGTTCCCGCCCCCCAGGCCGGAGGAACGCCGCTTCGCCGTCTTCTCCTTGGCGGTGGGGCCGGACGGGCGGGAGGTGTTGGGCGGGGCCAACGACGGCTGCCTCTACGTCTACGACCGGGAGGTCCAACGCCGCACCCTACGGGTCAGCCCGGCGGGCGGGGCAGGGGCGGGGCGGGGCACACCCACCCACCCCCGCCGTGGGGGCCGAGGGGTGGCCCCTCCCCTTTTTTTTAGTTTGGGGTCAGGGGGAGGGGGTGGGGGTGAGGGTGGGCGGGGTCAAGGGCACCCTATGGGGGTCAAGAGCACCCTATGGGGGTCAAGGGCACCCTATAGGGATCAACAGCACCCTATGGAACTCAAGAGCACCCTATGGGTGCCAAGGCCACCCAATGGAGGCCAAGGCCACCCAATAGAGGTGAAGGCCACCCTATGGGTGCCGAGGCCACCCAATGGCAGTCAAGGCCACCCAATGGCACTCAAGGGCACCCAACAGAGGTCGAGGCCACCCAATGGAGATCAAGGCCACCCAATGGAGATCAAGGCCACCCTATGGGTGCTGAAGCCACCCAATGGAGGCCAAGGCCACCCAATGGAGGCCAAGGCCACCCTATGGGGTTCAAGGCCACCCAACGGAGGTCAAGGCCACCCTATGGGTGCCGAGGCCACCCAACGGAGGTCAAGGCCACCCAATGGAGATCAAGGCCACCCTATGGGTGCTGAAGCCACCCAATGGAGGCCAAGGCCACCCTATGGGGTTCAAGGCCACCCAATGGAGGCCAAGGCCACCCAATGGAACTCAAGGCCACCCCGCGGGTGCCGGGGCCACCCTCCGGGTGCCGAGGCCAGCCGGCAGCCCCGGAAGGGCCCCGCCCCCTTTAGCGCCGTGGGGTGAGCCGGAGCCACGCCCGCAGGTGGAGGCCCACGAGGACGACGTCAACGCGGTGGCGCTGGGCGACGCGGGGGGGCAGCTCCTGCTGTCGGGGGGCGACGACGGCGTCTGCCGGGCCTGGGACCGCCGGTGCCTGGGGGAGGGGCGGCCCCGCCCCGTCGGCCTCCTCACCGGCCACCGCGACGGCATCACCTTCCTCCACCCCCGGGTGGGTCACTGGGAGGGGCTGGGAGCAACTGGGGGGGGGCTGGGGGGGGCAGGGGGGACTGGGAGTGACTGGGGAGGGGCTGGGGGCAACTGGGGAGGCACTGGGAGCGACTGGGAGGAACTAGGAGCGGTCCGGGGTTAACTGGGGTGGATCTGTGGGGGAACTGGGGGCAACTGGGAAGGGTGTGGGGGCAACTGGGGTGGGCTTGTGGTAGAATTGGTTGAGCTGGGATGCTGTTTAGAAACACTGGACATGCTGTGGGTGGTACTGGGAGCATTGGGGAGGGGTTTAGGGTCAACTGGGGTGGACCTGTGGGGGAAGTGAGGTCAACTGGAGTCAACTGGGAATAACTGGGACTGACTTAGGGTGCAACTGGTCAAGGTGGGACGCTCTCCGGAAGCCCTGGAGATGCTGTGGGCGGCACTGGGAGCACTAGGGGAGGCTTTAGGGTCAACTGTGGGGGAACTGGGGCCAACTGGGGTCAACTGGGAGCAACCGGGAAGGTCTTAGGGTCAACTGGGGAAGACCTATGACGCAACTGGTCGAACTGGGACGCTCTCCGGAAGCCCTGGAGACGCTGTGGGCGGCACTGGGAGCACTAGGGGAGGGGTCTAGGGTCAACTGGGGTGGACCTGTGGGGGAAGTGAGGTCAACTGGGGCCAACTGGGAGTAACTGGGACGGACTTAGGGTGCAACTGGTCAAAGTGGGACGCTCTCCGGAAGCCCTGGAGATGCTGCGGGCGGCGCTGGGAGGCCTGGGGGCGGCTCAAGGGCCAAACCTAAGGGCCCACCTTGACCCCCACCCTGACCCCCCCCCCCCACCCTGACCCCCACCCTGACCCCCACCCTGACCCCCACCCTAGGGCGACGGTCGCTACCTGGTCTCCAACTCCAAGGACCAGACGGCCAAGCTGTGGGACCTGCGTCGCCCCGCCGGCCCGGGGGGGTTGGCCGCCGCCCGCCGCGCCGTCGCCCGCCAGAGCTGGGACTATCGGTGGCAGCGGGCGCCCCGACGCGGTAAGCGACTGGCCCCGCCCCTGGGGGTTAATGAGCCCCGCCCCTGGGTCAGTTAGCCCCGCCCCTGGGTCAGTTAGCCCCACCCCTGGGTTGAGTAGCCTCGCCTTTGAGGGAATTCGCCCCACCCCTGGGTCAGTTAGCCCCACCCCTGGGTCGATTGGCCCCACCCCTGGGTTATTAGCCCCACCTCATGTTAATTAGCCCCACCCCTGGGTCAATTAGCCCCACCCTCGGGTCGATTGACACCACCCCTGGGTTATTAGCCCCACCCCAGGTCGATTGGCCCCCACCCCTGGGTCGATTGGCCCCGCCCCTGGATTATTAGCCCCACCCCTGGTTAATTAGCCCTGCCTCAGGTTAATTAGCCCCACCCCTGGGGTAATTAGCCCCACCCCTGGGTCAATTAGCCCTGCCCCTGGGTCGATTGGCCCCGCCCCTGCATTATTAGCCCCTCCCCAGGTCAATTAGCCCCACCCTTGGGTCAATTAGCCCCACCCCAGGCCGATTGGCCCCACCCCTGGCTCGATTGGCCCCGCCCCTGCATTATTAGCCCCACCCCAGGTCAATTAGCCCCACCCTTGGGTCAATTAGCCCCACCCCAGGCTGATTGGCCCCACCCCTGGCTCGATTGGCCCCGCCCCTGCATTATTAGCCCCACCCCAGGTCAATTAGCCGCACCCTCGAGTCAATTAGCCCCACCCCAGGCCGATTGGCCCCACCCCTGGGTCGATTCGCCCCGCCCCTGCATTATTAGCCCCACCCCAGGTCAATTAGCCCCACCCTCGAGTCAATTAGCCCCACCCCAGGCCGATTGGCCCCATCCCTGGGTCGATTGGCCCCGCCCCTGCATTATTAGCCCCACCCCAGGTCAATTAGCCTCACCCTTGGGTCAATTAGCCCCACTCCAGGTCAATTGGCCCCACCCCAGGTTAATTAGCCACACCCCTGGGTTATTAGCCCCACCCCAGGTTAATTAGCACCACCTTATGTTAATTAACCCCACTCCTGGGGTAATTAGCCCCACCCTGGGGTCAATTGGCCCCACCCCAGGTCGATTGGCCCCACCCCAGGTCGATTGGCCCCGCCCCTGGGCCTATTAGCCCCACCCCTGGGGTGATTAGCTCCACCCCTGAGTGAGTTAGCCCCACCCCTATGCTAATCAGCCACACTCCCGCATTATTTAGCGCCACTCCTGGGTTCATTAAGCCCGTCCCCTGGGGTAATTAGGAGCCCCTTGCCTTGATTACCCCCACCCCATGTTAATGAGCCCCACCCCTATGCTAATTAGCACCCACCCCGCCCTTCCCGGTCGCCGTGGCGACGAGGGGGCGTGCCCAGGGCCGCTCTCCCTGGTGACGAGGCGACCGGGAGGGGGCGTGTCCAGGCCGGTTGCCGTGGCGACGAGGGGGCGTGGCCGGGCCGCTCTCCCTGAGCGCTGGTCACCATGGTGACGGGGGGGGGGGGGGGGGGGGGCGCGTGCACTCTCCACGGTCGCTATGGTGACGCGGGGGGGGGTGTGGGCGTGTCCCCGCCGCAGCCATGGCGACGGCGCCGTTGCCGGGCGACAGCTCGCTGATGACGTACCGGGGTCACGCGGTGCTGCACACGCTCCTGCGCTGCCGCTTGTCCCCGCCCCGCGGGACCGGCGGGCTCTACCTGGGCACCGGCTGCGCCTCGGGGGCGGTCCTGGGTGAGGGGGCGGGGCCTGGCGGCGGGGGGAGGCGGGGCCTGGGGGAGGGAGGGGCCTGAGGGAGGTGGGGGGGCGGGGGTTTAGGGTGAGGGGCGCGGCTTGTGGCTGGGGAGGGGGGGGGAGAGGGCCGGTTGGGGGCGTGGCGTAAAGGCGGAGGGGGCGCGGCTTTGAGGGGCGGGCGGTGGGGGGGCGTGGCTGGGGCGTGGTTTGGGGTTGGGGGCGCGGCTTGGGGGTTGAGGGCGAGGCTTGGGGTTGGAGGCGTGGCTAGAGACCGGTGGCGTGGCTTGGGATTGAGGGCGTGGCTTGGGGTTGGGGGAGTGGCTGGGGGCGCGGCTTGGGTTTGAGGGCGCGGCTTGGGGTTGGGGCGCGGCTTGGGGGCGGGGCTGGGGGCGGTGGGCGCGGCTCAAGGCGGCGGGGGCGTGGCTAGCCGCGTGTGGGCGCGGCTTTCACCGGGTGGGCGTGGCCAGAGGCAGGGTGTCCCCGCTGGGGCTGGGGGGGAGGGGGGGCTGATTTCCACGGGGCGTGGCCTGCAGACGGTGGGCGTGGCCCGCCGCCGGCCTGACCCCGCCCTCCCCACCCGGCAGTGTACGACGTGCTGACTGGGCGGGCGGTGCGGCGGCTGACCAATCACGGGGCCTGCGTGCGGGACGTCTGCTGGCACCCCCACGAGGGGACGCTGGCCAGCGCCTCGGTGGGCGGGGCCTCAGGGGGGAGGGGGGCGGGGCCTGAGGGGAGGGGGCGGGGCCTGAGGGGTGGAGCGCTGTGGGGCTGGGAGGGGTCTATGGGGCCGGGGGGGGGGGTCCCTATGGGGCTGGGTAGGGTCTCTGTGGGGCTGGGGGGGGTCGCTGTGGGGCTGGGGAGGGGTGTCTATGGGTCTGGGGGGGCTGTCTATGGGTCTGGCATGTCGCTATGGGTCTGGGGGCTTCTTTATGGGGCTAGGGGGGGTGTCCATGTGGGTCAGGGGATGTGCCTATGGGGCTGGGGGTTCCCTATGGGTCTGGGGGCTCCCTATGGGTCTGGGGGTGTCCCTATGGGGCTGAGGGGGGGGTTCTCTCTGGGGCTGGGGGATGTCTGTGGGGCTGGGGGTGTTGCTATGGGGCTGGGGGTGTTGTTATGGGTCTGGGGGTGTTGCTGTGGGTCTGGGGGGTGTCCCTATGGGGCTGGGAGGGGTCTCTATGGGTCTGGGGGGGGGGGGTGTGCGCACGTGTCTATGGGTCTGGGGGGGTCTCCGTATGGCTCTGGGCCTTCCCTATGGGGCTGCTTACCCCGCTATGGGGCCGGGGCGGGCTCGCTATGGGGCTGACCCCCACACCCCCCCGGCAGTGGGACGGCAGCATCCGCCTGTGGGACTACCGGGAGCCGCAGGAGGAGGAGGAGGAGGAGGAGGAAGAAAGGGGGGGGGGGACCCCCCCAGAGCCCTAGCCCCACGGCGTCCCCCCAATAAACCGCTGTGACATCATCACCACCGCCAACACCCCACCCCCCCACCCCACACCCTGCCCCCCAAGTGTTTATGGGGGGGGGGGGGGGGATGGAGACACGGGTGGGGGGACGCCGTGGGGTGAAGGCTTTGGGTCCCCCCTGCCCCACGTCGTCCGTCTGTCCCCCCCCTTGTGTCCGTCCGTCCCCCCCCCCCCCCCCCCCCGCCGTGTCCTCCCCGCGTCCTTGTCCCCTCCCCGCCACCTGTCCGCCCGGCCGCTCTCTCCCAGCAGCGCCGTGGGGCACGCCGTGGGGCAGGCCCGCCGTGGGGCAGGCCCGCCATGGGGTGGTGTGGGGCGGCCATCCAGGCCCTGAGCCGTGGGGCGGCCGCCGTCTTGGGGTCCCCCGCTTTCCCCCGGGCCCACGCCGTCAGCCTGGCCCTACTTGTGGGGCTGGGACCCGCTTTGAGGGCCCGCGCCGACCCCCATAGCTTGCTGGCTTCGCCCCATAACCTGCTGGAGGCGTGAGTGGGGCTGGGGGGGGGGGTGGTTATGGGGCTGGGGGGGGACACACACCGGTTGTGGGGCTGGGGGAACGGCTATGGGGCTCGTGTGGGGCAGGGGGGAGCCAGGGGAGATGTGGGGCTGGGGGGGGGTTATAGGGCTGGGGGGGGGGTGTTATGGGGCTGGGGAGGTTGTGGGGCTGGGGGGGGGTTTGTGGGGCTGGGTTTTTTTTTTTGGGGGGTTGGGGGGAGCTATGGGGCTGGGGAGGAGGGGGGGGGCGTGGGGCTGGAGGGTGCTGTGGGGCTGGGGGATATGTGGGGCTGGGGGTGCTGTGGGAGCTGTGGGGTTAAGGGGGTGGTTATGGGGCTGGAGGCGGTTATGGGGCCGGGGGGGGTTGTGGGGAAGAAGAGGCTGTAGGTCCGGGGGGGTTGTGGGGCTAGGGGCGGCTGTGGGGCTGGGAGAGTGGAGTGTGGGGTGCTGGGGGGCTGGCTGTGGGGCAGGGGTGTGGGGCTGGGGAGGGGCTGTGGGGCCGGAGGGGAGGTTGGCTGCGGGGGAGTGGCTACGGGGCTGGGGTGTGGGGCTGGGGTGGGGGCGGCTATGGGGCTGGGGGAGCAGCTGTGGGGCTGGGATGTGGGGCTGGGGCGAGCTGTCTGGCTGGGGCGGGGGCGGCTATGGGGCTGGGGGGGGGTTGGCAGCTATGGGGCCGGGGTGGTGGCTATGGGGCTGGGGGAGCAGCTGTGGGGCTGGGATGTGGGGCTGGGGCAAGCTGTGTGGCTGGGGCAGAGGCGGCTCTGGGGCTGGGGGGGGGTTGGCAGCTATGGGGCTGAGGGAGCAACTGTGGGGCTGGGATGTGGGGCTGGGGCGAGCTGGTTGCCTGGGGCAACTGTGGGGCTGGGGTGGCAGCTATGGGGCTGGGGGAGCAACTGTGGGGCTGGGATGTGGGGCTGGGGCGAGTTATCTGGCTGGGGCAGGGGCAGCTATGGGGCAGGGGGAGCCGCTATGGGGCTGGGGCGGCTCGGCTATGGGGCAGAGGGATGCGACGGAGCCAGGGCCGTAGTCCCTCTAGGAAGAGGACCCCGGTGGTGGCGGTGGGGGGGGGGGGGGGGGGTGTCCCTTAGAAGGGGGTGGGGTGGGGACACACCCAGGCACCCGACCCCTCCCATACCCATCCCCCCCCTCCCCCATGTCCCCTCCCCCACCCCCCACCCCCACAGGCGCCTGGTGGCCTCGGCCGGCGGTTGGACGACCTTGTTGTTGGGCGCCCTTTTGGTGGCGGCCTGGCCCCTCGCCCGGCCTGGTGGGGGCGCCCTTCTCCGCGCCCTGGGCCGCTGGGCGGTGGGCGCCGCTCTGGCCCGCTCCGCCCCCCGCTTCTTCGCTGCTCTGGAAGCCATCACCGGACGGTGCTTGAGCCCCGTGGCCGGCGGCGGCATGCTGCTGCTGCCCCACGGCGACCCACGGAGTTGCCGGGCCGAGGGGCACCGGTGGGAAGGGTTCGGGGCCTCCCCTCAAGCTTTCGCCTTGGTTCATTGCGGCTTGGGATTGGCCGAAGAAGCCGGAGCTTTGGGGCGGATCCTGTACCCGCCTCGGAGGGGGAAAGGGGAGCGGGAGGGATGGCGGCGGGAGGGGCGGGGCCAGGGAGGGCGGCGGCGGGCGGGGTGGAAGGGGGAAGGACCTCCGTGGGTGGGGTGGGAGAACCCTGAAGGACCTCAACGGATAGGGTGGGGTCATGGAGAACCTCAACGGATGGGGTGGAGCCGTGAGGAACCTCAACGGATGGGGTGGAGCCGTGAAGGACCTCAACGGATGGGATGGAGCCGTGAGGAACCTCAACGGATGGGGTGGAGCCATGAGGAACCTCAACGGATGGGATGGAGCCGTGAGGAACCTCAACGGATGGGGTGGAGCCATGAGGAACCTCAACAGATGAGGTGGAGCCATGAAGAAGCTCAACGGATGGGGTGGAGCCGTGAAGGACCTCAACGGATGGGATGGAGCCGTGAGGAACCTCAACGGATGGGATGGAGCCATGAGGAACCTCAACGGATGGGATGGAGCCGTGAGGAACCTCAACAGATGAGGTGGAGCCATGAAGAAGCTCAACGGATGGGGTGGAGCCGTGAAGGACCTCAACGGATGGGGTGGGGTCATGAAGGACCCCGACGCCCGGCTTGGGAGAGCCATGAAGGAGCCTGGTACCCTGACTGGGAGACCTCTGAAGGAGCCAGGCAGCCGGGCTGGGAGGTCCCCACCTCTTCCACCGCCCCCGGGAGGAGCCAGACGTTCTGGCGTTGGTTGTTACGAGCTTTCTCATTGGGCGGCTTGGCCTTCGGGGAGACCCCGGCGTCTGGGTGGAGCCAGGCATCCGGGTGGCCGCCGTCCTCCGTGGGGCCGCCATCACCCATGAGGTCATCGTCACCCATGAGGTCATCGTCACCCATGGGGCCACCGTCCTCCATGGGGCCGCCATCACCCATGAGGTCGTCGTCACCCATGAGGTCGTCGTCACCCATGGGGCCACCATCACCCATGAGGTCGTCGTCACCCATGAGGTCATCGTCACCCTTGAGGTCGTCGTCACCCATGGGGCCACCATCACCCATGAGGTCGTCGTCACCCATGAGGTCGTCGTCACCCGTGAGGCCGCCGTCACCCGTGGAGCCACCGTCCCAATGGTCCCAAACATCGGGGTGGAAGGAGGATGAAGATGCCATGGAGGAAGGACCCAGGCGTCCGGGCACCGCCCTCTGCCTCCTCTTCCTCCTCAACGTGGCCTTGGTGGGGGTCTGGCAGGCCTTGCTGGCCGTCACCTTGGCCTACCGTCACGATTGGCCGCGTAACGCCGTCGGCGCCGCCTTGGGTTGGGCCGCTTGGGTCATCACCTATCGCTTCTGGTACCGGTACCCGTGTTCTCCTGGGCCACCCGGCCTGGGCCTTCCAGCGCCTTGAAGGAGACGGGTAACCGAGAGGGGACCCAGGCAGCCGGGGAAGGTCCTCGATGTCCAGGAGAACTCAAGAATCCAGGAGAACCCAAGAATCTAGGAGAACCTCAAGAATCCAGGAGAACCTCAAGAATCTAGGAGAACCCAAGAATCTAGGAGAACCTCAAGAATCCAGGAGAACCCAAGAATCTAGGAGAACCTCAAGAATCTAGGAGAACCTCAAGAATCTAGGAGAACCTCAAGAATCTAGGAGAACCTCAAGAATCCAGGAGAACCTCAAGAATCCAGGAGAACCTCAAGAATCTAGGAGAACCCAGCTGTCCAGGAGAACCTCAAGAATCCAGGAGAACCTCAAGTATCCAGAAGGTCCATGTGGCCGTGATGGTGGTGGGAGGGGTTATAGAAGGGAATTATGGGGTTTGGAGGGGACCCAGGCATCTGGGAAGGTTCTAGATGTCCAGGAGAACCCAAGAATCTAGGAAAACCCAAGAATCCAGGAGAACCTCAAGTGTCCAGAAGGTCCATGTGACCGCGGTGGTGGTGGGAGGGGTCATAGAAGGGAGTGATGGGGTTGGGGGGGGACCCAGGCGTCCAGGGAGGACCCAAGTGTCCAGGAGGAGCCATTTTGGGTCAAATTGAGCTGGAAATGGGTTTTTTTCCCTCCTTTTTTGGGGATGATTGAGGTAATTGAGGTCCTGGCCAATCAGGGGAGGGTAAGAGGGGGAGAGGTTCCGGCGCTGCCATTGGCTGAGGGAGCGGGAGGCGGGCTGAGGGCAGCGGCCAATCAGGTGAGAAGGGGAGATGGGGTTACCGGTGCACCGCGATGGCCACAAGGGGGCGGCCCAGGGCGGCGGGAGGGGCGGGGGGGCGGGACCAAGGCGCCCACGTGACCCCGTTGACCCCTCCCCCAGCCTTGATTTTTTGGGGGTGAAATCCGGCCGTTGGGGGAGTCGGGGCGGAGGGATAAAATTGGGTCGAAACCGGCAAGTTTTGGGGGCCGGGCGGTGCCGCGATCGAGCGGCCGCGCGGAACTGGGGCAAAAAAGGGCGTTTTGCATAAAAAAAAAAAGGGAAAAGCGGCGGTTTTTGGTGCCGGGGGGGGGGAGGGGGAGATCTTTTTGGGGAGTAAAGAGGCAAATTGGGGATTTTCACAAAAAATAAGGGTTTGGGGTTGGTTTTTTTTTCTTTAATACGTGGAAATGGCGGGTTTTGCCCAAAAGTGAAGATTTTTGAGCACAGAAGTGACGATTTTTGGACGGAAAAGTGAAGATTTTTGAGGACAAAAGTCGAGATTTTGGGGCACAAAAGTGAAGATTTTGGGACAGAAAAGTTAAGATTTTGGGGGACAAAAGTCAAGATTTTGGAGCACAAAATGCAAGATTTTGGAGCACAAAATGCAAGTTTTTTTGGGGGTAAAGTTCAAGCTTTTGGACAAAAAGGTCGAGGTTTTTAGGGCAGAAAACCTCAAGATTTGGGAGCAAAAAAGTGAAGATTTGGGAGCACAAAAGTGAAGATTTGGGGCAGAAAAGTCAAGATTTTTGGGACATAAAAGTGGAGATTTTTGAGCACAGAAGTGAAGATTTTTGGACCATAAACCCCGAGATTTTGGGGGGCAAAAGTCAAGATTTTTGGAGCACAAAAGCCAAGATTTTGGGGGGCACAAAAGTGAAGATTTTTAGAGCACAAAAATCAAGGTTTTTGGGCGCAAATTTCAATATTTTGGAGGCACAAAAGTCAAGATTTTTGGACAAGAGAGTCATGAATTTTGGGCAAAAATGTCAAGATTTTGGGGCGCGAAAGTGAAGATTTTTGGAGCATAAAATTCAAGATTGTTGGGCGCAGAAGTCAAGATTTTTGCACACAATATTGAAGATTTTGGGGCAAAAAAAGGCAAGATTTGTGAATTATGGTTGGATCTCTCTCCAAAAAAGGCAGGTTTTGCGGGGACAAGGGGAGGTTTTGTGCCAAAGTTCATGATTTTGGGCAAAAATCCGCCGGTTTTCCCTTTTCGCGGACAAAAAGGGAGTTGGGGTTCGGCGGCTAAGGTGGAAATGTTTTGTTTTTTGCAGAAAGGTGCCTGGTTTGGGGGGAAAAAGGGGATTTTTGGGGGTTAAAATGACGATAAAGGAAGAAAATGTGGGTTTTTTCCCATAAAATGTGTGGTTTTGCCATAAAATGTGGAGGTTTTGCCATAAAATCTATGTTTTTGCTGTAAAATGTGTGGGTTTGCTGTAAAATGTGTATTTTTGCCATAAAATGTGTGGGTTTTGCGATAAAATGTGTGGTTTGGCCATAAAATGCTGCTTTTTCTGCCATAAAATGCCTTTTTTTTTTTTCTCACCTAAAATTCTTCTTTTGCCAGAAAATGTGGGGGGTTTTTTGCCAGAAAATGGGGGGCGGAGGGTGTTGCCAGAAAATGAGGACTTTTTTGCCCTAAAATTAGGGGGGTTTTGCCATAAAATGTGGGGCCTTTTTACCATAAAACCAGGGGGTTTTACCTTAAAATGAGGGCGCTTTTTTGGGCCTAAAATGAGGGGTTTTGCCATAAAATGAGGAATTTTTTTGCCATAAAATTGGGTGGGCTTTTGCCATAAAATGGAGGGGGGGGGTGCGCCATAAAACGAGGGCTTTTTACCTTAAAATGAGGGCTTTTTAATGATAAAATGAGGGGGGTTTTTTACCATAAAATGAGGGAATTTTTTTCCCATAAAAGGAGGGTTTTCTTTACCATAAAACGAGGGCTTTTTTTGCCACAGAATGAGGGGGGGTTTTTTGCCTTAAAATGAGGAATTTTTTTTGCCCTAAAATGCTTCTTTTATGTTTATTTTGCCATAAAATGAGTGGGTTTTGCCATAAAATGAGGAGGTTTTTCCCTAAAATGAGGGGGTTTTTTTTACCACAAAATGGGTCATTTTCCTGTAAAATAAGGGGCGTTTGCCGTAAAATGAGCTTTTCTTTCGCCATAAACCGGGTATTTTTGTGGCGCGAGGAGCGCGAGCAGCTTTCAAGGACAAAACGGGGAGTAAACGCGAAAACTTTGGGGTAAAGGGGCAAAAATAGTGCTTTTTGCGCAGCAGGAGGCCGTTTGCGGGAAGCGGAGGGGTTCGGCGGCAGAAACGAGGCGAAAAAGGGGGATTTTAGTGCTATATTTGGCGAAGTCAACCGCGGCGGTTGCGCAGATGCAAATAATGATCGAATGGGGTGGGTTTGCTCTAAACCGGCCGGTTTTCGGGCGAAAAGAGACAGCCCCCCCCTTCACCCCCCTACCCCAGCCCCCCCCCCCCCCCCCCCCCCCCCCCCGTGTAGACCTGGTGGCCACTTCCCCGGGTAGACCTGGTGGCCAGTTCCCCCTGGGTAGACCTGGTGGTCGGTTCCTCCTTGGGTTAGACCTGGTGGCCAGTTCCCCGGGTAGACCTGGTGGCCACTTCCTTGGGTAGACCTGGTGGTCGGTTTCCTCCTTGGGCTAGACCTGGTGGCCAGTTCCCCGGGTAGACCTGGTGGCCGCTTCCTTGGGTAGACCTGGTGGTCGGTTCCTCCTTGGGTTAGACCTGGTGGCCAGTTCCCCGGGTAGACCTGGTGGCCACTGCCTTGGGTAGACCTGGTGGTCGGTTCCTCCTTGGGTTAGACCTCGTGGCCACTTCCTTGGGTAGACCGGGTGGCCAACTCCTCCCCGGGTAGACCTGATGGCCAGTTCCTCCCTGGGTAGACCTGGTGGCTGCTGCCCAGTCATCATGGTGCGTGTGCGCGCGTGTCCCCCCCATTTCCCACGGCCCCCCCCCCCCCAGCTGGGGGTGCCACCCACCCCAGGGTGCTATCTTGAGGCCCCGCGTGACACCCGCCCCCATGTCCCCTGGGAGGGGGGGGGGGGGCAGGGACAGGAAACATCTGGCACCCGCGGCGGAGGCGAGGGAGGCGGGGAGACCTCCACCCCCCCCCCCCTCCCGCCACCCTCCGTCCCCGCGCAGCCCGTGCGAGCACCCAGGCGTCGGCCTCGCCGCGCACCCCCTTCTCCTCTCCGTCCACGCGTGCACCCCGTTTTCCTCGCCCTGCACGCGTGCGTCCGTGCAACGTCCTCCCCGTGCACGCCTGCACCCCATTTTCCTCTCCACCACGCGTGCGGCCGCGCAACGTCCTCTCCGTGCACGCCTGCACCCGCGCAACGTCCTCTCCACGCACGCGTGCATCCGTGCATCATCTTCTCCGTGCACGCCTGCACCCCATTTTCCTCTCCACCCACGCGCGCGTCCGTGCAACGTCTTCCCCGTGCACGCCTGCGCCCCGTTCTCCTCCCCGTGCACGGCTCCCCGCCCCTCCCCCCCCCGCCTCCTCCCCCCTCCCCCTCCCCCGGGGGGGTTTATTGTCACTCAGTGCAAGCAGCCAATGGGAGAGCTGGCCCTACCGCCCCCCCCTGCCCGCTCCCCCCCCCCCCCCCCCCCGGGGTCACCTCGGGGGGACGGGGGAGGGGACACGCCCCCCTAGACCACGCGCTGGATGACGTTCTTGTAGTCGGGGGCGGGGCCCTGCTTGAGCTGGATGATGGTGGAGAGCAGCCACTTCACCTGCGGGGGAGGGGGCGAGGGGGGGAGGGGACGCGTTCAAGGGCGCAGCACCCAGCGGGACCCTGCTGTGGGGGCCGCCCGTTCAGCTGTCCGTCCGTCTGCTCACCCAGCCACCCAAGCGGCCACCCAACGACCCAACTGGCCACCCAACAACCCAACCAGCCACCCAACCAGCCACCCAATGACCCAACCGGCCACCCAACGACCCAACTGGCCACCCAACAACCCAACCAGCCACCCAACCAGCCACCCAATGACCCAACTGGCCACCCGGCCATCCAACCAACCGGCCACCCAATGACCCAACCGGCCACCCAACGACCCAACTGGCCACCCAACCGGCCATCCAACCAGCCACCCAACCAGCCACCCAATGACCCAACTGGCCACCCGGCCATCCAACCAACCGGCCACCCAATGACCCAACCGGCCCACCCAACGACCCAACTGGCCACCCAACCGGCCATCCAACCAGCCACCCAACCAGCCACCCAATGACCCAACTGGCCACCCAACCGGCCACCCAACGAGCCACCCGACCATCCAACCAACTGGCCACCCAATGACCCAACCAGCCACCCAACCAGCCACCCAATGACCCAACTGGCCACCCAACAACCCAACTGGCCACCCGGCCATCCAACCAACCGGCCACCCAACGACCCAACTGGCCACCCAACCAGCCACCCAACCAGCCACCCAACCAGCCACCCAATGACCCAACTGGCCACCCAACCGGCCACCCAACCGGCCACCCAACCAGCCAGCCATCTACCCGTCCATCTGTCCATCCCACCATCCCACCATCCATCCATCCCATTATCCATCCATCCCGTTATCCATCCATCCATCCACCTGCCCATCCATCTTGTCGTCCATCTACTCATCCATCTATCCCACCATCCATCCAACCATCCATCTACCGTCTATCCATCCATCCATCCATCTGTCCATCCATCCGTCCATCCATCCATCTACCCATCCATCAAGTTGTCCATCTACCTGTCCATCTAGATGTCCATCCAGATGTCCATCCATCCACCTATCCAACCATCCATCTTCTTGTCCATCCATCCCACCATCCATCCCACCATCTGTCCAAACATCCATCCATCCACCTACCCATCCATCTTGTCATCCATCTACTCATCCATCCATCCCACCATCCATCCCACCATCCATCCATCCATCTACCCATCCATCTGGTTGTCCGTCCGTCCGTCCATCCCTCCCTCCCTCCATCCCACCACCCATCCTTTTAGCTGTCATCCCCAGCCCACCTTGAAGAGGGTGACGGTGGCGCTGTAGCAGACGCTGAGGAGGAAGAGGGTGATGAAGACGGCGATGGTGTCCCAGGGCCCGTTGGACTTCTCGGGGTCGGCGTGGCAGAAGTCTTCAGGCAGGCTGAACTCTGCGGGGGGGGGAGGAGAGAGAGGAGGAGGAGGAGGAGGAGGAGGAAGAGGGTCAGGGTCTGGCAGCTGCCCGTCCCTCTGCCCGGCCTCGGGGTCCTCTCCTCCCTTGCCCCTCTGGCCTGCTCTCCCACCCTTGGTGGATCTACCCAGGCATCCATCCGTCCATCCGTCCATCCATCCCACTGCATGGTTCTCCTCCTGCCCCTTCTCCAACCCTTCATCCACCCATCTCCACCCATCTCCATCCACCTCCATCCATCCTCATCCATCTCCACCCATCTCCATCCACCTCCATCCATCTCCATCCATCTCCACCCATCTCCATCCATCTCCATCCATCTCCATCCATCTCCACCCATCTCCATCCATCTCCATCCATCTCCATCCATCTCCATCCACCTCCATCCATCCTCATCCATCTCCACCCATCTCCATCCACCTCCATCCATCTCCATCCATCTCCACCCATCTCCATCCACCTCCATCCATCCTCATCCATCTCCACCCATCTCCATCCACCTCCATCCATCTCCATCCATCTCCATCCATCTCCATCCATCTCCATCCATCTCCATCCATCTCCACCCATCTCCATCCATCTCCATCCATCTCCACCCATCTCCATCCATCTCCATCCATCTCCAAACCCATCTCCATCCATCTCTGAACCCATCTCCATCCATCTCCATCCATCTCCACCCATCTCCATCCATCTCCACCCATCTCCATCCACCTCTATCCATCCTCATCCATCTCCACCCATCTCCATCCATCTCCATCCATCTCCAAACCCATCTCCATCCATCTCCATCCATCTCTGAACCCATCTCCATCCATCTCCATCCATCTCCACCCATCTCCACCCATCTCCATCCATCTCCATCCATCTCCAAACCCATCCCCATCCATCTCCACCCATCTCCACCCATCTCCACCCATCTCCATCCATCTCCATCCATCTCCACCCATCTCCACCCATCTCCACCCATCTCCATCCATCTCCAAACCCATCTCCACCCATCTCCATCCATCTCCATCCATCTCCAAACCCATCCCCATCCATCTCCACCCATCCCCGCCCATCTCCATCCATCCATCCATCCATCCATCCATCCATCCATCTCTCCATCCATGAGTCTCCATCTCCACCCACCCCTCTACCTCGCCACCCGTCTGTCCCCGTGTCTCTCCCCATCTCCCGTGGGTGCTGCTCCCACGTGTTGCCCTCAAGGGTGAGGGGGAACCTCCCCTTCCTCTCCATCCATCCACCTGTCCCTCCAACCATCTGCCCATCCATCCGTCCGTCCATCCATCCGTCCATCCATGTGACCATCCATCATCCATCCATCCATCCATCATCCGTCCATCCATCCATCCATCCGTCCATCCATCCGTGTGTCCACCCACGCGTGCCTCTGCCCGTACGTTCACCCAACCGTTTCTCCACCCGCCTATGAACCTCTCTGTCCATCCGCCCGTCCATCCACGTGTCCTTTTGTCCCCCCACCCAGCACCCAACCCTCTCCTCCATCCCTGTGGGCATCTGCCCACCTGTCCATCTGTCCATCTGTCCATCTGTCCATCCATCCACCATGTTTGATATCTCCCCATCCATCCATCCATCCATCCATCCATCCATCCATCCATCCATCCATCCTTCCACCACATTTGATGTCTCCCCATCCACCCACCATGCTTGATGTCTCTCCATCCGTCCATCCATCCATCCACCCACCCACCCACCCATCCATCCATCCGTCCGTCCGTCCATCCATCCTCCAGTGTCTCCCCACCCATCCGTCCACCCAACCATCCGCCGTGTCTCGTGTCTCCCCACCCACCCACCCGCCCATCCGTCCAGCCGTGTCTGGTGTCCGTCCATCTGACATCTCCCCATCCACGCATCCAGCCATGTCTGGTGTCTGTCCATCCATCCATCATCCATCCATCCATCATCCATCATCCATCCATCCATCATCCATCCATCCATCATCCATCATCCATCCATCATCCATCCATCCATCCATCATCCATCCATCCATCCATCCATCATCCATCATCCATCCATCCATCATCCATCATCCATCCATCCATCATCCATCCATCCATCATCCATCATCCATCCATCCATCATCCATCCATCCATCATCCATCATCCATCCATCCATCATCCATCCATCATCCATCCATCCATCATCCATCCATCATCCATCCATCATCCATCCATCCATCATCCATCCATCATCCATCCATCATCCATCCATCCATCATCCATCCATCATCCATCCATCATCCATCCATCCATCATCCATCCATCCATCATCCATCATCCATCCATCCATCCATCATCCATCCATCATCCATCCATCATCCATCCATCCATCATCCATCCATCATCCATCCATCATCCATCCATCCATCCATCATCCATCCATCATCCATCCATCATCCATCATCCATCCATCCATCCATCATCCATCCATCATCCATCCATCATCCATCATCCATCCATCATCCATCATCCATCCATCCATCCATCATCCATCCATCATCCATCCATCATCCATCCATCCATCATCCATCCATCATCCATCCATCCATCCATCATCCATCATCCATCCATCAATCATCCATCCATCCATCATCCATCCATCCATCCATCATCCATCCACCCACCCACCACATTCAATACCTCTCCGCCCACCCGCCCGCCCCCCCAACCATCGCCCCGCCCCGCCCCGCCCCACCCCGCCCCACGGCGCTCAGAGGCAGACGCCAGCCTGACTTCTTCTCCTTTATTCGCCCGCCCCGGCTAGACGGGCGGGGTGGGGGGGGGAAGGACCCGGGGGAAGGGAGGAGGAGGAGGAGGGGCGGGGAGGACGCGGTGCCGCCTCCGCCGCCTCCGCCGCCGCCGCCGCCGCCGCCCCCCTCATTTTTTACCGGGGTTCTTGCTGATGCTACGCTGGATGAACTTCATGGGCAGAGCTTCGTGGACCACCATGCAGACGTAGGTGGTGCCCCGGTTCCACTCCTCCCTCTTGACGGCCAATCGGCTGTAGAGGAAGTAGGAGGCGTCGCCCGTCTTCTCCTTGAGGGGTTGGAAGGTGTCCTGGGCCCCGCCCTCCACCGGCTCTTGGTTCTTCTGCCACTCCACCGAGACGTCCTCGGGGTAGAAGCCCCGCACCAAGCAGGTCAGGCTGAGGGTGTCGCGGTTGCCGCTCACCTCCTCGGGGGGCGGGGCCAGCAGGTAGACGCTGGGGGCCAGGCGTTTGCCTGCCGGGAAGGAGGGCGGGGTGAGGGCGGGGCGAGGCGGGGCGGGGCGAGGCGCGGGGCGTGAGGTGACGCGGCGGGGGGGGGCGATGGAAGGCGCCGGGGATGCAACGCACCCTGGGCGCGACGCGAGGCGTCGGGGCGCACCGCGATGCGAGGCACGCGTGGTGCAACGCACCCTGGGCGTGACGCAACGTGTCGTGAGGCAATGCAATGCGAGACACGCGTGATGCAACGCACCCTGAGCGTGATGCAACGCGTCGGGGTGCACCGCAATGCAAGGCACGCGTGATGCAACGCACCCTAAGTGTGATGCAACGCACCCTAGGTGTGCTGCAACACGTCGTGAGGCAGTGTAGTGCAAGACACGCGTGATGCAACACACCCTAGGCGTGATGCAACTCGTCGTGAGGCAGTGCAATGCAAGACACGCATGAAGCAACGCACCCTAAGTGTGATGCAATGCACCCTAGGCGTGATGCAACGTGTCGGGGTGCAACGCGACGCCAGACATGCGTGATGCAACGCACCCTAAGTCTGATGCAACGCACCCTAGGCATGATGCAACACGTCGTGAGGCAATGCACTGCAAGACACGCGTGATGCAACACACCCTAGGCGTGATGCAACGTGTCGGGATGCAACGCAATGCAAGACACGCGTGATGCAACACACCCTAGGCGTGACGCAACACGTCGTGAGGCAACGCAATGCGAGACACACGTGATGCAACGCACCCTGGGTGTGATGCAACTTGTCATGAGCCAATGCAATGCGAGACACGCGTGATGCAACACACCCTAGGCGTGATGTAACGTGTCGGGGTGCAACGCAGTGCGAGACACGCGGGGTGCAACGCACCCTAGGCGTGATGCAACATGTCGGGATGCAACGCAATGCAAGACATGCGTGATGTAACACACCCTAAGCGTGATGCAACGTGTCGTGAGCCAATGCGAGACACACATGTGGTGCAACACACCCTAGGCGTGACGCAACGTGGCGGGGTGCAACGCAGTGCGAGACACGCGTGATGTAACACACCCTAGGCGTGACGCCACGCGTCGTGAGGCACCGCAATGCCAGACACGCGTGACGCAACGCACCCTGGGCGTGACGCAAACGCCTCGGGGTGCAACGCGACGCCAGACCCGCGTGACGCACCGCACCATCGCGAGGCGAGGCGATGCCACAGGGGGTCCCCTCCCCCCCCCTCCCCCCCCCCCCCCCCCGCCCCTCCCCCGCCCCTTACCGGGTTTCTTGCTGATGCTCCTGCTGATGGGGGAGGGGAGCTCGCTGTGGTGGATGGTGCAGGTGAAGGTCTCGCCGCTCTCCCAGTCGTGGGTGGAGATGGGGACCTCGCTGGTGGCCGTGAAGGTGCCGTTGAACTGGGCGTTCAACTGGAGGAGGTGGGGGCGGAGGCTGCCCCCCTGCTTCCGGTTCCAGCTCACCACCAGTCCGTCGTCGCTGGGTAAACTGGTGGCCAGGCAACGGAGTTTGGGGCTCTGGGAGACGTAGAGCTCCGAGGGGGCGGGGGGAAGGACGAAGACTTGGATGTTGCTGGCGTCCGGGGGGGCACCTAGGGGTGGAGGGGGGCGGAGGTGAACCCCGAGGAGATGCCACCACCCCCAGAGCGACGTGGGGTGAACCCCGAGGAGATGCCACCACCCCCAGAGCGACGTGGGGTGAACCCCGGGGAGATGCCACCACCCCCAGAGCGACGTGGGGTGAACCCCGAGGAGATGCCACCACCCCCAGAGCGACGTGGGGTGAACCCCGGGGAGATGCCACCACCCCCAGAGCGACGTGGGGTGAACCCCGAGGAGATGCCACCACCCCCAGAGCGACGTGGGGTGAACCCCGGGGAGATGCCACCACCCCCAGAGCGACGTGGGGTGAACCCCGGGGAGATGCCACCACCCAAAGCAACAAGAAAGGAACCCCAAGGAGATGCCACCACCCCCCAAGAACGTGGGGTGAACCCCGGGGAGATGCCACCACCCAAAGGCAACTCGGGGTCAGGCTGAGGCGGGTGGAGACCCCCGAAAACAACTTGAGGGGAACCCCAAGGAGATGCCACCACCCCCAGAGCGATGTGGGGTCAACCCCAAGGAGATGCCACCACCCAACGCAACTTGGCGTCACCCCAGGGAGGTGCCAGCACCCAATGCAACGTGAGTGGACCCCTAGGAGATGCCACCACCCAACATCATGTGGGTGGACCCCAAGGAGATGCCACCACCCAAAGCAAGTTGGGTGAACCCCAAGGAGATGCCACCACCCAATGCAACCTGGAGTCACCCCAGGGAGGTGCCACCACCCAACGCAACGTGGGTGAGCTTCAAGGAGATGCCACCACCCAACGCAACGTGGGTGAACCCCAAGGAGATGCCACCACCCAATGCCACGTGGGTGCACCTCAAGGAGATGCCACCACCCAATGCAACCTGGAGTCACCCCAAGGAGATGCCACCACCCAACGCCACGTGGGTGAACCCCAAGGAGATGCCACCACCCAACGCAACTTGGCGTCACCCCAAGGAGACGCCACCACCCAACACCACGTGGGTGAACCCCTAGGAGATGCCACCACCCAACGCCACGTGGGTGAACCCCAAGGAGATGCCACCACCCAACGCAACCTGGAGTCACCCCAGGGAGGTGCCACCACCCAAGGCAACGTGGGTGAACCCCGAGGAGATGCCACCACCCAACGCAACTTGGCGTCACCCCAAGGAGACGCCACCACCCAACGCCACATGGGTGAACCTCAAGGAGATGCCACCACCCAATGCAACTTGGAGTCACCCCAGGGAGGTGCCACCACCCAACGCAACCTGGAGTCAACCCAGGGAGGTGGCACCACCCAACGCCACGCGGGTGAACCCCAAGGAGATGCCACCACCCAACGCAACTTGCCGTCACCCCAAGGAGATGCCACCACCCAACGCCACGCCGCTCGAACTCACTCAAGCACTTCCGGCCGGCGACCTCCTGCACACTGCCGGAGCCAGGGTGGCTGACCTTGCAGGCGTAGGTCTTCTGCTGCCAGTCCTCCAAGGAGACGTTGAGGTGAGCGCTGGTGCGGAAGGTGGTGCCGCCGGCCTCGGGTTCAACGGGGTCGGTGAGGGGGCTGGGGAAGAGGGGGTGGTCGTCCACCAACCACTGCAGCGTCAGCTGGGCCGGGGAGAAGCGGGTGACGAGGCAGACGAGCTGGACGGAGGCGGCGTCGCAGGTGTGGAGGAGGGCGACGGTGGGGGCCTTGCCCGAGGTCACTGGGGGAAGGAGGCGGTCAGCGGCGGCGGCGGCCGGCGCGGCGGCGGGCGCGCGGGGCCGTGAGGGCGAAGGAGCCCGCGGCCGTCGCGATCCTGCTGCCATCGCCACCCCGCCGCAGCTGCGATCGCAACCCCGCTGCTCATCGCAACCCCGCTGCAACGCAAGAGCGAAGGACCCTGCTGCGATCGCAACCCCGCTGCTCATCGCAACCCTGCTGCAATGCAGGAGCGAAGGATCCCGCTGCAGCTGCAACCCCGCTGCAACTGCAAGCCTAATGCAACTGCAATTGCAATCCTGCTGCCGTGCAAGGGCAAAGGATCCCGCTGCGATCGCAATCCTGCTGCCACTGCCATCGCAACCCCGCTGCCATGCAAGAGCAAAGGATCCCACTGCAATCGCAACCCCGCTGCAATGCAAGAACGAAGGACCCTGCTGCGATTGCAACCCCGCTGCTCATTGCAACCCTGCTGCAATGCAAGAGCGAAGGATCCCGCTGCAACTGCAATCCTAATGCAACTGCAACCGCAATCCTGCTGCAGTGCAAGAGCAAAGGATCCCGCTGCAATCGCAACCCCGCTGCAATGCAAGAGCGAAGGATCCTGCTGCGATTGCAACCCCGCTGCTCATCACAACCCCGCTGCAATGCAAGAACGAAGGACCCTGCTGCGATTGCAACCCCGCTGCAATGCAAGAACGAAGGACCCTGCTGCGATCGCAACCCCGCTGCTCATCGCAACCCTGCTGCAACGCAAGAGCGAAGGATCCCGCTGCAACTGCAATCCTGCTGCAATCGCAATCCTGCTGCCACTGCCATCGCAACCCCGCTGCCGTGCAAGAGCAAAGGATCCCGCTGCAACCGCAACCCCGCTGCAACTGCAATCCTGATGCAACAGCAATCACAATCCTGCTGCAATCGCAATCCTGCTGCCGTGCAAGAGCGAAGGATCCCGCTGCCACCGCAACCCCGCTGCAACTGCGATCCTGCTGCCACTGCAATCGCAACCCCGCTGCCGTGCAGGAGCGAAGGATCCCGCTGCCACCGCAACCCCGCTGCAGTTGCAACCCTGCTACAACCGCGACCCGCCGCCCTGCAAGAGCGAAGCATCCCGCCGCGATGGCAACCCCGCCGCCGTGCGAGGGCGAAGGATCCCGCCGCGACGGCGACACCCAACCCCCCCCCCACCCCCCCACCCCCACCCCCACCCATCTCCCCCCCCCCCCCCCCCCCCCCCCTTCCCTTTTTCACCCACCTGGGACTGGGGTGCTCTTGCTGAAGCCGGAGGGCGGGTGCCGGACGGTGCAGCTCAGGCGGGTGGGGGCGGTGGCGGCGCTGAGCTGACTCCCCAGGCTGTAGAGGCCGGAGGAGCGGCGGGCGGCGGGGAAGGTGCGGGTGACGACGGGGGTGACGTCGCTCTCCCACGTCACCGTCACCGGCTCGGGGAAGTAACCGTCCACCAGGCAGGCCGCCACCACGGGGGAGGCGGCACCCGCCGGGCAGGCCGTCAAGGGGAAGACGCTGGGTGCCGTCGTCTTGACTGCAGAGACGGGGGGGGGACACACGCGCAAATTTAGGGTGCTGGGGAGGGGTTCGTTTGGGTGGGGGAGCCCCCCCCCCCCCCCCCCGCCGGCACCCACTTACTTTGCGGCACCCACCCCACCCACCCGTCACGGGCAGCCCCGGGCACCCTTCTGTAGCCTCAAGCGCACCCGAGGGTGCCGAAGGGCTCCGCGGGGCGGCTCTCGTTGCGCCCGGTTGCGCCCTGAGGCGACTCTCTGCAGCCTGAGGGCACCCCAGGGTGCCTGCTTGCACCCCGAGGGAGCTCTCTGCACCCTAAGGGCACCCACGTGCACCCTAAGACACCTCTGTGCACCCTAAAAGAGCACCCCAAGGCACCTCTCTGCACCCTAAGGGCACCCATGTGCACCCCAAGGCACCTCTCTGCACCCTAAGGGCACCCTAAGGACACCCACATGCACCCCAAGGCACCTCTGTGCACTCTAAGAGCACCCCGGGGTACCTCTCTGCACCCAAGTGCACCCATCTGCACCCTAAAATGCTTCTCTGCACCCTAAGGGCACCCTAAGGCGTCTCTCTGCACCCTAAGGGCACCCCAGGGTGCCTGATTGCACCCTGAGGGAGCTCTCTGCACCCTAAGGGCACCCATGTGCACCCCAAAACATCTCTGTGCACCCTAAGGGCACCCCAAGGCATCTCTATGCACCCTAAGGGCACCCCAGGGTGCCTGCTTGCACCCCGAGGGAGCTCTCTGCACCCTAAGGGCACCCACGTGCACCCTAAGATACCTCTGTGCACCCTAAGAGCACCCCAAGGCACCTCTCTGCACCCCCAAGGGACCTCTCTGCACCTTAAGGGCACCCATGTGCACCCCAAGACACCTCTCGGCACCCTAAGAGCACCCCGGGGCACCTCTCTGCACCCCAAGTGCACCCATCTGCACCCCAAAACACTTCTGTACACCCTAACGGCACCCCAGGGTGCCTGATTGCACCCCGAGGGACCTCTCTGCACCCTAAGGGCACCCCAAGGGCACCCAAGGGCACCCCAAGGCACCCCTCTGTGCACCCTAAGAGCACCCCAAGACACCTCTCTGCATCCTAAGGGCACCCATGTGCACCCCAAGGCACCTCTCTGCACCCTAAGAGCACCCCAAGGCACCCCTCTGCACCTCAAGACACCTCTCTGCACCCTAAGGGCACCCCAAGGCACCGCTCTGCACCCTAAGGGCACCCATGGGCACCCCAACACATCTCTCTGCACCCTAAGAGCACCCCAGGGTGCCTGATTGCACCCCAAGGGACCTCTCTGCACCCTAAGGGCACCCCAAGGGCACCCAAGGGCACCCAAGGGCACCCTAAGGGCACCCGGCTGCACCCTCAGGGCACCCATGAGCACCCCAATGTGCTCCGAGGTGCCCCAGGGCACCCCAAAACGCCCCTCTGCACCCTAAGGGCACCCACGTGCACCCACAGGCACCCCAAGGCACCCACGTGCACCCTAAGCGCACCCCGGGGTGCCTCTGCGCGCCCCGAAGCACTGCCCTGCACCCGGCTTCACTCCCTGCCCCATAGGGTCCCCTGCCCCATAGGAACCCCCTGCCCCATAGGAACCCCCTGCCCTATAGGGACCCCACACTGCAGCTCAGCTCCCCCTGGCCCTATAGGGACCCCCTGCCCTATAGGGACCCCCTGCCCCATAGGGACCCCCTACCCTATAGGAACCCCTGCCCCATAGGAACCCACTGCCCCATAGAGACCCCTGCCCTATAGGGACCCCACACTACAGCTCAGCTCCCCTCTGCCCCATAGGGACCCCCTGCTCCAGCCTAGCTCCCCCCTGCCCTATAGGAACCCCTGCCCCATAGGAACCCCTGCCCCATAGGGACCCCACACTGCAGCTTAGCTGCCCCCTGCCCTATAGGGACCCCTGCTCCATAGGGACCCCCTGCCCTATAGGGACCCCATACTGCAGCTTAGCTGCCCCCTGCCCTATAGGAACCCCTGCCCCATAGGGACCTCCTGCTCCATAGGGACCTCATACTGCAGCTTAGCTGCCCCCTGCCCTATAGGGACCCCTGCTCCATAGGGACCCCCTGCCCTATAGGGACCCCATACTGCAGCTTAGCTGCCCCCTGCCCTATAGGAACCCCTGCTCCATAGGGACCCCCCGCCCCATAGGGACCTCATACTGCAGCTTAGCTGCCCCCTGCCCTCCCCCTGCCCTATAGGGACCCCTGCCCCATAGGGACCCCACACTGCAGCTTAGCTGACCCCTGCCCTATAGGGACCCCTGCCCCATAGGGACCCCTTGCTCCAGCCTAGCTACCCCCTACCCCATAGCAACCCCCTGCCCTATAGGGACCCACTGACCCATAGGGACCCCTGCCCTATAGGGACCCCACACTGCAGCTTAGCTGCCCCCTGCCCTATAGGGACCCCTGCTCCATAGGGACCCCCTGCCCTATAGGGACCCCATACTGCAGCTTAGCTGCCCCCTGCCCTATAGGGACCCCTGCCCTATAGGGAACCCCTGGCCCATAGGCTCCCCTGCCCCATAGGGACCCCTTGCTCCATAGGGACCCCTTGCTCTAGGCTAGCTACCCCCTACCCCATAGCGACCCCTGCCCCATAGGGACCCCACACTGCAGCTTAGCTGACCCCTGCCCTATAGGGACCCCCTGATCCAGCCTAGCTCCCTCCTGCCCTATAGGGACCCCTGCCCCATAGGGACCCCATACTACAGCTTAGCTGCCCCCTGCCCTATAGGGACCCCTGCCCCATAGGGACCCCTTGCTCCAGCCTAGCTACCCCCTACCCCATAGCAACCCCCTACCCCATAGCAACCTCCTGCCCTATAGGGACCCACTGCCCTATAGGGACCCCATACTACAGCTTAGCTGCCCCCTGCCCCATAGGACCCCTGCCCCATAGGGAACCCCTGGCCCATAGGCTCCCCTGCCCCATAGGGACCCCACACTGCAGCTTAGCTGACCCCTGCCCTATAGGGACCCCCTGATCCAGCCTAGCTCCCTCCTGCCCTATAAGGACCCCTGCCCCATAGGGACCCCATACTACAGCTTAGCTGCCCCCTGCCCTATAGGGACCCCTGCCCCATAGGGACCTCCTGCTCCATAGGGGCCCCTTGCTCCAGCCTAGCTACCCCCTACCCCATAGCAACCCCCTATAGCGACCCCCTGCCCCATAGGGACCCCATACTACAGCTTAGCTGCCCCCTGCCCCATAGGGACCCCTTGCTCCATAGGGACCCCTTGCTCTAGGCTAGCTACCCCCTACCCCATAGCGACCCCCTGCCCCATAGGGACCCCTGCCCCATAGGGACCCCACACTGCAGCTTAGCTGCCCCCTGCCCTATAGGAACCCCTGCCCTATAGGGACCCCATACTGCAGCTTAGCTGCCCCCTGCCCTATAGGGACCCCCTGCCCCATAGGGACCTCCTGCTCCATAGGGACCCCCTGCCCTATAGGGACCCCATACTGCAGCTTAGCTGCCCCCTGCCCCATAGGGACCCCCTGCCCCATAGGGACCTCCTGCTCCATAGGGACCCCCTGCCCTATAGGGACCCCATACTGCAGCTTAGCTGCCCCCTGCCCTATAGGGACCCCTGCCCTATAGGGACCCCCTGATCCAGCCTGGCTCCCTCCTGCCCTATAGGGACTCCCTGCCCCATAGGCACCCCTTGCTCCTTCCTAGCTGCCCCTTGCCCTATAGACCCCCCATTATCCATAGGGTAGTTACCCCCTACCCCATAGCGATCCTCTGCCCCATAGCCACCCCCTGCCCCATTGGGACCCCACATTCAACCTCTGCTCCATAGGTCCCCCCTGCCCCATAGATCCCCCCTGTCCCACCTCCACTCTTTAGAACCCCCCCACCCCTGCCCCACAGGAACTCCCCCCATGCCCCATAGGAAGCCCCCTGCCCCATAGGGACCCCCCCCCTGCCCCATAGGAATCCCTGCCCCATAGGGACTCCCCTGCCCCACACCTCCCAGCCCCATAGAAAAGAGGACCCAGGCGGCCCCGGCCCTACCAGCGTGGATGCAGCTCCAGGCCCTCTGCCCCACGGCGACCCCTCTCCTGCCCCATAGCCACGGCGTGGAGCCCTTGTTCCTCTGCCCCACGGCTCCCTGGGAGATGATGCAACGGGGCCCCTCCCCCCCCCACTTCCCCTTTCCCACCCGGCACCCAGTGAGGTCCCCGGGGAGCACCCAGCACCCAGCACCCGCTGCGGGCCCTTGGCAGCCCCGTAGCACCCTGTTGTGCCCCACAGCACCCTGTGCCCTATAACACCCCATAGCACCCCATAGCACCCCATAGAGCCCCATAGCACCCCATAGCACCCCATTGCGCCCTGCACCCCATTGCACCTCGTAGCACCCTGCACCCCATAGCACCCTGTACCCTATAACACCCCATAGCACCCCATAGCGCCCCATAGAGCCCCATACCGCCCCATAGAACCCCATAGCGCCCCATTGCGCCCTGCACCCCATTGCACCTCATAGCACCCTGCACCCCATAGCACCCTGTACCCTATAACACCCCATAACACCCCATAGCGCCCCATAGCACCCCATAGCGCCCCATAGTACCCCATAGCACCTCATAGCACCCCATAGCACCCTGCACCCCGTAGCACCCTGTACCCTATAACACCCCATGGCGCCCCATAGCGCCCCATAGTACCCCATAGCACCCCATAGCACCCCATAACACCCCATAGTACCCCATAGCACCCCCTAGAGCCCCATACCACCCCATAGCACCCCATAGCACCCCATAGCACCCCATAGCGCCCTGCACCCCATTGCACCTCATAGCACCCTGCACCCCGTAGCACCCTATACCCTATAACACCCCATAACGCCCCATAGCGCCCCATAGCACCCCACAGCACCCCATAGCGCCCCATAGCACCCCATAGTGCCCCATAGCGCCCCATAGCACCCCATAGCGCCCCGAATCCCCCCCCCCCCACGCAGACCAGAGACCGAGTCCCCTGGGGCTCGAAGCCGATGGGTTTATTGGGGGGGGGGGGGGGGGCGGGGTGGAGGGCGGGGGGAGGGGACGGGCGCCATTTTGGGGTGAAAAAGGGGGATTTTGGGAGCGGGGGCCCCCGCCCTAGACGGCCTCCTTGAGGACGTCGCGGTAGGCGGAGCCGCGGGCTTGTTTGAGGTGGAGGACGGTGGAGAAGAGCCACTTGACCTGGGCGGGGAGGGACGGGGGACACGAAGAGGGGGGGAGCGGGTGACACCAGGGCGGCGGCGTCCCCCACCCCCACCCAGACCCCCACCCAGACCCTCCCCCCCCCCCCCCCTCCCCCCCCGCCACGTCCCCCGTGGAAGCCCACCTTGAAGAGGGTGACGGTGGCGCTGTAGCAGACGCTGAGGAGGAAGAGGGTGATGAAGACGGCGATGGTGGCCCAGAGGCCGTCCAGCTCCTTGTCGTTGTCCTCCAAGCAGCTCCCGGCCGAGAGGTCCAGCTCTGCCCGGGAGAAAGAGGGTGGGGGGGTGGGGGGGGGTGGGGGAGGGGTTGGGGCCTCGTTGGCTTCTGGAGACCTTCGTCCCGCCGTCCCTCCAGCCATCTGTCCGTCCCTATAGGCTCCGGCCAACCGACCCTCCGCCCGCCGCTGTAGGTTTCAACCAACCATCCGTCCGTCCGGCCATCCCAACTGTCCACCCAGCTGGCCATCAGCCCGGCCGTCTCTGTAGGCTCCATCCGTCCATCCATCCATCCGTCCGTGTGTCCATCCATCCATCCATCCATCCGTGTGTCCATCCATCCATCCATTCATCCATCTCTGTAGACTTCAACCATCCATCCATCTCCCCATCCATCCATCTGTCCATCCATCCATCCATCATCTCTGTAGGCTTCAACCATCCATCCATCCATCCCAACCGTCCACCCAGCTGGCCATCAACCCAGCCATCTCTGTAGACTCCATCCGTCCATCCGTCCATCCATCCATGTGTCCATCCATCCATCCATCCGTCCATCCATCCGTCCGTCCGTCCATCCATCATCTCTGTACGCTCCATCCATCCATCCATCCATCTCTGTAGGCTTCAACCAACCATCCATCTGTCCATCCCAGCTGTCCACCCATCCGGCCATCAACCCATCCATCTCTGTAGACTCCATCCATCCATCCGTCCATCCATCCATCCATCCATCCATCCGTCCATCCATCCGTCCGTCCGTCCATCCATCATCTCTGTACACTCCATCCATCCATCCATCCATCTCTGTAGGCTTCAACCAACCATCCATCTGTCCATCCCAGCTGTCCACCCATCCGGCCATCAACCCATCCATCTCTGTAGACTCCATCCATCCATCCGTCCATCCATCCATCCATCCATCCATCCGTCCATCCATCCATCCATCCGTCCATCCATCCATCCATCTCTGTAGACTTCAACCAACCATCCATCCATCCACTCATCCCAACTGTCCATCCAGCTGGCCATCAACGCATCCACCTCTGTAGACTCCATCCATCCATCCGTCCATCCATCTCCCCATCCATCCATGTGTCCATCCATCCATCCATCCATCCTTCTCTGTAGGCTTCAACCATCCATCCATCCATCCCAACCGTCCACCCAGCTGGCCGTCAACCCAGCCATCTCTGTAGACTCCGCCCATCTCTCCATCCCTCCATGTCTCCACCCATCCCTCCATCCCTCCCACCCACCTCTGTAGACTCCAACCAACCCTCTCCACCCGCCCCACCCATCTTGGCCACCCCTCCACCGCCCGGCCCTCTCTCCCTCCCTCCCCACCACCCGTCCCTCTCCACGCTCTCTGGCCGACCGGCCCGCCGGCCCGCCAACCTTCCCGGCCACGCCTCGGCGCCCCACCCACCTTCCGCCCGTCTCCGTCCTCGCCAAGAACCCAACCGGCCACCCGTCCCGCCCACCCAGCCGCTTGCCATCTCCCTGTCCCCATCCAACTCATTAACCAGCCAACCAACCAGCCAATCAACCCATTAACCAACTAACCAACCAACCAACCAACCCGTTAACCAACCAACCAGCCAACCAACCCGTTAACCAACTAACCGACCCGTTAACCAACCAACCAACCAGCCAACCAACCCGTTAACCAACCAACCAACCAACCAGTCAACCAACCCGTTAACCAACTAACCAACCAGCCAACCAACCAACCAACCAACCAACCATCCAACCTACTAGCCATCCAACCAACCAACCAACCAACCCACCCATTAACCAACCAACCTATTAACCAACTAACCGACCAGCCAACCAACCAACCCACCCGTTAACCAACCAACCAACCATCCATCCAACCCAGCCAGGCACTCACCCACCATCTCCCTGCCCCCCGCTAACCAATTAACCAACCAACCAACCAGCCGACTGACCATCCAGCCAACCAACCAACCAACCCATTAACCGGCTAACCAACCATTCAACCAACCCCTTAACCAGGTAACCAACTGACCATCCAACCAACCAACCCATTAACCAGCTAACCAACCATCCAACCAAACCCTTAACCAGGTAACCAACCAACCAACCAACCTGTTAACCAGCCGACCAGCTGTCCAACCATCCAACCAACCAACCAACCAACCAATCCACTAACCAGCTGACCAACCAACCAACCATCTCTCCATCCACCCACCCAACCACCCACCCAACCACCCACCCATCCAACCAACCAACTAACCACCCATCCACCCATCCAACCATCCAACCATCCATCCAACCAACCAACCAACCAACCCATTAACCGGCTAACCAACCAACCAACCAACTCCTTAACCAGGTAACCAACCAACCAACCAACCTGTTAACCAGCTGACCGACCATCCAACCATCCAACCAACCAACCAATCCATTAGCCCACTAACCAATCAACCAACCACCTCTCCATCCACCCAACCAACCACCCAACCAACCAGCCAACCATCCAACCAACCAACCAACCAGCTAACCAAGCAAGCAACCAACCAACCATCTATCCAACCATCCAACCAACCAACCAACCGGCTAACCAACCAACCAACCAACTCCTTAACCAGGTAACCATCTGACCAACCAACCAACCAACCCCGTAACCAGGTAACCAACCAACCAACCAACCCCTTAACCAGGTAACCAACCAACCATCCAACCAACCAACCCCTTAACCGGCTAACCAACCAACCAACCCCTTAACCAGGTAACCAACCAACCAACCAACCCCTTAACCAGGTAACCAACCAACCATCCAACCAACCAACCCATTAACCAGGTAACCAACCAACCAACCAACCCCTTAACCAGGTAACCAACCAACCATCCAACCAACCAACCCATTAACCAGGTAACCAACCAACCAACCAAGCCCTTAGCCAGGTAACGAACCAACCAACCAACCAACCAACCTGTTAACCAGCCGACCGACCGTCCAACCAGCCAACCAACCAACCAATCCAGTAGCCAGCTAACCAACCAACCAACCATCTCTCCACCCATCCATCCATCCATCCATCCATCCAACCAACCATCCAACCATCTAACCAACCAACCAACCAACCAACCAGCTAACCTACCAACCAACCATCTCTCCACCCATCCAACCAACCAACCAACCAACCAACCATCCAACCATCTAACCAACCAACCAACCAACCAACCAGCTAACCTACCAACCACCCACCCAACCAACCAACCACCCACCCAACCAACCAATCAACCACCCACCCACCCACCCATCCATCCATCCAACCAGCTCCCTGACATCTCCCCTTCGTCCCTCCCACCGCGCCCCGCCCGAACCCCACCCCAAGGGGCGGAGTCACCACCAGTAACCCCCGCCCAGGGGTGGAGGACAGGTGAGACACCACCCACCCCCAGGCAGAAGAGGACACGATTGGCCCCACGGAAGGGTTGGGAGGCGGTGCTTAAACCCTGGGGAGATGTTCCTTGGGATGGATGGATGGATGGATGATGGATGGATGATGGATGGATGGATGGATGGATGATGGATGGATGATTGATGGATGGATGGATGGATGGATGGATGATGGATGGATGGATGGATGGATGGATGATGGATGGATGGATGGATGGATGGATGGATGGATGATGGATGGATGGATGGATGATGGATGGATGGATGGATGATGGATGGATGGATGATGGATGGATGGATGGATGGATGATGGATGGATGGATGGATGATGGATGATGGATGGATGATGGATGGATGGATGGATGATGGATGGATGGATGATGGATGATGGATGATGGATGGATGGATGGATGGATGGATGGATGATGGATGATGGATGGATGGATGATGGATGGATGGATGATGGATGATGGATGGATGGATGATGGATGGATGGATGATGGATGATGGATGATGGATGATGGATGGATGATGGATGATGGATGGATGGATGGATGATGGATGGATGATGGATGGATGGATGGATGGATGGATGGATGATGGATGATGGATGATGGATGGATGGATGGATGGATGATGGATGGATGGATGATGGATGGGTGATGGATGGATGGATGGATGGATGATGGATGATGGATGATGGATGATGGATGGATGGATGGATGGATGATGGATGGGTGATGGATGATGGATGGATGGATGATGGATGGATGGATGATGGATGGATGGATGGAAGGATGGATGATGGATGGAGAAGCGGCGGGTGACCCTTCCACCAGACCCCTTGGGCTCCTCTCGAGCCGGGCTGGGCTTGCCGCCATCTTTTGAGGCGGAGCCCGCCCGAGGTGCAACACCTCCCCCCCCTTCCTTCTTGCGACCCCGCCCCTCAGCCGGCGGTTGGGTCACCTCCGCCTTCTCCAACCTTGACGGCCTCCTCCACCCTCCTGTCCCACCCCACCCCACCCCACTCCCACGGACCCCAACCCCTCCCATCGTCGCCCAGAAGACACCACGCCGCGGAGACCTGGCGCTGCGAGACCGGACCGCTTGGCTTTATTGGAAGACGGCAAATCGGTGGCCACAGAGGTCATCTACAAAGCGGTGGGGTGGGAGAGAAGATGTGTCCACCCCCCCCCCCCCCGTCCCCCCACACCTCTCCTCTTTAATTACCGGGACCCTTCTGCGCCTGGCGATGGGTGAACCTCATGGGCAACCCTTCGTGAACCACCACGCAGGTGTAGGTGTCCCCGCTCAACCAGCTGCTCTTGAGGACCATCATCTTGCTGTAGATGAAGAAGGTGCTCTCCTTCGGCCCGTCCTTCAGGGGCGGGGTGGTGACGTAGTCATCCTCGGGGACGTTCTCCTGATGGTTCTTCAACCATTGGACCTGAAGGTTCTCGGGTTGGAAACCGTGGACCAAACAAGTGAGGGTGACTTTGGTTTGGGTCATCTCGTCGGGGTGAGGCGGGAGGATGAAGATGAGAGGCGGGGAGACCTTGCCTAGGAGAAGAAGACGGTCGGCGGCGGCCGAAGGAGAAGGTTTCGGAGGGGACAACGGAGAAGGAGCTGGGGTTTTAGGAGGAGAAGACACTCACCCACCCGTCTGGAGATGCTCTTGTTGAGGGGCAACTGGAGCTCGTCGTGCTTCACCATGCAGGTGAAACGTTCACCGGCTTCCCAATCTTGGGTGGAGATGGCCAAGGTGCTGGTGGCCGTGTAGGTGCCGTTGAATTGTTCTTGGAGATCCAAGAAGTCGGGATTGAGGACACCCGGCTTCTCCTTGATCCAAGAGAGTTGGAAACCGGAATCGCTCGGCAAATTGGTGGCCAAACACCGGACTTTGGGTTTGCGGGTGATGTAGAGGTCGGCCATGTCGGGCGGGAGGACGTAGACCAAGATGTTGCTGAAGCTGGGGTTGTCCTGGCCTGCGGGGGGGGGGGGGGGAGGGGGTGGGTGGGGGTGGGTGGGGCAGGTGAGGGAGGGGGGGAGGGGCGGCGGCCCCACCCTCCCGCCCGGCGCTGCTGGGGTGGGGGGTGGGGGGGGACTGGGGAGAGTCGTGGCGGCGGCGCGACCTCCTGGAAGCCACCGCGGTCGTCAGACGTCCTGCGCGGGGCTCACTGGGGGAACCCGTGGTGGCCACGCAACCTTCTCCACCGGTGCCACCACCACAGCCACCCAACCTTCTCCACCGGTGCCACCACCACAGCCACGCAACCTTCTCCACCAGTGAAGCCCACCACAGCCATGCAACCTTCTCCACCAGTGAAGCCCACCATGACCACGCAACCTTCTCCACCGGTGCCACCCACCACGGCCACGCAACCTTCTCCACTGGTGAAGCCCACCATGACCACACAACCTTCTCCACTGGTGCCACCACCGCGGCCATGCAACCTTCTCCACCAGTGCCACCCACCATGGCCACGCAACCTTCTCCACCAGTGCCACCACCACGGCCACACAACCTTCTCCACCGGTGAAGCCCACCACGGCCACCCAACCTTCTCTACCAGTGCCACCCACCACGGCCACACAACCTTCTCCACCAGTGAAGCCCACCATGACCACACAACCTTCTCCACCGGTGCCACCCACCATGGCCACGCAACCTTCTCCACTGGTGAAGCCCACCATGACCACACAACCTTCTCCACTGGTGCCACCACCACGGCCACCCAACCTTCTCCACTGGTGCCACCACCACGGCCCCGTGACCTTCTCCACCGGTGCCACCTCCTCCCCCCCCCGGTGTGACCCCGCCACGCCCGTGACCTCACCTGAGCAGAACCGGGCGTGGTCCTGCATGACGGTTCTGGTGGCGGGATGTTTGACCTGGCAGGTGAAGGTCTTCCCTTCCAACCACTCCACGCGGCTGACGTTGGTACGGCTGCTGGCCGAATAGGTGGCAGCTCCTTCTTCCCGGCGCGGCGCCGTCCGGGTGGCCGGCAGGAGACCCGAGACGCCGTCCACCAACCATTCCACCTCCACGGCGGCCGGAGAGAAGCCGGAGATGAGGCAGAGGAGCTCCACCGATTCTTCGCCCATGATGGGGTTGCAGGAGGCCGAGTAGAGGACCTGGACCTCGGGAGGAACGGGCGTCACCGGAGCTTCACACACTGCGGGGTGGGGTGGGGGGGGGGGAGAGGGTGGAGAAGTTACGGAGGGGTGGGGGAGGACCTCCCGTGGTCCAAGGGGTCTTGAGGACCTCCCACCTCGTTGGGTTGGTCATGGGGAGAAGGGAGGACCTTCCATGGTCCAATGGGTCTTGAGGACCTCCCACCTCGTTGGGTTGGTCATGGGGAGAAGGGAGGACCTTCCATGGTCCAATGGGTCTTGAGGACCTCCCACCTCGTTGGGTTGGTCATGGGGACAGGGGAGGACCTCCTGTGGTCCAACGGGTCTTGAGGACCTCCCACCTCATTGGGTTGGTCAAGGGGACAGGGGAGGACCTCCCACCTCATTGGGTTGGTCAAGGGGACAGGGGAGGACCTCCCACCTCATTGGGTTGGTCATGGGGACAGGGGAGGACCTCCCACCTCATTGGGTTGGTCATGGGGACAGGGGAGGACCTCCCACCTCATTGGATTGGTCAAGGGGACAGGGGAGGACCTCCCACCTCATTGGGTTGGTCATGGGGACAGGGGAGGACCTCCCACCTCGTTGGGTTGGTCATGGAGATAAGGGAGGACCTCCCATGGTCCAATGGGTCTGGAGGACCTCCCGCCCCATTGCAGGAGTTATGGGGCTGGGGGAGGACCTCCCATGGTCCAATGGGTCTTGGGGACCTTCCCACCCCCCCGCCCCACCCCCCACCCCCCCCTTACCGTTGACCTCCTTGGTGAGGCTGGTGCCGGTGGGGGGATGGGTGACGCTGCAGGTGTAGGCGTGGCGTTGGGTGCCGTGGGGCAGGTGGAGCTGGGTGCTGAGAAGGTAACGGCCGGTGGCGGAGTGACGGGTGGCGGGGAAGGTGGTGACGCCGGCGGTGACGCCCTGCCAGGCGACGGTGACGGGTTCGGGGAGGTAACCGCTCACCAAACAAGCCAAGGTCACCGGGCCGGCGGTCGCCCCACAGCAGGCGGTGAGGGGGAAGAGGGTGGGAGGCGAGGAAGAGACTGTGGGGCGGGAAGAAAAAAAGGGGGGGGGGGGGGAGAGAGGTTGGGGGTCAGGCGAGCCCCACGGCGAGGGGTGGGGCAGGAGGAGATTTGCCCCATGGAGTTGGGGGGGGGGGGTGGGGTGGGCAGGAGGTCTGCTGCCCCATAGAATGGGGGGAAGGAAGTCCTGCCCCATAGAATGGGAGGAGGAACTTCTGTCCCATAGGGTGAGGGGAGAAAGTCCTGCCCCATAGGGTAGGAGGAGGAAGTCCTGCCCCATAGCGTGGGAGGAGGAAGTCCTGCCCCATAGGGTGAGGGGAGGAACTCCTGCCCCATAGGGTGGAAGGAGGAACTTCTACCCCATAGGATGGGGAAGGAAGTCCTGCCCCATAGAATGGGGGGAGGAACTTCTGCCCCATAGAATGGGGGAAGGAACTCCTGCCCCATAGAATGGGGGGAGGAACTCCTGCCCCATAGGGTGGGGGGGTGGGAGGGAGACGTGATGAGACACCAAGTCAATGTCTATCTCCAGCCCCACAGCGGTCCCCAGCCCCACGGCTGTCCCTGACCCACAGATAGATCCAGCCCCATAGATATCTCAAGCACCAGGGATGTTCCTGCCCCACGGCTATCCCTGCCCCACGGCTAGCCCTGCCCCACAGCTTTCCCTGCCCCATGGCTATCCCTGCCCCACAGCTATCCCCAGCCCACAGCTAACACCAGCCCCAGAGCTATCTGTTGCCCCACAGCTAGCCCTGCCCCATGGCTAGCCCTGCCCCACAACTATCCCTGCCCCACAGCTGTCCCTCACCAACAGCTATCCTTGCCCCACAGCTAGCCCTGCCCCACAGCTAGCCCTGACCCACGGCTAGTCCTGCCCTACAGCTATGCCTGCCCCACAGCTGTCCCTCACCAACAGCTATGCTTGCCCCACAGCTATCCTTGCCCCACAGCTAGCCCTGCCCCACGGCTTTCCCTGCCCCACAGCTAGCCCTGACCCATGGCTATTCCCAATGCACAGCTATGCCTGTCCCACAGCTATCCCCGACCCACGGCTATCCGTTGCCCTACAGCTCTCTGTGACCCACAGCTGTCCCTGACCCACAGCTATCCTGGCCCCACAGCTATTTCCAGCCCACAGCTATCCCTGCCCCATGGCTGTCCCCAGCCCCACAGCTGTCCCCAACCCACAGCTAGCCCTGCCCACGGCTATACCTTGCTGGACAGCTAACCCTGCCCCACAGCTAACCATGCCCCACAGCTATACCTTGCTGGACAGCTAACCCTGCCCCACAGCTATCCCTGCCCCACAGCTATACATTGCTGGACAGCTAACCCTGCCCCACAGCTAATCCTGCCCCACAGCTAACCATGCCCCACAGCTATCCCTGACCCACAGCTATCCCCAGCTCCACAGCTATCCATTGCCCTACAGCTTTCGTGGCCCCACAGCTATCCCCGACCCACAGCTACCCCTGCCCCACGGCTATACCTTGCTGGACAGCTAACCCTGCCCCACAGCTAGCCGTGCCCGACAGCTAACCCTGCCCCACAGCTATCGCTGCCCCACAGCTAACCCTGCCCCACAGCTAGCCGTGCCCCACAGCTATTCCTGCCCCACAACTATCCCAGCCCCACAGCTAGATGTTGCCCTACAGCTATCCCCAACCCACGGCTGTCCCAGCCCCACAGCCATCCCTCACCCACAGCTAACTGTGACCCACAGCTATCCCTGCCCCACAGCTAACCCTGCCCCACAGCTTTTCCTAACCCACAGCTTTCCTGGCCCCCCAGCTATTCCTGCCCCACAGCTACCCCTGCCCCACAGCTATACCTGCCCCACAGCTATACCTGCCCCACAGCTAACCCTGCCCCACAGCTATCCCTGCCCCACGGCTATTCCCAACCCATGGCTCTCCCTGCCCCACAGCTATCCCTGCCCCACACCTATCCTCACCCCACAGCTATCCTCACCCCACAGCTATTCCTGCCCCACAGCTAGCCCTGCCCCACAGCTATACCTTGCTGGACAGCTAACCCTGCCCCACAGCTAACTGTGCCCCACAGCTAGCCCTGCCCCACAGCTATCCCTGCCCCACAGCTATCCTCACCCCACAGCTATCCCCGACCCACAGCTAGCCCTGCCCCACACCTATCCTCAGCCCCACACATCGTCCACCCCATTTCTGAGTCCACGCTGGAGATTTGGGCTCAATTCCAGAGCTTTTGGGTCGGCACCCAAGGCCCTGGGAGCAGGGTGGGATTTTTTTGGGTCCGTACCGGAGATTTTTGGCTCCCTGACGGATTTCCTCGAGGATCGCGCTGGAATTTTGGGTCCAAACGGATGATTTTTGGTCCATCCTGGAGCCCCCTGATCTGGGGCTGGAGGGGGGAAGAATTTTGGGGTCAATCACGGAGGTTTTGTGTCCGTCGCGGAGATCTTGGCTCCTTCGCGGACGTTTTGGGGTCTATAATGGAGATTTGGGGTCCGTGCTGGAGCCCCTCAATCCGCGACGGCCGTTTTGGGTCCGTAACAGCTATTTTTGGGGGTCCGTGGTGGAGTTTTTGGGCCCATCGCGGAGATTTTTGGAGCGTCTCGAGCTTTGCTGGAGATTTTGGGGGTCCGTAACGAAGATTTTTGGCTCCGTAACGAAGTTCTGGGTCCAGAACGGAGATTTTGGGGTCTGTAATGAAGGTTTTTGGGTCCACAATGAAGTTCTGGGTCCATAATGGAGATTTTTGGGTTTATAATGAAGATTTTTGGGTCCATAATGAAGTTCTGGGTCCATAATGGAGATTTTTGGGTTTATAATGAAGATTTTTGGGTCCATAATGAAGTTCTGGGTCCATAATGGAGATTTTTGGGTCCATAATGGAGTTCTGGGTCCATAATGAAGATTTTTGGCTCCATAATGAAGGTTTTTGGCTCCACAACGAAGATTTTTGGGTCCACGATGAAGTTCTGGCTCCACAATGAAGATTTTTGGGTCCATAATGAAGTTCTGGGTCCATAACGGAGATTTTTGGGTCCATAATGAAGATTTTTGGGTCCACAATGAAGTTCTGGGTCCATAACAGAGATTTTTGGCTCTATAACGAAGATTTTTGGCTCCATAATGAAGATTTTTGGCTCCACAACGAAGATTTTTGGCTCCACAACGAAGTTCTGGGTCCAGAACGGAGATTTTTGGGGCCCACGCTGGAGTCCTAAGGTCCGTACCGGAGATTTTTGGCTCTGGAAAGAAGATTCGTTGGGTCCGCGCCGGTGGTTTTGGCCGGCGAGCTTCATCCTGAGCCCAGCCTGGCCCTGCCCCACCCCCCACCCCCCCTAAAAAAAAGGTGCAATACCAGAAATAACGATTAATTAACTAAAATAACCCCGCCAAGGTCCACCCCCGGGTGGAAAAAGGCGGCCAAGCGTCACCTCCCCCGCCCTTCCCCAAGTTTGGGTGAATTTCTGCAGCGATCGGCCATGGCAGGAGGGGGCGAGGCAGGCCCAAAATCGCCGTTTCTAGCCCCGTTTCAGAGGCGGCGTGTCCCCTCTCCCCCCTCCCCCCCAGCTCGGTTAAAGGGGCGTTAGGAGGGCGATCAATAGGCAATAGGGTCAATAACCGATAGGACTGATAGGCGATACGGTCAATAGCTAGTAGGATTGTTAATGAATAGGGTCAATAACCAACGGAATCAATAATTAATAGGCCTGATAACCACTCGGATCAATAACCACTCGGATCGATAACCACTAGGATCGATAACCGCTAGGATCGATAACCACTCGGATCGATAACCACTCGGATCGATAACCACTCGGATCAATAACCGCTAGGATCGATAACCGCTAGGATCAATAACCACTCGGATCGATAACCACTCGGATCGATAACCACTCAGATCGATAACCACTCGGATTGATAACCGCTAGGATCGATAACCACTAGGATCGATAACCACTCGGATCAATAACCAGTAGGGTCAATAACTAGTAAGATCAATAACCAGTAGAGTCAATAATTACTAGGATTGATAACCAATAGGGTAAAAAAACCCAATAGGATCAATAACCGATAGAGTCAATAACTGATAGGGTCAATAAGCGATCGGGTCAATAAGCGATCGGGTCAATAAGCGATCGGGTCAGCAACCAATAGGGTCAATAAATAATAGGACTGATAACCAATGGGATCAATAACCGATAGGGTTAACAGCCACGAAGGTCAATAATCAATAGGATCGGTAACCAATAGGATCGATAACCAATAGTATCGCTAACTAACAGGCTCAATAACCAATAGGATTGATAATCAGTAGGGCTGATAATCAATAGGGCTGATAATCAAAAGGATCAATAACCAACAGGGTTGATAATCAATAGGATTGATAACCAATAGGATTGATAACTAATAGTATTGATAACTAATAGGATCGATAACTAATAGGATCGATAACTAATAGGGTCAATAACCCATAGGGTCAATAACCAATAGGGTCAATAACTGATAGGACTGATAATCAATGGGGTCAAAACCCAATAGGGTCAATAACCGATAGGGTCAATAACCGATAGGATCGATAACCGAGAGGATCGATAACCGATAGGATCGATAACCGAGAGGATCAATAACCAATAGGGGCACTAACCAATAGAGTCAATAATCAATAGGGTCAATAACCAATCGGATCAATAACCAATAGATCCAATAGCTAACAGGACTGATAACCAATAGGGTCAACAACCAATAGGGTCAATAACCAATAGGGTCAATAGCCAATCGGATCAATAGCCAATCGGATCAATAGCCTGTCAGATCAATAGCCAATGGGATCAACAGCCAATCGGATCAACAGCCAATCGGATCAATAGCCAATCGGATCAATAACCAATAGGGTTCAGTCCCCCAAATCCACTTTTCTGCCCTGAATTTGCGTTTCTCCCCTCTCCAGGCGGCTGCCGGCGGCGAGGAAGGGCGGAGCCAGGTGGGATCCAACCGGGATTGGTGGGCTGGGAGAGGGGGGCGGGGCAGCGTTCCGACCAAAGCCCAGCTTAGAGCCTTGCTGGCAGTGCTCAGCTTCAGTGTTATCGAGCTAAGCCCAGCTTAGAGCCTTGCTAGCAACGCTCAGCTTCAGTATTACCCAGCAAAGCCCGGCTTAGAGCCTTGCTAGCAACGCTCAGCTTCAGTATTACCCAGCAAAGCCCGGCTTAGAGCCTTGCTAGCAACGCTCAGCTTCAGTATTACCCAGCAAAGCCCGGCTTAGAGCCTTGCTAGCAACGCTCAGCTTCAGTATTACCCAGCAAAGCCCGGCTTAGAGCCTTGCTAGCAACGCTCAGCTTCAGTATTACCCAGCAAAGCCCGGCTTAGAGCCTTGCTAGCAACGCTCAGCTTCAGTATTACCCAGCAAAGCCCGGCTTAGAGCCTTGCTAGCAACGCTCAGCTTCAGTATTACCCAGCAAAGCCCGGCTTAGAGCCTTGCTAGCAATGCTCAGCTTCAGTATTACCCAGCAAAGCCCGGCTTAGAGCCTTGCTAGCAATGCTCAGCTTCAGTATTACCCAGCAAAGCCTGGCTTAGAGCCTTGCTAGCAACGCTCAGCTTCAGTATTACCCAGCAAAGCCTGGCTTAGAGCCTTGATAGCAATGCTTGGCTTCAGTATTACCCAGCAAAGCCCGGCTTAGAGCCTTGATAGCAATGCTCAGCTTCAGTATTACCCAGCAAAGCCCGGCTTAGAGCCTTGCTAGCAATGCTCAGCTTCAGTATTACCCAGCAAAGCCCGGCTTAGAGCCTTGCTAGCAACGCTCAGCTGCAGTATTACCCAGCAAAGCCTGGCTTAGAGCCTTGCTAGCAACGCTCAGCTTCAGTATTACCCATCAAAGCCCGGCTTAGAGCCTTGCTAGCAACGCTCAGCTTCAGTATTACCCAGCAAAGCCCGGCTTAGAGCCTTGATAGCAATGCTCGGCTTCAGTATTACCCAGCAAAGCCCGGCTTAGAGCCTTGATAGCAATGCTCAGCTTCAGTGTTATCGAGCTAAGCCCGGCTTAGAACCTTGCTGGCAACGCTCAGCTTCAGTATTATCGAGCTAAGCCCAGCTTAGAGCCTTGCTGGCAGTGCTCAGCTTCAGTATTACCCATCAAAGCCCGGCTTAGAGCTTTGCTAGCAATGCTTGGCTTTGCTATTATCTAGCAAAGCCCGGCTTAGAGCCTTGCGAGCAATGCTCAGCTTCAGTATTATCTAGCAAAGCCCAGCTTAGAGCCTTGCTGGCAGTGCTCAGCTTCGATATTACCCAGCAAAGCCCGGCTTAGAGCCTTGCTAGCAATGCTTGGCTTCGATATTATCTAGCAAAGCCCAGCTTAGAACCTTGCTAGCAATGCTCAGCTTCAGTATTGTCTAGCAAAGCCCGGCTTAGAACCTTGCTAGCAATGCTTGGCTTCAGTATTACCCAGCAAAGCCCAGCTTAGAACCTTGCTAGCAATGCTCAGCTTCAGCATTACCCAGCAAAGCCCAGCTCTGAGCCGTGCAGGCCGGGCTTAGCACCGAGCTGTGCCAGCCGTGCTCAGCGAGCCGTGCTAGCCGTGCTCAGCTCCAGTGTTCTCTAGCAAAGCTCAGCCCAGAGCTGAACTAGTAATGCTGAGCTTCAGTATTACCTAGGAAAGCCCGGCTCAGTGACCCGTGCTTGCAATGCTCAGCTCAGTGTTACCTAGGAAAGCCCGGCTCAGTGAGCCGTGCTTGCAATGCTCAGCTCAGTGTTACCTAGGAAAGCCCGGCTCAGTGAGCCGTGCTAGCTATGCTCAGCTTCAGTATTACCTAGAAAAGCTCAGCTCTGAGCTGTCTTAGTAATGCTCAGCTTTGATATCAGCTCGGAAAGCCCAGCTCAGAGCTCTGCTAGCCATACTCAGCTTTCAGCTTTGATATTAGCTAGCAAAGCTCAGCTCTGAGCCGTTCTAACCATGCTCAGCTTCAGTATTACCTAGGAAAGCTCAGCTCAGAGCTGCGCTAGTGAAGCTCAGCTTTGAGCTGTGCTAGCCATGCTCAGCTTTGATATCAGCCAGGAAAGCCCAGCTCAGAGCTGTCCTAGCCATGCTCAGCTTTCAGCTTTGATATTGTCTAGCAAAGCTCAGCTCTGAGCCGTTCTAACCATGCTCAGCTTCTAAATTACCTCGGAAAGCTCAGCTCAGAGCTGTCCTAGCAATGCTCAGCTTCGAGCTTTGATGTTACCCAGCAAAGCCCACCTTAGAGCCCTGCAAACAAAGCTCAGCTTCAGTATTATGCACCAAAGCCCAGCTTAGAGCCTTGCTAGCAATGCTCAGCTTCAGTATGACCCAGCAAAGCCCAGCTCTGAGCTGTGCAGGCCGGGCTTAGCACCGAGCTGTGCCAGCCGTGCTCACCGAGCCGTGCTAGCCGTGCTCAGCTTCAGTGTTCTCTAGCAAAGCTCAGCTCAGAGCTGTCCTAGCAGCACCCAGCTTCGATATTATTTAGCAAAGCTCGGCTCAGAGCTGTGCTAGCCATGCTCAGCTTTGAGCTGCAGGATTATCTAGCAGAGCCCAGCTTTGAGCTGTGCTAGCGATGCTCAGCATTGATATTAGCTAGCAAAGCCCAGCTCAGAGCTGCGCTAGCCATGCTGAGCTTTGATATTAGCTAGCAAAGCCCAGCTCAGAGCTGTGCTAGCCATGCTCAGCTTTGATATTTGCTAGCAAAGCCCAGCTCAGAGCTGTGCTAGCCATACTCAGCTTTCAGCTTTGATATTAGCTAGCAAAGCTCAGCTCTGAGCCGTTCTAACCATGCTCAGCTTCAAAATTACCCAGGAAAGCCCAGCTCAGAGCTGTGCTAGCAATGCTCAGCTTCCAGCTTTGATATTACCCAGCAAAGCCCAGCTTAGAGCCTTGCTAGCAACGCTCAGCTTCAGCATTACCCAGCAAAGCCCAGCTCTGAGCAGTACAGGCCGGGTTTAGCACCGAGCTGTGCCAGCCGTGCTCACCGAGCCGTGCTAGCCGTGCTCAGCTTCAGTGTTCTCTAGCAAAGCTCAGCTCAGAGCTGTCCTAGCAGCACCCAGCTTCGATATTATTTAGCAAAGCTCGGCTCAGAGCTGTGCTAGCCATGCTCAGCTTTGATATTTGCTAGCAAAGCTCAGCTCAGAGCTGTGCTAGCCATGCTCAGCTTTCAGCTTTGTTATTAGCTAGCAAAGCTCAGCTCTGAGCCGTTCTAACCATGCTAAGCTTCAAAATTACCTTGGAAAGCTCAGCTCAGAGCTGTGCTAGCAATGCTCAACTTCGAGCTTCGATAGTACGCAGCAAAGCCCAGCTTAGGGCCTTGCTAGCAACGCTCAGCTTCAGTATTACCCAGCAAAGCCCAGCTCTGAGCCGTGCAAGCCAGGCTTAGCACCGAGCTGTGCCAGCCGTGCTCAGCGAGCCGTGCTAGCCGTGCTCAGCTCCAATGCTATCTAGCAAAGCTCAGCCCAGAGCTGCGCTAGCCATGCTCAGCTACAATATTACCTGGGAAAGCTCAGCTCAAAGCTGTGCTAGCAGTGCTCAGCTTTGATATTATTTAGCAAAGCTCAGCCCAGAGCTGTGCTAGCCAGGCTCAGCTTTGAGCTGCAGGATTATCTAGCAGAGCCCAGCTTTGAGCTGTGCTAGCGATGCTCAGCTTTGATATTAGCTAGCAAAGCCCAGCTTAGAGCTGCGCTAGCCATGCTGAGCTTCAAAATTACCTCGGAAAGCTCAGCTCAGAGCTGTGCTAGCCATACTCAGCTTTCAGCTTTGATATTAGCTAGCAAAGCTCAGCTTAGAGCCATTCTAACCATGCTCAGCTTTGATATCAGCTCGGAAAGCCCAGCTCAGAGCTGTGCTAGCCATACTCAGCTTTCAGCTTTGATATTAGCTAGCAAAGCTCAGCTCTGAGCCGTTCTAACCATGCTCAGCTTCAAAATTACCTTGGAAAGCTCAGCTCAGAGCTGTGCTAGCAATGCTCAGCTTCGAGCTTCGATAGTACGCAGCAAAGCCCAGCTTAGAGCCTTGCTAGCAGTGCTCAGCTTCAGTATTATCTAGCAAAGCCCAGCTTAGAGCCTTGCTCACAGTGCTCAGCTTCGATAGTACGCAGCAAAGCCCAGCTTAGAGCCTTGCTAGCAATGCTTGGCTTCGATATTATCTAGCAAAGCCCAGCTCTGAGCCGTACAAGCCAGGCTTAGCACCAAGCTGTGCCAACCGTGCTCACCGAGCCGTGCTAGCCGTGCTCAGCTCCAATGTTCTCTAGCAAAGCTCAGCTCAGAGCTGTCCTGGTAATGCTGAGCTTCAATACTATCTAGGAAAGCCCGGCTCAGTGAGCCGTGCTAGCGATGCTCAGCTTCGATATTACCTAGGAAAGCCCGGCTTAGAGCTGTGCAAACCGTGCTCGTGCTCGGGGTTTTCTAGGAAAGCTGGGTTTGAGCCGTGCAAGCCGTGCTCCGCTTTCAGCCACAGCTTCAGTATTATCTAGAAAAGCTCAGCTCAGAGCTGTGCAAGCCGTGCTTAACACTGAGCTGTGCCGGCCGTGCTTCGGCTTAAGCTTTTCGAGGAAAGCCAGGGTTTAACCAGGCAAGCTCTGCTCAGCTTCAAGCTGCGTTATCGGTACTCAGCTTCAATATTATCTAGAAAAGCCCAGCTTAAAGCTATGCTAGCCACGCTCAGCTTCACCATTACCTGGAAAAGCCCAGCTCAGAGCTGTGCTATCGATGCTCCGCTTCAACGTCATCTAGAAAAGCTTGGCTTAGAGCTGTTCTTTCGACGCTAAGCCTCGATCTTCTGTGGGGAAGCCCAGCTTCGAGCTGTGCAAGCCGTGCTCAGCTTTGAGCTTGCCTAGGAAATCCCAGCTTCGAGCTGTGCCGGCAATCCTCCGTCTTGAGCTTCTCTAGGGAAGTCCGGCTTTAGGCTGTGCTCGGTGTTGAGCTTGTCTAGCAAAGCTCAGCCTTGAGCCGTTCAAGTGGTTCGCAGCTTCAAGCTTTTCTGGAAAAAGCTCAGCTTTGAGCTTAGCTGGGAAAGCCCAGCTTCGAGCTGTTCTTGGAAAGCTCAGCTTCGAGCCGCGCGAACGAAGCTTAATCTCAAGCTTTTCTAGGAAAGCTTGGCTTTGAGCTGTGTGAGTGGTGCCCAGCTTTAAGCTCTTCTAGGAAAGCCCAGCTTTGAGCTGTGCAAGCCAAGCTCAGCCTTAATCTTCTCTAGGAAAGTCCTAGAGCCGTGCAAGCCATGCTTGGCTTCAAGCCTGTCTAGGAAAGCCCAGCTTTAAGCTTTGCTCGCGACGCTCAGCCTCGAGTTTTTTCTAGGAAAGCCAGGTTTAAGCCGCGCTCAGCCTCGAGTCTTTTCTAGGAAAGCCAGGTTTAAGCTGTGTTCAGCCTCAATTTTTTCTAGGAAAGCCAGGTTTAAGCTGCGCTCAGCCTTGAGTCTTTTCTAGGAAAGCCAGGTTTAAGCTGTGTTCAGCCTCAATTTTTTCTAGGAAAGCCAGGTTTAAGCTGCGCTCAGCCTTGAGTCTTTTCTAGGAAAGCCAGCTTTAAGCTACGCTCAGCCTCGAGTTTTTTCTAGGAAAGCCAGGATTAAGCCGCGCTCAGCTTCGAGTTTTCCTAGGAAAGCCAGGTTTAAGCTGCGCTCAGCCTCGATTTTTTCCTAGGAAAGCCAGGTTTAAGCTGCACTCAGCCTCGAGTTTTTCTAGGAAAGCCAGGTTTAAGCCGCCCTCAGCCTCGAGTCTTTTCTAGGAAAGCCAGGTTTAAGCCGCACTCAGCCTTGATTTTTTCCAGGAAAGCCAGATTTAAGCCGCCCTCAGCTTCGAGTCTTTTCTAGGAAAGCCAGATTTAAGCTGCGCTCAGCCTCGAGTTTTTCTAGGAAAGCCAGGTTTAAGCCGCGCTCAGCTTCGAGTCTTTTCTAGGAAAGCCAGGTTTAAGCCGCGCTCAACTTTGAGTTTTTCTAGGAAAGCCAGGTTTAAGCTGTGTTCAGCCTCAAGTTTCTTCTAGGAAAGCCAGGTTTAAGCCGCGCTCAGCCTCGAGTTTTTCCTAGGAAAGTCAGGTTTAAGCTGTGCTCAGCCTCGAGTTTTTCTAGGAAAGCCAGGATTAAGCCGTGCTCAGCCTCGAGTTCTTCCTAGGAAAGCCAGGTTTAAGCTGCGCCTAGCCTTAGGCTGCCGCTCCTTGCAGCAGCAGCCCCGCGCCCTCCCCGCCGGCACCCCAAAGCATCTCCCCCAACGCATCAGCGACCCCAAAAGCCGTAGGAGGGCGGTTAGGACCGAGCCTAAGCCCCCGCTTTGCAGAGCCACTCACCAGCTGAGCCGTCATCGCCTGCCGAAATGGGGAGGGGGGGGGGGGGTGGGATGCGGGGTTGGGGGGGGGGGGGGGGATCCCCGCAGAATATGGGCGTGCGACGCCGTGACGTCAGAGGCGGGGGGGTGGGAGGTGGGGTGGTGGGGGGGGGGTGGGTTAGGCTCGGTTTTTGGGGTGAGAAACCCGTCTGGGAGGAACTTCGCTTGCCCCGGTGAACTTCCCCTTCTGGCGGCGACCTTTGCCCCCGGCGCTTTCACATCGTCTTTCGCCCGAACCGCTTCCCGCTCCCCGTCGCCGGCGGGTCCCGGCGGGGTGTGGGGGGGGTGGGGGGGGTTCATCCATGCCACCCCCCCCCCCCCCCCCCCAAAAAAAAACCGGGGTGCTCCTCTCCTTTGCAGAGAAAGCCAGCCCTCCCGTCGTCTACCCGTTGATCTCCTGCGGCGATTGCGAGGACGAGGTCACCTTCGGCTGCTTGGTCAGCGACTTCTTCCCCCCGCCCGTCACCGTCACGTGGGTTTCCAGCACCACAGGAGAAAGCGAGACCTTCCCGGCCGTCCCCACCCGCAGCACCTACTACAGCCTCAGCACCCAGTTCACCCTCCCCGTCAGCAGATTGGCAGGCAACACCTTCCAGTGCAAGGTGGACCACAGCAGCACCAACACCGTCATCACCGAGGTCATCCCAGGTGAGAAGGGGGCGGCGGGGAGGTGACTCGCCGCACCGCACGACCGCTTGGCGGGCTCCTCGATGGGTCGGCGTCGCTCCCACCCTCGCCTGACGTCTTGGTGGGCACCTAGACGGGTTGGCGTCGCTCCCAGCCTTGCTCCCAGCCTCGCGCGAGGTCTTGGCGGCCACCTCGATGGGTTGGCGTTGCTCCCAGCCTTGTGTGACATCTTGGCGGCCACCTCGATGGGTTGGCGTCGCTCCCAGCCTCGCTCCCAGCTTCGCGCCAGGTCTTGGCGGCCACCTCGATGGGTTGGCGTCGCTCCCAGCCTTGCTCCCAGCCTCGCACGAGGTCTTGGTGGACACCTCGATGGGTTGGCGTCGCTCCCAGCCTCGCGTGACGTCTTGGCGGGCTCCTCGATGGGTTGCCGTCGCTCTCAGCCTCGCCTGACGTCTTGGTGGACACCTAGATGGGTTGGCGTTGCTCCCAGCCTTGCTCCCAGCCTCGCGCGAGGTCTTGGTGGCCACCTCGATGGGCTGGCGTTGCTCCCAGCCTCGCGTGACGTCTTGGCGGGCTCCTCGATGGGTTGGCGTTGCTCCCAGCCTTGCGCGGTGTCTTGGCCAACTCCTAGATGGGTTGGCGTTGCTCTCAGCCTTGCATGACATCTTGGTGGACACCTCGATGGGTTGGCGTCGCTCCCAGCCTTGTGTGATGTCTTGGTGGGCTTCTAAAACGGGTTGCCGTTCCTCTCAGCCTTGTGCGATGTCTTGGCCAACTCTTCTCCCTGATCTCACCGCTCTGCAGAGCTATGTAAACCACACAACCCCGTGAAGGTAAAGCTCCTGACTGACCCCAACCAGGACCACCCCGACGAGAAGGTCCTCCTGGTGTGCCTCGTCGAGGGGAGTGAGGCTGGCAGCGCCCGGGTGGAATGGCTGATGAACCAGGAGGTGGTGGACCTGACCCAGGAGAACTACGCCTGCGACCAGTGCTCCGACGAGAAGGCCACGTTCACGAGCAAGGTCAACGTCAGCCGGCAGAGCTGGGACCTGGGGGCCGAGTTCTCTTGCCGGGTGACCCACTCGTCGCTGGAGGAGCCGGTCGTCCTCAACGTCAGCACCTTCTGCCTAGGTGAGGCTGAGGAAGGCGGGCTTCCTCGGAGGACGCGGACGGGGTGGGAGTTATAGGAGAAGGTCGGCCGGTCGGGCGGCTCCGTAAGGGAAGGGTAAAATGGCGGCCGGGGGGTTGGGAGGCGTAGCGACGCGGAGGCGGCGGGGCGGCGGGGGCGGGGGGGGTCGGTCGGTCGGAGAGCGTGAAGGACGGACGGACGGCCGGGAGGGGAGGAAGGGGCGGATGGCGGGGGTGAGAGGACACGGGGTCGAACAAGCGTTTTGGGGGAGGGCGGGGCGCGCGCGCGCGCGCTCGCCCGGTCGAATTTGGCGTCCGCCGAAAGCCCCGAGATCTACCGTCTCAACGCTGCTCCCCTCCCGCCCCACCCCACCCAGATGGCAGACCGGAGGTGAAGGTCACCATCCTCCCCCCGTCCTTGGAGGACCTCTACCTCAGCCAAAACGCCAGCGTCACCTGCGTGGCCACCAACTTGAAGTCTTCGGAGGACGTGAAGTTCACCTGGAGCCGGGAGAAGGGTAACTCTTTGGATGCCACCACGGGGGCGGCCGAGAAGTTGGAGAACGGGCTCTACCGCCTCGCCAGCACCCTGAAGATCTGCGCCGACGAGTGGAACTCCGGGGAGAAGTTCACCTGCACCGTCAACGTCCCCGAGCTCGACGGACCCATCGTCAAGTCTATTAGGAAGGACGTAGGTAGGCGCCCCGCCCTTGCTCTCCCGCCCCGCCCTCCGAGGGCCGGCACGGGAAACGGCGGGCCTCTTTCCGACGTGGCGGTCGCCGAGAAGCTCGGTTTCGGCAGGGTTTCGGCAAGGGAAGAGCGGTTTTGGGCAAGTCGAAGGAGCTGGCTGGAAAAGTCGAGTCTACTGGGCTGGCCTACTGGAAGAGGCTAGCCAACTGGAAGGGTCTAGTGGTCTAGTCGGAGAGCCTGGGGCTACTGGGAGAGTCAACTGGGCCAGCCTGTTGGAAGGGTCTAGTCTACTGGAAGGAACTGGTGCGCTGGAAGGGTCTTGTCCACTGGAGAGGTCAACTGGGAGGGTCTACTGGAAGAGGCTGGCCTACTGGAAGAGGCTAGCCAACTGGAAGGGTCTAGTGGTCTAGTTGGAGAGCCTGGGGCTACTGGGAGAGTCAGCTGGGCCGGCCTGTTGGAAGGGTCTAGTCTACTGGAAGGAACTGGTGCACTGGAAGGGGCTTGTCCACTGGAGAGGTCAACTGGGAGGGTCTACTGGAAGAGGCTGGCCTACTGGAAGGGCCTAGCCTACTGGGCGAGCCAACTGGGCCAGTCTACAGGAAGAGGCCAGTCTACTAGAAGGGTCTAGCCTACTGGAAAGGTCTAGCTCACTGGGAGGGCCAACTGGGCCGGCCTACTGGAGGAAGTCAGCCCGCCGGGCGAGCCCCGTCCCTCCCACCGCCCTTGACCTTCTCTTACGCCCACTCCGCAGACGTCTCCGTGAAGGCGCCTTCCGTCTACGTCTTCCCCCCGCCGGCTGAGGAGTTGGCCCGTCAGGAGACGGCCACCTTGACCTGTCTGGTCTTGGGTTTCCGCCCTCGTGACATCTTGGTGACCTGGACCCAACAGGACCGTCCCGTCTCCCCCGACAGCTTCTCCAACTTCGGTCCTAAGGAAGAAGGAGCTACCTACACGCTCTACAGCAAGTTGAGCGTGCCGGCGGCCGACTGGCAACGGGGCGACTCCTTTGCCTGCGTGGTCGGCCACGACGGCATCCCCATGAACTTCGTGCAGAAGAACCTGGACAAGAGCATCGGTAAACCCACCGCCGTCAACGTCTCGGTGGTCCTCGCCGACGCCGACGTCACCTGCTACTGAGCTTGGCGGGGGCGGGGGGGGGGAAGGGCGGGGGTGGGGGGGGTGGGGCGCGTGGGGCTGTAATTCCGCATCCGAATAAAAACCGACCCAAAAAAAAAAAAACCAACCCGAAACACCAAACCAAAACCCCCCCCAAAATATTACTCGCATCGTGACGCAACGTGCCAGCGCTGGGGGGTTGTCTTCATCCGGCGCGGGCGCTCCCCTCCCCCACCCCTCGGGGAAAAAAGCACCCCTCCCCCGCCGGCTGGATTAAGGTTGAGGCAAACAAAGTCGGGGCGGGGCAGGGTGGGGGAGGGAGGGGAGGTGGGAGACGCTGGGAAGTCTTCCTTCCTCCGTTGAGGGACGGTCAGAGGCGGCTTCACCTCAGAAGGTCAAGGTTGACGGGGAGGGAACCCACCCAGCCGCTCTCGGGGCGGGCAACACGGTGGGACGGGAGACCACGCCTCGCAAAGCGCGCCTTTCCTTCTGCGTCTCCGCCCTCCGGAAGAGGGAAATTCCCCCCAAAACAAGGTGGGGGGTTCCCCCCCCCCAAATAATTAACCGAACTCCCCCGACGAGGAGGTTCAAAGAGAAAGGACGCGTTTTCCCGCCATTTCGGGCCTTTTCCCGGCGGCGTTTTTGGGCGAAAACCGGGTGGGAAAAGGGCTTTTCGGCGCGCGCGTCAAAAAAACCCCCCCGCCGTCCCTTCGCTTGCGGGAGATTTGTCGACAAGGATTGGGTAGAAAAACGGGCGGAAACGGGGTTTTGGGGGGTTCGTTGGGTTGGGTTTTTTTAATTTGCCGCACGCGCCCCAAATCCCCGCGGTCCCTTTGCTTTGCAGCGAGGTTTCGGATAAGAATTGGGTAGAAAACCGGGTAAAAACGGGTTGGGTTTTGGGTTTTTTTTTTTTGCTGCACGCGCCGGCATTCCTGGCGGCCCTTTTGCTCGCAGGTTTTTAACAAGGATGGGGCAGCAAAATGGGCGGAAAATGAGTGGAAATGGGTTTTTTTTTCCTGCTCGCACCAAAAAAACCCTGCGCCCTTTCGCTTTGCAGCGGGGTTTTGGACAAGGATTGGGTCAAAAACGGGCGGAAACGGGGCTTTTTCGTTGCGCGCAGCGAGAATCCTCGTGGCCCCTTTGCTGGCAGCAAGTTTTCGCACAAGGTTTGGGTGAAAAACGGGTGAAAACGGGGTTTTTTTGCTGCGCGCGCCCCCGCCCCTCCCCAAAATCCTGCGCCCCTTTGCTTGCAACACTATTTTTGGGACGAGGATTGGGCAGAAAACGCGTGGCAACGGGGTTTTTCTCTTCGGCCGCGCGCGCCGAGATTCCTCGCGGCCCTTCCGCTCGCGGCAGGGTTTTGCGCGAGGGTCGGGTAGAAAACGGGTGGAAAAGGGGTGAAAACGGGTGGAAAAGGGGTGAAAATGGGTGGAAAAGGGGTGAAAACGGGCGGGGGTTGGTTTTTTTCCTTTCGTTTTTTGGCCGCCGGCACCGAAAATCCTCGCGGCCCCCCTTTTGCTCGCGCGGTGGGTTTTCGGAGACGGGCCGCGAAGGGGGTCTCCGTCGCCCACCCCCGCCACTGAAGTCCTCCTCTCGCCCCCCTCCCCCCCTCCTCAACCCCCCCTCCCCTCCCCCCTCCCCTCAGCCCCCCCCCCAGATTGCGTCCTGGTGACGGTGGGTGACGAGACGCAACCCGAGGCGGAGGAAGACGCCACCGACCTCTGGACGGCCGTGACCTTCATCGTCCTCTTCCTCCTCAGCCTCTGTTACAGCACCGGCGTCACCCTCTTCAAGGTAACCGCGCGGGGCCGGCAACTCGGGGACGAGTAATTAAAGGCGATTAATTAAGTCGTGGTGTCTCCCCTGCCCCCCCAGGTGCTGTGACCGTCGCAGAAGGGTGAAGACCCTCGTCCTTGGGTTGTCCCTTCCCTTCCCTCCGCGGCCGAGCGGCGCCCGGGGCTGGTTTCGCGGATTATTTGAAGATTCGAGGAACGAAACGAACCTCAGCCCGGTTCCATCGGCTGGGAAAAAAAAACCAACCCAACAAACCCCTTTTCCCTCGAAATCAGCCCGTTTTCATCGGTGCATCGCACCCCGATTGCCATCAGGCTCCGAAAAAACCCCCGTTTTCCCCTGAAATGAAGCCATTTTGCGTCGGGGCCTCATCCCGATCCCCCTCAGGCTCCAAAAAACCCCATTTTCCCCTGAAACGAACCCATTTGGCGTTGGTGCCTCACCCCTAAATTCCCATCGAGCTCCAAAAAACCCCATTTTCCCCTGAAACGAACCCATTTGGCGTTGACGCATCACCCCGATCCCCCTCAGGCTCCAAAAAACCCCATTTTCCCCTGAAACGAACCCATTTTGTGTCGGGGCCTCATCCCGATCCCCCTCAGGCTCCAAAAAACCCCATTTTCCCCTGAAACAAGCCCATTTTGCATTGGTGCCTCACCCCTGAATTCCCATCGAGCTCCAAAAAACCCCATTTTCCCCTGAAACGAACCCATTTGGCATTGACGCCTCACCCCGATCCCCCTCAGGCTCCAAAAAACCCCATTTTCCCCTGAAACGAACCCATTTTGTGTCGGGGCCTCATCCCGATCCCCCTCAGGCTCCAAAAAACCCCATTTTCCCCTGAAACAAGGCCATTTGGCGTTGGCGCCTCACCCCTAAATTCCCCTCAGGCTCCAAAAAACCCCATTTTCCCCTGAAACGAACCCATTTTGTGTCGGGGCCTCACCCCGATCCCCCTCAGCCTCCCCAAACCCCCCCAACTCATCCCCATTTCCCGCCTCCCCCCCCCCCCCCCCCAAAAAACCCTTCTCCTCCGCGCCGCCACTACGTGCCGGAGGACCCAAAATTTCACCTTTCCCCCCCAAATTCTGTTTACTGTAAAAAAGCGTTTCATTTCTCCTCTCTCTTTTCGGTTGGGGGGGGTTTTTGGCGGGGGGGGAGGGAAACTGAGTCATTTTCGGAGCAGAAGCTGGTTAAAATCGGAGCGGGGCGGGCGCCGTTTCCCTCCAAGTCCGTGCCCAAGCTCGACCGCGAACATCTGGGGCGGAACCAGATGTGTCCTGTTTATCGAAGCCACCTCTCTCCTTCTGAGTCATCGCCGGGAGAGGAAAAAACAAGAGGGGGGGGGGAGGGTAAAAAGGAAGCCGCCGACCCTCCCCCAAAATAGCCTTTTTCCACCCCAAAATCCCCAGCCCCTTTCCCGTGAGGAAAACTAAATAAAAAACGCGGTGGAAACGAGGAAAAACAGAAGTTTTCCTCCGCCGCGCGGAGGTGAGGAATTTGGTAATAAAGTTGGGTGTCAAGCCCTTTTTTTCGACGTTTTTCTCCCCGTTTCGCGGTTCTTCGGCGCTTCTCCCCCCGCCCCCTTCCGCGGGTGAAGGTGACGGTGGGGGATGGAGGGAGAGGGGGTGTGGGGGGAGGGGGGGGCTTTATTTCACCTGGGGGGAGGGGGGAAAAGGGGTGGGGAGGGGGGTGAGGAAGGGGGGGGGTGATGGGGATGGAGTGCTCTGGGTGGCAGCGGGGAAAGGGAGGGCAGGGCAGGGTCCGGCAACCCAACCCAAGGCCGGGCAACCCAACCCATGGCCAGGCAAGGCAACCCAACCCATGGATGGGCAACACAACCCAAGGCCGGGCAAACCAAACCCAAGGCCGGGCAACCCAACCCAAGGCCAGGCAACCGAACCCAAGGCCGGGCAACCCAACCCATGGATGGGCAACCCAACCCATGGCCAGGCAAGGCAACCCAACCCATGGATGGGCAACCCAACCCAAGGCCAGGCAATCAAACCCAAGGCTGGGCAACCCAACCCATGGCCAGGCAAGGCAACCCATGACTGGGCAACCCAACCCATGGCTGGGCAACCCAACCCATGGCCAAGGCAACCCAACCCATGGCTGGGCAACCCAACCCATGGCCAAGGCAACCCAACCCATGGCCAGGCAACCCAACCTGAGGCTGGGCAACCCAATCTGAGGCCGGGCAACCGAACCCATGGCCAGGCAAGGCAACCCAACCCATGGATGGGCAACCAAACCCAAGGCTGGGCAACCGAACCCAAGGCCGGGCAACCCAACCCAAGGCCAGGCAACCCAACCCGAGGCCAGGCAACCCAACCCATGGATGGGCAACCCAACCCAAGGCCAGGCAACCCAACCCATGGCCGGGCAACGCAACCCATGGCCAGGCAACCCAACCCACGGCTGGGCAACGCAACCCAACCCAAGGCCGGGCAACCCAACCCATGGCTGGGCACCCCAACCCATGGCACGGAGATCCTCGACCCGTTGGAGATGCCAACCCATGTAGGGCAGGAGCAGCACCCCAAAAGAGCATCAAGGTGGGGGGGGTCTGCTCGTTCCCCACCAAGAAATCAGGTGCCTGGTGGGCTTGGCAAGGGGAACCCAGCGCCGTTGGAAGTGGAAACCCAACCCAACCTGCTGGAGATGCCAACCCAACCCAATGGAGATGCCAACCCAACCCAACCCGATGGAGATGCCAACCCAACCCGATGGAGATGCCAACCCAACCCATTGGAGATGCCAACCCAACCCAATGGAGATGCCAACCCAACCCAACCCGATGGAGATGCCAGCCCAACCCAATGGAGATGCCAACCCAACCCAACCCGATGGAGCTGCCAACCCAACCCAATGGAGATGCCAACCCAACCCAACCCGTTGGAGATGCCAACCCAACCCGATGGAGATGCCAACCCAACCCAATGGAGATGCCAACCCAACCCAACCCGTTGGAGATGCCAACCCAACCCAATGGAGATGCCAACCCAACCCAATGGAGATGCCAACCCAACCCATTGGAGCTGCCAACCCAACCCAATGGAGATGCCAACCCAACCCAACCCGTTGGAGATGCCAACCCAACCCAATGGAGATGCCAACCCAACCTGTTAGAGATGCCATCCCAACCCGATGGAGCTGCCAACCCAACCCTTTGGAGATGCCAACCCAACCCAATGGAGATGCCAACCCAACCCAATGGAGATGCCAACCCAACCTGTTAGAGATGCCATCCCAACCCAATGGAGATGCCAACCCAACCCGATGGAGATGCCAACCCAACCCAATGGAGATGCCAACCCAACCCGTAGGACGAGAGCAGCACCCCAAAACCAAGCCAAGAGCAGCCGTGCACCGGCGGCGGGTGGGGTGGGGTGGGGTGGGGTGGGTGGGTGTGGTTCATGGTGAGCACCCCGCCCCATGCCGCCTCCTCCATCTTGTTTCCCCCCCAAAAAGCGGCGGCGTTCCTCACCGGCGCAACCCCATACGGCCCCAGGTGACCGCGGGCAATCCCGTACGGCCCTCTGCAACCCTATAGGGTCCTGAGCAACCCTATACGGTCCTGAGCAACCCTATATGGCCCTGTGCAATGCTGTATGGTCCTGAGCAATCCTATACGGTCCTGAGCAACCCTATATGGCCCTGTGCAATCCTGTATGGCCCTGAGCAACCCTATACGGTCCTGAGCAACCCTATATGGCCCTGTGCAATCCTGTATGGCCCTGAGCAATCCTATACGGTCCTGAGCAACCCTATATGGCCCTGTGCAATGCTGTATGGTCCTGAGCAACCCTATATGGTCCTGAGCAACCCTATACGGTCCTGAGCAACCCTATATGGCCCTGTGCAATGCTGTATGGTCCTGAGCAACTCTATACAGTCCTGAGCAACCCTATATGGCCCTGTGCAATCCTGTATGGTCCTGAGCAACCCTATACGGTCCTGAGCAACCCTATATGGCCCTGTGCAATGCTGTATGGCCCTGAGCAACCCTATACGGTCCTGAGCAACCCTATATGGCCCTGTGCAATGCTGTATGGTCCTGAGCAACCCTATATGGTCCTGAGCAACCCTATACGGTCCTGAGCAACCCTATATGGCCCTGTGCAACCCTATATGGTCCTGAGCAACTCCATATGGCCCTGTGCAACCCCGTGCAATCCCCTATGGCCTTCTGCAGCCCTATACGGTCCTGAGCAATCCTATACGGTCCTGAGCAACCCTATACGGCTCCATGCTGTCCCATACAGCCCGGTGCAGCCCTATATGGTCCTGTGCAGCCCTATATGGTCCTGAGCAACCCTATATGGGCCTGAGCAACCCTATATGGGCCTGTGCAGCTCCATATGGCCCTGTGCAAGCCCGTGCAGTCCCATACGGCACGGTGCAACCCTATATGGCTCCTAGGAGCGCACACCCCATTGAGAGACCCCCAAAACGTCTCCTAAGAGCTTACACCCTATTGTAACCCCCCCCCAAATAACTGCTAGGAGCACGCACCCCATTGGGAGACCCCCAAAACATCTCCTAGGAGCTTACAACCCCTTGAGAGACCCCCAAAATAACTCCTAGGAGCACGCACCCTATTGTAACCCCCCCAAAATAACTCCTAGGAGCACGCACCCTATTGTAACCCCCCCAAAATAACTCCTAGGAGCACGCACCCTATTGTAACCCCCCCAAAATAACTCCTAGGAGCTTACACCCCATTGAGAGACCCCCAAAACATCTCCTAGGAGCTTACAACCCCTTGAGAGACCCCCAAAATAACTCCTAGGAGCTTACACCCCATTGAGAGACCCCCAAAATATCTCCCAGGAGCTTACGCCCTATTGTAACCCCCCAAAATATCTCCTAGGAGCACGCACCCCATTGAGAGACCCCCAAAATATCTCCTAGGAGCTTACACCCCATTGCAACCCCCCCAAAATAACTCCTAGGAGCTTACACCCCATTGGGAGACCCCCAAAATATGTCCTAGGAGCTTACACCCTATTGTAACCCCCCAAAATATCTCCTAGGAGCTTACACCCTATTGTTACCCCCCAAAACCACTCCTAGGAGCACGCACCCCATTGAGAGACCCCCAAAATAACTCCTAGGAGCACACACCCTATTGTAACCCCCCCAAAATAACTCCTAGGAGCACACACCCCATTAGGAGACCCCCAAAATATCTCCTAGGAGCTTACACCCTATTGTAACCCCCCAAAATAACTCCTAGGAGCTTACACCCCATTGAGAGACCCCCAAAATAACTCCTAGGAGCTTACGCCCTATTGTAATCCCCCAAAATATCTCCTAGGAGCTTACACCCCATTGAGAGACCCCCAAAATATCTCCTAGGAGCTTACACCCTATTGTAACCCCCCAAAATAACTCCTAGGAGCTTACACCCCATTGAGAGACCCCCAAAATAACTCCTAGGAGCTTACGCCCTATTGTAATCCCCCAAAATATCTCCTAGGAGCACGCACCCCATTGAGAGACCCCCAAAATAACTCCTGGGAGCTTACACCCCATTGCAACCCCCCCAAAATAACTCCTAGGAGCTTACACCCCATTGGGAGACCCCCAAAATAACTCCTAGGAGCTTACACCCCATTGAGAGACCCCCCAAAATAACTCCTGGGAGCTTACACCCTATTGTAACCCCCCAAAATAACTCCTGGGAGCACGCACTCCATTGAGAGACCCCCCCCAAACATCTCCTAGGAGCTTACGCCCTATTGTAACCCCCCCAAAACAACTCCTAGGAGCACGCACCCCATTGAGAGACCCCCAAAACGGGTCCCTGACGTGACGCCCACCCGAATGCGCCCCCAAAATCTTTCCTCCCCCTACCCAACCCCCCTCCGAAAAAGAAGCGGGTGCTGGGGTTGCCCCCCTCCGGGGCTGCGACGTGGGGGTTCCTCCGCCCTTGCGTTGCGTAACCCCGGAGAAAATCCCGTGGGAAATGGAGGGAAAAAAAAAAAAAAAAGGAAAATTTTATTTGGAGGACGGTGAATATTTACAAGGGGGAGGGAATACGAGTGGGGTCGGAGAATCCCGAAAAATTCCGGCAACGTCCGGCGGCGGAGGGGATGAGGCGTTGGTTTCAGGCGGAGAAATGGATCGGGAGCCGGGTTATTTCACCTGGGAGTGGGGGGGGGGGAAAAAGGGAATTAATTAGTAATTAATTAATTGGGGTAATTAGGGGTGATGGGAGGTTGTGGCGGCGCCTACCCAGCCGCTCGCGGAGGGAGAGGGCGTCAAATCCTGGCTCTGGCAAGCCGGATCCGAGCGAAAAAATCCGTTAAGAGATAGGATCGATGGAAAAAATTCCATGAATGGGGGGGGGGGAATAGATCGTTTTGGCAAGGATGGGGGAAAAAGCAGGGATTTTAGTGAAAATGGGGGGGGGGAATTAGGGATTTTAGCGAAAATGGAGGGAAAATGGGGATTTTTGGAAGGAAGGGGAGAAAAATAGGGATTTTAGTGAAAATGAGGGGGGAAATAGGGACTTTGGCAAGCATGGGGTGGAAAAAATAGTGATTTTAGCAAGGATTGGGGGGAAATAGGGATTTTTTGCAAGGATGGGGTGGAAAAAATAGGGAGTTTTTGCAAGAATTGGGGAATAAATAGGGGGTTTTCCAGGATGAGGGAAAAAATAGGGATTTTTGCAAGGATGGGGGGAAAGAAAAATAGATTTTTTGCAAGGATGAGGGAAAAAACAGGGATTTTTGCAAGGGTGGTGGAAAAAATAGGGATTTTGGCAAAGATGGGAAAATAGGGATTTTTTGGAAGGAAGGGGAGAAAAATAGGGATTTTAGTGCAATTTGTGGGAATGAATAGGGATTGTAGTGAAATTGGTTGGAATAAATAGGGATTTTTGCAAGGATGGGGAAAAATGAGGGATTTTTGGCAAGGATGGGGAGAAAATAAGGATTTTTGCAAGGACACGGGGAAAAAAATAGGGATTTTTTGGCAAGGATGGGGAAAAATAGGGGGTTTTGGCAAGGATGGGGGAAAAAATAGGGATTTTAGCAAGGATGGGAGGAAAAGGGGGATTTTTTGCAAGAATTGGGGGGAAAAATAGGGATATTTTGCAAAGATGAGGGGAAAAGCAGGGATTTTTGCAAGGATATGGGGAAAAAGAGGATTTTTTGGCAAGGATGGTGGGAAAAACGGGGATTTTTAGTGAGGACGGGGGGAAAAAATAGGGAGCTTTTGCAAGAATTGGGAAAAAAAAACGGGATTTTTTGCGAGGATGGGGGGGGCGGCGCAGAAATAGGGATTTTTTGCAAAGTTTGGGGGGGAAAACAGGGATTTGGGGGGGGGGGGGGGGGGCCAGGATGGGTGCCGGACACCCCGTACCTTGATCAAGGTGACCGTGGCGCTGTAGAAGAGGCTGAGGATGAAGAGGACGATGAAGGTCGAGGCCGTCGCCCAGAGGTTGTTGAGGTCCTCCTCCTCCACCTCCGTGAAGCCATCGAGGAAGGCTTTGGGGGGGGGGGGGGGGACACAAGATGGGGGGGGGGGTTAGCGGCGTCACCCGGCCGAGGGGAGCACCCTTGGGTGCAGCACCCTGGGGTGCAAAGGGAGGGGGAGGCGGGACACCCGGTTTTGGGTTGATTTGGGGCTATTTTGGTTGCGCAGGAGGCTGGGAAGGGGGGGGGGGTTTTGGGGTGCGGAGGTGATGGCGGGGGGAGGGGGGGGTTGCTTAGCAAGCGAGGGAGGGGGCAGGGCGCGCGCACCCCGAAGTCGAGGGCATGTACCCCAAAATCTGGGGCGCGCACCCCCAAAACCCGAGGTTTATACCCTAAAATCTGGGGGGCGCCCCCTAAAACGCGGGGTTTGTACAACAAAATCCGGGGCGCGCACCCTGAAACCCGGGGGTTGTACCCCAAAATCTGGGGTGCGCCCCCCAAAACGCGGGGGTTGTACAACGAAATCCGGGGCGCGCACCCCCAAAACCTGAGGTTTATACCTTAAAATCTGGGGTGCGCCCCCCAAAACGCGGGGGTTGTACCCCAAAATCAGGGGTGCGCACCCTGAAACCCGGGGGTTGTACAATAAAATCTGGGGTGCGCCCCCAAAACCCGGGGGTTATACCCCAAAATCTGGGGTGCGCCTCCCAAAATCCGAGGTTTATACCCCAAAATCTGGGGTGCGCACCCTGAAACCCGGGGGTTGTTCCCCAAAATCTGGGGCGCGCCCCCCAAAACCCGGGGTGCGCCCCCCAAAACCCGGGGTTTATACCCCGAAATCTGGGGTGCGCCCCCCCCCAAATCTGAGCTTTGTACCCCAAAAGGTGGGACGCCCACCCCAAATTCCGGGCTTTATACCCCAAAATCCGGGGTGCGCTCCCCCCCCTCCCCAAAATCCGGGCTTTGTACCCCAAAATCTGGGGTGCACCGCCCAAAATCTGGGCTTTCTATCCCAAAATTGGGGCGCACCGCCCAAAATCCGGGCTTTGTCCCCCAAAATCGGGGCTGCGTGCCCCCCCAAAAGCCATTGCATGCAGCCCCTCCCCCCCCCCAAGGCCTCCCCTCCCCCCCCCCCCCCAATTTCTCGGCCTCCTCGCCTTCCGCCCCTAAATCGCCCCTTTTTGACCCAAAACGGCGGCAGGATCGCCTACACCGGCCGGATCCCCCCCAAAAAAAGGGGGGGCGAGAGCAAATTTGCAAATTTTGCGGGATTTTGGGGGGGCGGCAGTGGAGGGGGGGTGGGGGGGTGGGCAAAAAGGGGTGCGCCTTCCTGCGAGGGGTGCAAGGGGAGGGTGGGTGCAAGGGGAGGGTGGGTGCAAGGGGAGGGTGGGTGCGTGCAAGAGGAGGGTGCAAGGGGAGGGTGGGTGCAAGAGGAGGGTGCAAGGGGAGGGTGCAAGGGTGGGGTGGGTGCAAGGGAAGGGAGGGTGGGTGCAAGGGGAGGGTGCAAGGGGAGGGTGCAAGGGTGGGGTGCGTGCAAGAGGAGGGTGCAAGAGGAGAGTGGGTGCAAGGAGAGGGTGGGTGGAAGAGGAGGGTGCAAGGGGAGGGTGCGTGCAAGAGGAGGGTGCAAGAGGAGGTGGGTGCAAGGGGAAGGTGCAAGGGGAGGGTGGGTGCAAGTGGAGGGTGCAAGAGGAGGGTGCAAGAGGAGGTGGGTGCAAGGGGAAGGTGCAAGGGGAGGGTGGGTGCAAGTGGAGGGTGCAAGAGGAGGGTGCAAGGGGAGGGTGGGTGCGTGCAAGAGGACGGTGCAAGAGGAGGGTGGGTGCAAGAGGAGGGTGGGTGCAAGGGGAGGGTGGGTGCGTGCAAGAGGAGGGTGCAAGGGGAGGGTGGGTGCAAGAGGAGAGTGGGTGCAAGAGGAGGGTGGGTGCAAGAGGAGGGTGGGTGCAAGGGGAGGGTGGGTGCGTGCAAGAGGACGGTGCAAGAGGAGGGTGGGTGCAAGAGGAGGGTGGGTGCAAGGGGAAGGTGGGTGCGTGCAAGAGGAGGGTGCAAGGGGAGGGTGGGTGCAAGAGGAGAGTGGGTGCAAGAGGAGGGTGCGTGCAAGAGGAGGGTGGGTGCAAGAGGAGGGTAGGTGCAAGGGGAGGGTGGGTGGGTGCAAGAGGAGGGTGCAAGAGGAGGGTGCAAGAGGAGGGTGCAAGGGGAGGGTGGGTGCAAGGGGAGGGTGGGTGCAAGGGGAGGGTGGGTGCGTGCAAGAGGAGGGTGCAAGGGGAGGGAGGGTGCAAGGGGAGGGTGGGTGCAAGGGGAGGGTGGGTGGAAGAGGAGGGTGCAAGGGTGGGGTGCGTGCAAGAGGAGGGTGCAAGAGGAGGTGGGTGCAAGGGGAAGGTGCAAGGGGAGGGTGGGTGCAAGTGGAGGGTGCAAGAGGAGGGTGCAAGGGGAGGGTGGGTGCGTGCAAGAGGACGGTGCAAGAGGAGGGTGGGTGCAAGAGGAGGGTGGGTGCGTGCAAGAGGAGGGTGCAAGGGGAGGGTGGGTGCAAGAGGAGAGTGGGTGCAAGAGGAGGGTAGGTGCAAGAGGAGGGTGGGTGCAAGGGGAGGGTGGGTGCGTGCAAGAGGACGGTGCAAGAGGAGGGTGCGTGCAAGAGGAGGGTGGGTGCAAGAGGAGGGTGGGTAGGTGCAAGGGGAGGGTGCAAGAGGAGGGTGCAAGGGGAGGGTGCAAGGGGAGGGTGGGTGCAAGGGGAGGGTGGGTGCAAGAGGAGGGTGGGTGCAAGAGGAGGGTGGGTGCGTGCAAGAGGAGGGTGCAAGGGGAGGGTGGGTGCAAGGGGAGGGTGCAAACGCCGGTGCAAGGGGATGCAGAGCACGGGGACGGCGCAGGGCGGGACGGCGCGAGCGAGGGTGCGGCAGAGGAGGGTGCAGGGGGGGCAGCAGGAGGACGGGCGCAGGACGCCGCAGCCAAGGGCCGGCGTGGGGACACTGGGGGGGGGGGGGGGGGGGAACGCAGCAAGAAGGGGACGCGGCAGCAGGGTGCAAGAGGTGCACGCAGCAGGATGCAAGAAGCAGAGGATGCTTGCAAGAAGCAGACGCTTGCAAGAAGCGGACACTTGCAAGAGATGGATGCTACAGCAGGATGCAAGGAGCGGACGCAGCAGGATGCAAGAGTCGGACGCTTGCAAGAGGACGCAGCAGGATGCAAGAGTTGGACGCTTGCAAGAGGACGCAGCAGGATGCAAGAGTTGGACGCTTGCAAGAGGACGCAGCAGGATGCAAGAGGCGGTCGCTTGCAAGAGGACGCAGCAGGATGCAAGAGTCGGTCGCTTGCAAGAGGACGCAGCAGGATGCAAGAGGCGGTCGCCTGCAAGCGGAGGACGCTACGGCAGGATGCAAGAAGAGGACACTTGCAAGAAGCGGATGCAGCAGGATGCGAGCAGAGGACGCTTGCAAGCAGAGAATGCTTGCAAGAAGAGGACGCTTGCAAGAAGCGGATGCTTGCAAGAAGAGGATGCAGCAAGAGGCGGACACTTGCAAGAACGCTTGCAAGAAGCGGATGCAGGGGTGCAAGAGGAGGATGCAGCAAGAGGTGGACGCTTGCAAGAAGAGGACGCAGCAGGATGCAAGCAGAGGACACTTGCAAGAAGCGAATGCTTGCAAGAAGTGGATGCAGCAGGATGCATGAGGAGGATGCAGCAAGAAGCGGATGCTTGCAAGAGGCGGATGCTTGCAAGAAGAGGATGCTTGCAAGAAGAGGACGCTTGCAAGAAGAGGACGCTTGCAAGAAGCAGACGCAGCAGGATGCAAGAGGAGGATGCAGCAAGAGGCGGACACTTGCAAGAAGAGGACGCAGCAGGATGCGAGCAGAGGACGCTTGCAAGAAGTGAATGCATGCAAGAAGTGGACGCAGCAGGATGCAAGAGGAGGATGCAGCAAGAGGCGGACGCTTGCAAGAGGATGCAGCAGGATGCAAGAAGAGGACACTCGCAAGAAGCGAATGCTTGCAAGAAGCAGATGCAGCAGGATGCAAGAAGTGGATGCAGCAGGGTGCAAGAGGAGGATGCAGCAAGAGGCGGACGCTTGCAAGAGGACGCAGCAGGATGCAAGAACAGGACGCTTGCAAGAAGACGACGCAGCAGGGTGCAAGCAGAGGATACTTGCAAGAAGCGGAAACTTGCAAGAAGTGGACACAGCAGGATGCAAGAAGTGGACGCTTGCAAGAAGCGGACGCAGCAGGATGCAAGAGGAGGATGCAGCAAGAGGCGGACACTTGCAAGAAGAGGACGAACGCTTGCAAGAAGTGAACGCTCGCAAGAAGAGGATGCAGCAGGATGCAAGAAGAGGACGCTTGCAAGAAGCAGACGCAGCAGGATGCAAGAGGAGGATGCAGCAAGAGGTGGACGCTTGCAAGAAGAGAATGCTTGCAAGAAGTGGATGCAGCAGGGTGCAAGAGGAGGATGCAGCAAGAGGCGGATGCTTGCAAGAGGACGCAGCAGGATGCAAGAACAGGACGCTTGCAAGAAAGACGACGCAGCAGGGTGCAAGCAGAGGATACTTGCAAGAAGCGGAAACTTGCAAGAAAGTGGACACAGCAGGATGCAAGAAGTGGACGCTTGCAAGAAGACGACGCAACAGGATGCAAGAGGAGGATGCAGAAAGAGGCAGACACTTGCAAGAAGAGGACGAACGCTTGCAAGAAGTGAACGCTCGCAAGAAGAGGATGCAGCAGGATGCAAGAAGAGGACGCTTGCAAGAAGCAGACGCAGCAGGATGCAAGAGGAGGATGCAGCAAGAAGAGGACGCTTGCAAGAAGAGAACGCTTGCAAGAAGTGGACGCAGCAGGGTGCAAGAGGAGGACGCTTGCAAGAAGAGAACAGTCGCAAGAAGCGGACGCAGCAGGATGCAAGAAGCGGACGCAGCAGGATGCAAGAGGCGGACGCTGCAAGAGGAGGACGCAGCAGGGATGCAAGAGAGGACGCAGCAGGATGCAAGAGGAGGACGCAGCAAGCAGAGGATGCTTGCGAGAATTGGACGCAGCAGGATGCGAGCCGAGGACGCTTGCAAGAAGCGAACGCTTGCCAAGAAGCGGATGCAGCGGGATGCAAGAGGAGGATGCAGCAAGAGGCGGACGCTTGCAAGAAGAGGACGCTTGCAAGATGCAGACGCAGCAGGGCGCGAGAGGACGACGCACGCTTGCAAGGGAGGACGCTCCAGCCGCGGGACGCTGCCGCCGCCGCCGAGCCCCCAGAAGCACCCCCAAAACCAGCCGCCCCACCCCCTCCCCCCCTTTTTTTTACCCCCCCCCCTCCCCCCCCCTTTTACCAAATATTTGAATAAATAAACGAAGGAAGGAAGGGAACGAGCGCCCGAAGAGCTGCCGGGCCGGCGCTTGTCCGGGACGGGGCGCGGGGGGAACCGCAAGGCCGCAATCCCGCCGCCCCCCATCCCCGCACCGTCCCCGCCGCGAAGATCTGGGGCGCCGCGGCGCTTCTTTCCCAGGGGGAGGGGGGGAAATAATAATAATGATGATGATGTTGATTTTATTGCTTTTTTTTTTTTTTGGGTGGGTTTTTTGTTTGTTTGTTTGTTTGCTTTTTTTGTTGTTGTTGGGGGGGGGGGGGAGGGGAGGGGGGGGGGGGGGCGACGCCCGGAGGTTTTGCTTTCCAGAAATCCGTACACGGCAAAAAAAAAAAAAACAAAACACAAAAAAAAAACCCCCCAAAATAAAGCAAAATAAAGCAAAATAAAGCAAAATAATAAAGCAAAATAAAGCAAAATAAAGCAAAATAAAGCAAAATAATAAGGCAAAATAAAGCAAAATAAAGCAAAATAAAGCAAAATAAAGCAAAATAATAAAGCAAAAGAATGCAAAATAAAGCAGCAAAATAAAGCAAAATAAAGCAAAATAAAGCAAAATAATAAACTAAAATAAAGGAAAATAAAGCAAAATAAAGCAAAATAAAGGAAAATAAAGGAAAATAAAGCAAAACAATAAACTAAAATAAAGGAAAATAAAGCAAAAGAAAGCAAAATAATAAAGCAAAAGGAAAGCAAAATAAAGGAAAATAAAGCAAAATAAAGGAAAATAAAGGAAAATAAAGGAAAATAAAGGAAAATAAAGCAAAATAAAGCAAAATAAAGCAAAATAATAAACTAAAATAAAGGAAAATAAAGGAAAATAAAGGAAGATAAAGCAAAATAAGCAAAATAAACCAAAATAAAAACCCAAATAAACTAAAATAAACTCAAATAAACCAAAATAAACCAAAATAAACCAAAATAAACCAAAATAAACCAAAAGGGGGGGGGGGGGGGGGGGAAGGGGAGGGGGGGACACACCCGACAATAAAGAAGAGAAAGACCCCAAAAAAAAAAAAGGGAGGGAAGGGGGTTTAATAGCAGGCGGCGGCGGTGTCGGAGAGCACCAGGGATACGTTGACGGCGGCAGGGTTTACCCGAAGCTTTGTCCAGGGATTTCTGCGCCACCTGCAAGGGGGATTTGCTCGTGGCCCACCAAGCAGGTGAAGACGTTGCCGGCCCCCCAGTCCTCGCCGCTGACGGTCAGGGAGCTGTAGGTGAAGTAGGCGCCGGGCGGTTGGGTGTCGGCGAGGGGGGGAGCGGTGACGTAGTCGGCGGGGGGCAAGGGTTCGCCGTTGCGGAGCCAGCGGACGAAGAGGTCGGGAGGGTTGAAGCCCTTCACCAAGCAGGTGAGGGTGGCGGTTTTGTGCAGGGCGAGTTGTTCGGGCGGAGGGGGGAAGACGTAGACGGAGGGGGCTCGGGCGTCGCGGCCTGGGAAAGGGCGAGGGGGGGAGAGAGAGGAGGTTGGGAAAGAGCGGGGAGCGTAGGCCCTCCGTTCGGGAACGAAGGGGCGGCGCGGTTGCGTCCTCCTTCCCTTCGTTTTGCAAAAAGAAAGGGTGCGATTGCATCCTCCTCCCCTCAGTTTTGCAAAAAGAAAGGGTGCGATTGCATTCTCCTTCCCTTCATTTTGCAAAAATATCTGGTGCGATTGCATCCTCCTTCCCTTCATCTTGCAAAAATATTAAGTGCAATTGCATCCTCCTTCCCTCAATTTTGCAAAAATATTAGGTGCAATTGCATCCTCCTTCCCTCAATTTTGCAAAAAGAAATGGTGCGATTGCATCCTCCTTCCCTTCGTTTTGCAAAAAGAAAGGGTGCGATTGCATCCTCCTTCCCTTCGTTTTGCAAAAAGAAATGGTGCAATTGCATCCTCCTTCCCTTCGTTTTGCAAAAAGAAACAGTGCGATTGCATCCTCCTCCCCTTCACTTTGCAAAAAATATTAGGTGCAATTGCATCCTCCTTCCCTTCATTTTGCAAAAATATTAGGTGCAATTGCATCCTCCTTCCCTTCGTTTTGCAAAAAGAAATGGTGCAATTGCATCCTCCTTCCCTTCGTTTTGCAAAAAGAAACAGTGCGATTGCATCCTCCTTCCCTTCGTTTTGCTAAAGGAACAATCCAATTGCATCCTCCTTCCCTTCGTTTTGCAAAAATATTTGGTGCGATTGCATCCTCCTTCCCTTTGTTTTGCTAAAGGAACGGTGCGATCGCATCTCCCTGTCCCTGGTTTTGCAAAAATATTCGGTGCAATTGCATCCTCCTTCCCTCGGTTTTGCAAAAAGAAACGGTGCGATTGCCGCCTCCTTTCCCCAGGTTTGCAAAAAAACCCCAAAAGGCCGATGCCATTGCACCCATTTTCCCTGGATTTGCAAAAAAAAGGGTGCTGCAATTGCACTCATTTTCCCCAGATTTGCAAACAAAAAGGGGCGATGCCATCGCACCCATCTTTCCTGGATTTGCAAAAAAAAGGGTGCTGCAATTGCACCTGTTTTCCCTGGATCTGCGAGAAAAAGGGCGATGCCATCGCAACCATCTTTCCTGGATTTGCAAACAAAAAGGGTGCTGCAATTGCACCAATTTTCCCCAGATCTGCAAGAAAAAGGATGATGCCATTGCACCCATTTCCCCTGGATTTGCAAGAAAAAGGGCGATGCCATTGCAGCCGTCTTTCCTGGATTTGCAAAAAAAAGGGTGCTGCTATTGCACCCATTTCCCCAGATCTGCAAGAAAAAGGGCGCTGCCATTGCACCCATTTTCCCCAGATCTGCAAAAAAAACGGGTGCTGCCATTGCACCCATTTCCCCTGGATTTGCAAGAAAAAGGGCGATGCCGTTGCACCCATTTTCCCCGGATTTGCAAGAAAAAGGGTGATGCCATTGCACACGTCTTCCCTAGATTTGCAAGAAAAAGGGCGATGCCATTGCACCCGCTTTCCCCAGATTTGCAAAAAAAGGGTGCTGCAGTTGCATATGTTTTCCCCAGATTTGCAAGAAAAAGGGCAATGCCATTGCACCTGTTTTCCCCTGGATTTGCAAAAAAAAAGGGTGCTGCAATTGCACCCATTTTCCCTGGATTTGCAAGAAAAAGGGCGCTGCCATTGCACCCATTTTCCCCGGATTTGCAAGAAAAAAGGGTGCTGCCATTGCACCCGTCTTCCCTCGATATGCAAAAAAAAGGGCGCTGCCATTGCACCCATTTTCCCCAGATCTGCAAAAAAAACGGGCGCCGCCATCGCACCCGCTTTCCCCTGCTCTTGCAGACCACCCCCCTCCCCACCACCCCCTCCCCCCCTCCTCCCCTCCCCCCTCCTCCCCCTTCCCCTCCCCCCTCCCCCCACTTACCCACGGCCTTCTGCAGCTTCACCTCGGCGGGGAAGAGGAGCTCGGGGTGGCTGACCTTGCACTGTAGACCTCGCCCTTGTCCCACTCGTCGGCGCAGACGCTGGCCACGCCGGCCACGCCGAAGAGCCCGTTGGGTTGGAGGAGCCGGGGAGGTCTTGGTCTCCAGCTTCTCGCCGTTCTCCTTCCACCACGACACCGCCAGGCCTTCCGCGCTCGCAGGTTGGCCACCTTGCACGTCAGCTTGGCCGCCTTCTCCTTGAAGACGTCGGCGAAGGCGGGGGCCACCGCCTCCACCGCGATCTCGTCGTTGACGGGCAAGGGAGGTCTGGAAGAGCGGGGGAGGGGTTAGAGATGGGGGGGGTGGGGGGGTCATATCCCCTTCTTTCCCCCCCCCTCAAAATTATGCCCGCCGCCGCGGTGACCCCGAATTACGCCCGTCACCACCGCCGCCGCGGTCGACCCCGGCACTTACAACCGCACTCCAAAGCCTTGCTGGTGTTCCTCAACTCCTCGCCCACTTGGCAGGTGTAGATGACACCGGCGTCCCAGTCGGCTTCGGTGACGGTGACCCGGCTGTCGGTGACGGCGGCGCCGTCGGCGGCCGAAGCTTCGGTGGCGACGCCGTCTTCGAAGGGCGCCCCGTTTTTGAGCCAGCGGGGGGCGGCGGGGGGCGGCAGCGGGCGGCGGGAGCGGACGCGGCAGAGGACGCTGGCGTTGCGGTAAGGGCCGTCGAAGTCCTCGCGGGACGGCGGGTGGAGGGTGACGACGGGGACGTCGGGGAGCGGCGGGACGGCGGTGCCTGGGATTTGGGGCGGGGTGGGGTGGGAGACGCGGAGATGGGATCGGGGCGGGGGCGGTGAACCCCAAAGTTGTCGCGGCGGGGGGGGGGGGGGGGGGGAGGGGGGTTGAGGGGCGCCGGGATGCTGCGGGGAGGGATGCGGCGGCGGGATGCGGCGGCGGGATGCGGCGGCGGGATGCCCCGGGGAGGATGTAGCGGCGGGAGGCTTCGGAGAGGATGCGAAGGCGGGATGTAGCATGAGGATGTTCCAGGGGGGATGCAGATGGGGGTGCAACACCGGGATGCTCCGAGGAGGATGCGGCGGCACCGGGATGCAACGCCGGGATGCTCCAAGGAGGATGCGGCAGCACCGGGATGCAACGCCGGGATGCTCCAAGGAGGATGCGGCAGCACCGGATGCAACGCCGGGATGCTCCAAGGAGGATGCAGCAGCACCGGGATGCTCCAGGGAGGATGCAGCACCGGGATGCAGCACCGGGATGCTCCAAGGAGGATGCGGCAGCACCGGGATGCAACACCAGGATGCTCCAAGGAGGATGCAGCAGCACAGGGATGCTCCAGGGAGGATGCAAAGCCGGGATGCAGCACCGGGATGCTCCAAGGAGGATGCAGCGGCACCGGGATGCTCCAGAGAGGGTGCAAAGCCAGGATGCAACACCAGGATGCAACACCAGGATGCTCCAGGGAGGATGCAGCAGCACTGGGATGCAACACCGGGATGCTCCGGGGAGGATGCAAAGCTGGGATGCAGCATGAGGATGCTCGGGGGAGGATGCAGCACTGGGATGCAACACCAGGATGCAGCACTGGGATGCTCCAGGGAGGATGCAGCACGGGGATGCAATACTAGGATGCTCAGGGGAGGATGCAGCACCGGGATGGCAACACCGGGATGCTCCAGGGAGGATGCAGCAGCACCAGGATGCAACACCGGGATGCTCCAGGGAGGATGCAAAGCCAGAATGCAACACTGGGATGCTCAGGGGAGGATGCAGCACCGGGATGCAGCACCGGGATGCTCCAGGGAGGATGCAAAGCCGGGATGCAGCACAAGGATGCTCCGGGGAGGATGCAGCAGCACCAGGATGCAACACGGGGATGCAACACCGGGATGCTCCAGGAAGGATGCAGCAGCACCGGGATGCTCAGAGAGGGAAGCAACACCGGGATGCAACACCGGGATGCTCGAGGAAGGACGCAGCAGCACTGGGATGCTCAGAGGGGGAAGCAACACCGGGATGCAACACCGGGATGCTTGAGGAAGGACACAGCAGCACTGGGATGCTCAGAGAGGGAAGCAACACTGGGATGCAACACCGGGATGCTCGAGGAAGGATGCAGCAGCACTGGGATGCTCAGAGAGGGAAGCAACACTGGGATGCAACACCGGGATGCTCAAGGAAGGACGCAGCAGCACCGGGATGCTCAGAGAGGGAAGCAACACCGGGATGCAACACCGGGATGCTCGAGGAAGGACACAGCAGCACCGGGACGCTCCGGTGAAGGCCACAACCCCCCCCCCCCCCGCCCCCCCCTCCCACCGGAGACCCGACCGTCGAGGAGACTCACTTGGGTTGGCCACCTTGACGACGGAGCTTCCCTTGGGATGGGTGGCTTGGCAGTAGAAGGGCTGCTGGCTCTTCCCGTCGGAGAAGGGGAGGCTGAGGCTGGTGGTGGCCGCGTAGCGGCCGGCGGCGAGGACGGAGGGGAAGACGGCCACCCCGTCGGCGACGCTGCGGTTGGCGCGGTCGCTCCAGGCGAAGGCGAGGTCGTCGGGGAGGAAGGCCACGGCCAGGCAGCCCACCGAGTAGAGCTGGTGGGCGGCGGGGGTGCCGCAGGGGGCCAGCGGGAAGAGGCTGGGGGCGCGGGGGGTCTCTGGGGAGGAAGAGGAGGGAAGGGGAGAGGGGAAAAGGTGTTAAGAGGCGGGGGGGGGGGGGGGGGGGAAGAATGGCGGCCATGTGGGGGGGGTGGTGGGGGGGGGGGCGAGGGTTGGGGGGGGGGGGACCCCCTATGTGGAATGCCCACGGTTGTGGGGCAAAACACCGCTGTTTCGGTGCATAAACCTCCTCGTTTCGGTGCAGAGACCACTATTTTGGTGCAACCCCCCCTCATTTTGGTGCAAAACCCCTCTCATTTCGGTGCAAAGACCCCCTATTTTGGTGCAAAACCCCCTATTTTGGTGCAAAACCTCCTCATTTCGGTGCACGGACCCCCTATTTCGGTGCAAAACCCCCTCGTTTCGGTGCGGAGACCCCCTATTTTGGTGCAAAACCCCCTCATTTCTGTGCAAAGACCCCCTCATTTCTGTGCAGAGACCCCCTATTTTGGTGTGAAACCCCCTCATTTTGGTGCAAACCCCCCTCATTTTGGTGCAAACCCCCCTCATTTTGGTGCAAACCCCCCTCATCTCGGTGCGAAGACCCCCTATTTTGGTGCGAAACCCCCTCATTTCGGTGCAGAGACCCCCTATTTTGGTGTGAAACCCCCTCATTTCGGTGCAAAACCCCCCATTTCGGTGCAAAGCCCCCTCATTTCGGTGCAAAGACCCCCTATTTCGGTGCAACCCCCCCTATTTTGGTGCAAAACCTCCTCATTTCTGTGCAGAGACCCCCTATTTCGGTGCAAAACCCCCTCGTTTCGGTGCAAAGACCCCCGTGCATGTGCAAAACCTCCTCGTTTCGGCGCGGAGACCCCCTCATTTCGGTGCAAAGCCCCCTCATTTCGGTGCGAAGACCCCCTATTTTGGTGCGAAACCCCCTCATTTTGGTGCAAAGACCCCCCATTTTGGTGCAGAACCCCCCCATTTGGGTGCAAAGCCCCCCCCCCCGTGCAGATGGGAATTCCTCCCGTGGCCCCAGAGCTGCTTCTACTGGACCAGTACCGGACCAGTACCAGCTGCCCCATACTGGGCCAGTACCAGCACCCCCACGTCCGTCCCCCCCATAGCCACTTCTGCAGGACCGCTGTGAGACCAGTACCAGACCAGTACCAGACCAGTACCACACCCCACAGCCGCCCCACAGCCACTTCTGCAGGACCAGTACTGGACCAGTACCAGACCAGTACCAATACAAGACCAGTACCGCACCCCACAGCCACCCCACAGCCACTTCTGCAGGACCAGTACTGGACCAGTACCAGACCAGTACCAGTATAGGACCAGTACCACACCCCACAGCCACTTCTGCAGGACCGGTACCAAACCAGTACCAGTACAAGACCAGTACCACACCCCACAGCCACCCCACAGCCTCTTCTGCAGGACCAGTACTGGACCAGTACCAGACCAGTACCAGTACAGGACCAGTACCGCACCCCACAGCCACCCCATAGCCTCTTCTGTAGGACCAGTACCAGCCAGTACCAGTACTGGACCAGTATCGACTGGTACCAGTACTGGACGCCCCAGTTGCCCCATACTGGGACAGTAGCTGCACCCCACAGCCACTCCTGCAGGACTGGGACCAGTACTGGACCAGTACCAGCACCCACAGCTGCCCCATAGCAGCTTCTGCAGGACTGGGACCAGCTGGTACTGGTACTGGACCAGTACCAGCTGCCCCATACCAGCAGGTTCCAGTATCAGACCAGTAGCAGATGGTACCAGTACTGGACCTTCAGCTGTCCCGTACTGGGCTGGTATCGGCGACCCACAGCTGCCCCATAACCGCTTCTGCGGGACCAGTACCAGACCAGTACCAGACCAGTACCAGTACCGGCACCCCACAACAGTCCCATAGCCAATTCTGCAGGACCAGTACTGGACCAGTACCAACTGGTACCAGTACTGGACCAGTACTGGCACCCCACAGCCACCACATAGCCGCTTCTGCAGGACCAGTACCAGACCAGTACCAGCCAGTACCAGTACAGAACCAGTACGGCACCCTACAACGGCCCCATAGCTACTTGTGCAGAACCAGTACTGGACCAGTACCGGACCAGTACCAGACCAGTACCAGTACCGGCACCCCACAACAGTCCCATAGCCAATTCTGCAGGACCAGTACTGGACCAGTACCAACTGGTACCAGTACTGGACCAGTACCGGCACCCCACAGCCACCACATAGCCGCTTCTGCAGGACCAGTACCAGACCAGTACCAGCCAGTACCAGTACAGAACCAGTACGGCACCCTACAACGGCCCCATAGCTACTTGTGCAGAACCAGTACTGGACCAGTACCGGACCAGTACCAGACCAGTACCAGCACCCCATAGCTGCTTCTGCAGGACCAGTACCAGCTTGTACTGGTACTGGACCAGTAGCTACTGGTACCAGACCCCCCAGCTGCCCCATACTGGGCCAGTACCAGCAACCCACAGCTGCCCCATAGCTCTACCATAGCTGCTTCTGCAGGACCAGTACCAGACCAGTATCAACTGGTACCAGTACTGGACCCGCCAGCTGCCCCGTACTGGGCCAGTACTGGCACCCCACAGCTGCCCCATAGCTGCTTCTGCTGGACCAGTACTGGACCAGTACCAAGTGGTACCAGTACCAGCTGCCCTATACCAGCAGATACCAGTACTGAACCAGTACCAGCTGCCCCATACTGGGCCAGTACCGGCACCCCACAGCTGACCCATAGCCGCTTCTGCTGGACCAGTACTGGACCAGTACCAACCAGTACCAGTACTGGACCGGTTCCAGCACCCCATAGCTGCCCTATAGCTGCTTCTACTGGACCAGTACCAGCTGGTACCAGTACCAGACCAGTACTGGCACCCCATAGCTGCTTCGGCAGGACCAGTACTGAACCAGTACCAGCTGGTACCAGTACTGGACCAGTACCAGCTCCCTGTACTGGGCCAGTACCCGCAACCCGTAGCTGCTTCTGCAGGACCAGTACAGGACCAGTGCCACTACTGGTACCAGTACCACACCAGTACAGAAACAGTACCGGACCCTCCTGCTACCCATACTGGGACAGTACCAGCACCCCACAGCTGCCCCACAGCTGCCCCATAGCCGCTTCTGCAGGACCAGTACCGGACCAGTACCAACTGGTACCAGTACTGGGCCAGTTCCGGCACCCCACAGCCGCCCCATAGCTGCTTCTGCAGGACCAGTACTGGACCAGTATCAGCTGCCCTATACCAGCAGGTACCAGTACCAGCTGGTACCAGTACTGAACCACTACCAGCTGCCCCATAGCCGCTACTGCAGGGCCAGTACTGGACCAGTACATGCTGGTACCAGTACGGGACCAGTACCGGCACCCCACAGCTGCCCCATAGCTGCTTCTGCTGGACCAGTACCGGACTAGTACCAACTGGTACCGGTACCAGCTGCCCTATACCAGCAGGTACCAGTACCAGCTGGTACCAGTACTGAACCAGTACCATACTGGGGCAGTACCGGCACCCCACAGCTGCCCCGTAGCTGCTACTGCAGGACCAGTACCGGACCAGTACATGCTGGTACCAGTACCGGACCAGTACCGGCACTCCACAGCTGCCCCACAGCTGCTCCTGCAGGACCAGTACCGGACCACTACCAACTGGTACCAGTACCAGCTGCCCTATACCAGCAGGTACCAGTACTGAACCAGTACCAGCTGTCCCATACTGGGCCAGTACCGGCACCACACAGCTGCCCCATAGCTGCTTCTGCAGAACCAGTACTGGACCAGTACATGCTGGTACCAGTACGGGACCAGTTCCGGCACCCCAGAGCTCCCCCACAGCTGTTTCTGCAGGACCAGTACTGGACCAGTACCAACCAGTACCAGTACTGGGCCTGTTCCGGCACCCCACAGCCACCCCATAGCTGCCCTATAGCTGCTTCTACTGGACCAGTACCAGCTGGTACCAGTACCAGACCAGTAGCGGCACCCCATAGCTGCTTTGGCAGGACCAGTACTGAACCAGTACCAGCTGGTACCAGTACTGGACCAGTACCAGCTCCCTGTACTGGGCCAGTACCCGCAACCCGTAGCTGCTTCTGCAGGACGAGTACAGGACCAGTGCCACTACTGGTACCAGTACTGGACCAGTACCAGCACCCCACAGCCGCCCCATAGCTGCTTCTGCAGGACCAGTACTGGACCAGTGCCACTACTGGTACCAGTACCACACCGGTACTGCAACAGTACCGGACCCTCCAGCTCCCCATACTGGGATGGTACCAGTACCCCACAGCCACCCCACAGCTGCCCCATAGCTGCTTCTGCAGGACCAGTACCGGACCAGTACCAACTGGTACCAGTACTGGACCAGTACCAGCACACCACAGCCGCCCCACAGCTGCTTCTGCAGGTCCAGTGCTGGTACTGGTACCAGTATCAACCAGTACCGGTACTGGACCAGTACCGGCACCCCACAGCCGCCCTATAGCTGCTTCTACTGGACCAGTACTGGCTGGTACCAGTACCAGTTGCCCCATACTGGGCCACTACCAGCTTCCCATAGCTGCTTCTGCAGGACCAGTACCGGACCAGTACCAACCAGTACCGGTACTGGACCGGTACCAGCTGCCCCATACTGGGCCAGTACCAGCTCCCCATAGCTGCTTCTGCAGGTCCAGTACCGGTACTGGTACCAGTATCAACCAGTACCGGTACTGGACCAGTACCGGCACCCCACAGCCGCCCTATAGCTGCTTCTACTGGACCAGTACTGGCTGGTACCACTACCAGCTGCCCCATACTGGGCCAGTACCAGCTTCCCATAGCCGCTTCTGCAGGACCAGTACCGGACCAGTACCAACCAGTACCGGTACTGGACCGGTACCAGCTGCCCCATACTGGGCCAGTACCAGCTCCCCATAGCCGCTTCTGCAGAACCAGTACCGGACCAGTACCAACTGGTACCGGTACTGGACCAGTACCAGCTGCCCCATACTGGGCCAGTACCAGCTCGCCATAGCTGCCCCATAGCTGCTTCTGCAGGACCAGTACCGGACCAGTACCGGACCAGTACCAACTGGTACCGGTACCGGACCAGTACCAGCGCTGAGGCTGCAGTTCCAATCAACCCAATTAAGGCAATTACTGCACTTAATTAAGGCAATTAATGCAGCTGATTAGAGCAATTAATGCAATTAATGCCCACCACCTTGCAACCACTCACGCATCCCCCTCTAATTAATTAACCTAATCAATTAATAACCCTAATTAATTAATAACAGGTGCGATACAGCCTGTAATTAACTGCAATATCATAGTTAACTCCGCTCGTCAACTCCTAATCGCCTCCCGCCTCACCGCCAGCCCCGAAATCTCATTAAAAACCCGTTAATTAGCGCCCCAAAATGAGGTTCATCTCTTGCCGGACTCCAAGAGCTTAATTAATCGCCTGGGGGGTAATTGGCTGGCCTCACTAATTAAGACGAGGCTTTTAATGAGGCCTTAATAAAGGTTTAAAAGCCAACCTCATCGCATACATTGATTCGATTAATAGGCGTCATCTACATACATTAATTAACGAGGAATATAGCGATTATAGGGCTCTATATGTCGAGGTAGAGCTGCTTAATTAACGTAGCTGAAGTTTTGTAGAATGAATTATTTTCTATACATTAATAGTTATATATTAATATATATAAATATATAAAAAATAATATATCTATATATAAAATATAAAATATATATAAATATATAAAATCTGTATTAATATATAATATATTAATGTATCTATATTAATTCCTGTATATTAATATAAAGACCAAATAGTAGATAATGATCTAGAATAGATAGATAATATATAATCTATATATAGTACGCTATTACCTATATTATTATATAGATATGCTATATCTGCAATGTATTTAGCACCTATGAAACTTCATATCGATTAATAACGATATTAATTTATCTATATAATGTATGATAGATAGATCTATATAGCCCTCCATATAATAGGTATCTATAGATCTATTAAATATAATCTATGCTATCTATCATGTATATCATATAATAGACATCTATTAAATGTATCTTATATATAATATATATCATATAATAGATACCTCTCTGTCTGTTGTATGTAATATATCTTATATAACTAATATATTATAGATATATCTGTTTTTATGTAATATATATATTATAAAAGATATATATCATAATATTTTGTATAGATATCTCTAATATATAATATTATAAGACATATTACATATTATTAAGATCTATATCTACTATATATTAGGTTGTATATTGATAAAGGAAAAGATGGACATGAGATCGAATATCTCTCTATATTATAAAAATATATTAAAATATATATTACAATATATAGATTCGCTTTTATAGCTACATGGTCTTATATTAAATATATATTGTTATAATATAATATTATTTCTATAGTATATATTATATTCATATATAATTTCTATTATATTTCTATTATACATTTTATATATCTATATAAATTTATGTATTTTATAAATTATAGAAATTTATAAATGATATAAATTAATATATTTCATATATGTATATATTTAATATATATTAAAATATAGAGAGCTCTCTTTTTTCTAAGTCTACGTTTTCACATCTGCATTAAAAAATGCTCGGTAACTGCTCGGCTAAAAAAAAAAGAAAAAACAACCCCAAAAAAAAGCTCTTTGCTGGGAAACGACTTTGCCCGAAACCGCCTGAATTCAGCCCAAAGCTCCTGTTTACCCCGCCACCTGCCCAAAAAGGGTTATTTTTGACCCAAACCAGGTGCTGTTTTTCAGGCCGGTTTCGCCCGCTTGGGTTTTATTCATTTGTCATGCAAACCCGAAACTAAAAAAAACAAGACCAAAAAAAAAAAAAAAAAAGGGGAATTAGGAAAAAAAAAAACCCAAAAAACACCCCCCCCCCCCCCCAACCCCCCAACTTCTCGTTTCTTGCTGTTTTCGAAACCGAGCGCGGCCTATTTTGGGCGGTTGGGGGGCCGCGCGGTCAACGAGCGCAGCTGGCGGCGGTGGGCCACGCCGCCGCCCGCCGAGGGGCAAAACACCCCCCCCCCCCCCCTCAAAGAAATGGAGAAAACCAGCCCCAAAAATTCGTGTCGTGTCTTTAGATTGTCCCCGCTTTGGGTCGCCTTCTGGTTTGCTGCGCTAAAGGGCCAACAAACGGCGGTTCCAAAGGGGGAAAAAAAAAAAAGAAAAAAAAAAAAGAAGAAAAAAAAAAAAGAAAAGTAGAGAAAAAAGAAAAAAAAAGAAAAAAGGGAAAAACAAAGAAAAGTAGAGAAAAAAGAAAAAAAAAGAAAAAAGAAAAAAAAGAAAAGTAGAGAAAAAAGAAAAAAGAAAAAAGAAAAAAAAGAAAAGTAGAGAAAAAAGAAAAAAAAAGAAAAATAGAGAAAAAAGAAAAATAGAGAAAAAAAAGAAAAAAGAAAAAAGAAAAAAGGAAAAAAAGAAAAAAGAAAAAAAGAAAAAAGGAAAAAAAAGAAAAAAAAGGAAAAAAAAGTGGGGGGTTTGGCCGTATTTGATCATCAGCCCCCGGGGCAAATAATTCAACTCTTGGAGTCGCGTTGTGACTTAGAGCCCTGCATTCAAAATAGCCTCATTTTATAGATATAAAAAAATATCAATATAAAAAAATATATATAAAAAGATGTAAATAGATAAATAGATAAATAAATAGATAAATAGATAAAAAATAGATAAATACATATAAAAATCTATTTAAAATATATAAATATATTTTTATATATATAAAATAAAATAAAATAAAATAAAATAAAATAATATAATATAATATATAATATATAATATATAAAATATATACACAATATTACATATATTATATATTTTTATATATTATATATTTTTATATATTATATATTTTTATATATTATATATTTTATATATCTTTTTATATATTTTATATATTATATCTTTTTATATATTATGTCTATTTATATATTATATATTTTATATAGTATCTATTTTTATATATTTTTATACATTATATATTATCTATCTTTTTTTAAAGTAATAACATTAAACCCCACAGCCTACACCATAAATGACCGATTTGACCTAAAAACCCTTAAAAAGAAAAAAAAAAAATCTCACCCCCGTTATTATACAGTTTTTTTTTTTTTTTTTTTTTAATGGCAAGAATTGAGTTTTCGTCGCAGGGGAAAAGATCGCAATCGCGGCGAATTTAGGTTAAATACTCCTCTCCGCGCTCTAAAAGACTTCATTATCTTTTCACCTTAATTAATAAATGTAATAAAACGCGTTCTCCCTATCAAAAAATTCCTCCCTGCTCTTGAAACCTCCATTTCTGGCACTTTTCAGCCTCTTTTTAACTGCTTTTTTTTTTTTAAAGAGAACAACCGAGGTGCTGAGGCGCCTCCCCCAAAAATCACTATTTTGCCCTCACCTCCCTAAACCCCGCTTTTTCGACCCAAAATGGCCCGGCCCGAGCCTAAGACCAACAGAAATCGCACTGCTGGCAACCCCGATTGTCGGGAATTAATTAAAAATCAGACTAATGGGGAGATTTCGTGCGGTTATTGGTAAATAAGGAGGGAAAAAAATAGATATAATTCACAATAACGGACCAAAAAGGGCAAAAAACCCCTTTCTTCCTCAAGTCCCCGCTTAAAATTTAATATTCTCGTAATTAATGATTAAATAGCCAAATTTGGGGGGGGAAATAATCATTATTTCTGTTGGAATTAATCGATTTCTTATTAACGAAGGAATTAAAAAAAAAAAGAAATCTCCTCTCGAAGGATTTTCATACAAATTTTTGAGGGTCCTAAAGAAGTCAAACCCCTCCGAAACAGCCCCCCCCCCCCCTCCAAAAATGTCAAATTAAACTTTTTCTACATAAAAATGGGGTTGGGGTTTGGCTTCGCTAAAAAAAAAAAACAACCCTAAAAAGATTATAAAAATTAAGTTGGGTTGGTTTTTTTTGTTTTTAAAAGCCGAGACTAAGGCTCCCCAAATTCACCTCAGAGCCCCCCAAAATGCCACGTCTGAAAGAAAACGGGATAAAACCCACCCCCAAAAAATCAAGAAGATTCCCCGAGACCCAAATTCAGGGACTTTAACCAGCAAATTTAACTCAAAATCCCCCCCGAAACGGCTCCCAAAAAAAGGGAGAAATGACCTAAAATATCATCCCTCAGCCTCAATCTTCACCCAGCGTCTCAGGTCAGACCTCATTAATTTTTTTCCGACTAATCAACTAACCTCCCCGAGCGGTTTAATTAAAACCAGGGATTTTTCTGCCCTTTTTTGGCCCCGAAAACGCTCTCGAAAAAAGCCGCTTTTAGGGCGCGGCGGGAAGACCTGATATTCAAACCGTCTGATTAAAAAATATATGTAATACATAAAAATATGTCTAACTCATAATTTCTAATTTATAACTTCTAATTTCTAATTTCTATTTTCTAATTTCTAATTTCTATTTTCTAATTTCTAAGTTCTAATTTCTAATTTCTAATTTCCATATAAATAAATATATTTTTACAGATTTTATATCTAAGTATCACTAGATTTATATTTTTAAATATATATATATATCTTTTTTAAAGAAGATCCAACAACCAAACACTTAAAAATCCACAAAACCACTAAAAAAATTCAAAGTCCTCCCCGCTCTTATCTGCCAGATCCTTTTTGCGGCTTATTTTGACCCTAAAAGTCCTTTTTTTCTCCCCATTTCGCCCGAATGAAGCTATTTCTCCCCCAGAAAAAATATACATTTATTATACTATATTCAGGGGAGGGGAGGGAAAAAAAAAAATCACTATTTCTACTCTACCTAAACCCCCCTCAATTAAATATCATTTCTTGGAGGAAAATGTCATTTTCCGCACCAAAAAAAACGTCTCCCGGCACAAAAAAATCCAGGGACTGAGCCCCAAAACCTGCCTCTTTGACCCCGAATTTCGTTAGTTTCCAAAAAAACACCCTCAAAATGCCAAAATTTGGGGCTTTTGGACCAGTTTTGCCATCAAATTGCCCCCGGATTAATTTTTTCCATTAAAAAAGACCCTAAAATCGACATTTTTTGCCCACTTCTGCCATCAAATCACCTGCGGATGATTTTTTTCTCCCTAAAAAAAGACCCTAAAAATTGACTTTTTGACCATCAAATCACTTCCAAAATTATTTCCGCCCCCCCGCCCCCAAAAAAAGACCCTAAAATTAACTTTTTTGCCCAAATCTGCCACTAAATAGCCTACGGATTAATTTCCCCCCCTTAAAAAAAGACCCTAAAATCGACTTTTTTTGCCCAATTCTGCCATCAAATCGCCTCAGGGTGAATTTCTCACACACGCACCCCCCCGGAAAAAAAAAAACAAACACCCCAAAATCAACTTTTTGACCTCAAATCGCCTCCAAAATTGACATTTCCCCCACCAAAATCCCCTAAAACCGACATTTTGACCCGCCGACCATCGTTTCGCCCCATTTTTGGCCCCTAAAAAGAGGGGGGGGGGGTGTCCTCCTGCCCTCAAGGCCCCCGCCCTCCCCCCCGCCCCGGGCCAAGATTTGGGGAGAAAAAGACCAAAATTGGTCATGGCGAAATGCGGTGGACGAGGACTTACCGGAGGAGACGGTGACGACGACTCCGTTGCCCCACGCGTCGATACCACCTACTTTGTCACGGTGAGGCGAAGCCCGCGTCCCGGCGTGCAAAAACTCCCTCCCCTGGCGATTTTGGGGGCGAAAAATCTATTTTTAACCCGATTTCGGGTATTTTGATCCCCTAGGTGCATCCAAGAAATCGGGGGGGGGGAAAAGAAAAATTAAAATAAAACGGATTTTCGTCCTTCTTGGCTGCGTCCCGCCGACGGAAAATTGGGATTTATTCCCGCCGCACCGCTCCTCCTCGGCGTCGTGGTGCGGAGTCATGCAACAGAAATTTGGATATCGTACCAAAAAAACATAAAAAAGGGGGCAAAAAATGGAGAGAAAAGGGAAAAAGAAGCCACAAAAGGATAAAGCGTCGCCGTATTTGGGGGAAAAGCAGACATAAAGAAGAGAAAATCCCATATTTGGGACCACAATGCCCATATAAGGCGGAGAAACGCCCATATTTAGGGCAAAAACGGGCATGAAGGCAAAAGCGCCTGAACATTTTGGGGTAAAAATGGCCAAAAGAGGCAAAAGCCTCCAAATATTTGGGGCGAAAATGGCCGTAAAGAGGAAAACACCCCATATTTGCGACCGCGGTGCCCACAAAAGGCAGAGGTGGGGCCGTATTTGGGGCAAAAAGGCCACGAAAAAGGCAAAAGCCTCCAAATATTTGGGGCAAAAATGCCGTAAAAAGGCAAAAGCGTCCAAAAATTCGGGGCAAAACTGGCCGTGAAGTGTAAAAGTCTCCCCAGATTTGCTACAAAAATTGCCATAAAGGGGAAAATCATCCCCCTTTTTTTTTTTTTCTTACAAAACCGGGTTTAAACGGCAAAATCATCCTCATCTCTAGGGGAAAATATCCATAAAAGGCAAAAGGATGGCAATATTTGGGGCAAAAGTGGCCTTAAAAAGAAAAACGTCCTCAGATTTGGGGTAAAAATAGCGATAGGAGACAACAGCATCCCTATTTTTATTGCAAAACTGGCCATAAAAGGCAAAACCATTCCCATATTTAGGGGAAAACTGGACAGAAAGCGTAAAAAAACCCCAATATTTAGGGTAAACTGGACATAAAAGGCGAAACGTGCCCAGATTTGGGGCAAAATTGGAAGTAAAGTGCAAAAATATCCCCCGATTTGGGGCAAAACTGACCCTAGATGACAAAACATCCCCGTATGGGGGTAAAAATGGCCAGAAAAGGAAAATCATCCCTGGATTTGGGGTAAAACTGGGCATAAAAGCCCAAAGCGTGTCCATATTTGGGGCAAAACTGGCCAAAACCGGATAAACGTCCCAACAATTGCTACAGAAATGCCCACAAACAGCAAGAGCATCCCCATATTTAGGTAAAAATAATGGTAGTAAAAACAAAACATCCCCATTTTGGGGTTAAAACTGACCGGAAAGGGGAAAAGGGCACAAACAGACCCAGATTTTCGGCAAAATTAGTCAGAAAAGGGAAAAGCATGCCCAGTTTTGGGTCAAAACTCATCTGAAGAGGCACAAAATGCCCAGATTTGGGTCAAAAGGGGCCCTAAGAGCTGAAGCGTGCCCAGATTTGGGTCGAGAACGGCCCGAAGGGGCAAAGCATGCCCAAATTTAGGTCAAAACTGGACAGAAGAGGGAAAGCGTGCCCAGATTTGGGTCAAAACTGGACAGAAGAGGCAAAGCGTGCCCAGATTTGGGTCAAAACTGGACAGAAGAGGCAAAGCGTGCCCAGATTTAGGTCAAAACCGGACAGAAGAGGCAAAGCGTGCCCAGATTTGGGTCAAAACTGGACAGAAGAGGCAAAGCATGCCCAGATTTGGGTCCAAATGGGCCCGAAGAGGCAAAGCGTGCCCAGATTTAGGTCAAAACCGGACAGAAGAGGCAAAGCGTGCCCAGATTTGGGTCCAAATGGGCCCGAAGAGCTGAAGCGTGCCCAGATTTGCATCGAGAACAGCCCGAAGGGGCAAAGCGTGCCCAGATTTGCGTCGAGAATGGCCCGAAGAGCCAAAGCGTGCCCGGATTTGGGTCAAAACTGGCCCGAAGACACGAACCATGCCCAGATTTGGGGCAAAATTGCCAAAATAGGGAAGAACATCACCAGATTTGTTGAAAAATTGACAATAAATGGTAAAAGGTGCCCCGACTGAGGGCAAAAAAGGTCCTAAAAGGAAAGGCATCACCACTTTGAGCAAAAAAAGATATTAAAAGGCGAAAGTCTTCGCATATTTGGAACCAGTCTGGCCATAAAGGGCACAAGACACTCGTAGCTGGGGGGGAAAATGCTACGAAGAGGTAAAATCATTGTTGGATTTGCTGCGGAAGTGGCCAGGAAGGGGAAGCGGGCCCAAGCGGGGGCTGGTCCCACGGGAAAGGCCCCCCCTCCCCGGAGCGCAGCCGCTGGCGGGAGCGGAGCTGAGCCCCCAGCACCGTTTTTGTCATTGCCTGCACCACCGTGGTGATCGTAACCGCCACAACAAGAACCAGCACCCACGGTGACACAGCGGGGCACAAAATCCCCCCGGCGCAGCCCCCTCCTCCGCCAGGCCGCACGCCCCAGCAGCCACGGGCTGAGCTCGTCCTTCCCGTGCTCCAAAATGCCCCCAAAAGGGAAAAATAACCCCGGATTTGATGGAAAACGGGGCATAAAGTGCTAAAAGCATCCCCTGATTTGCTGAAACGGCCATACGGAGCAAAAGCATCTTCATTTTTAGGAAAAAAAAGGCCGTAAAAGGGAAACCGTCCTCGCAGTTGTTGAAGGAATGGCCACAGAGGACAAAACATTCCCGTAGTTCAGGCGACACAGGGAATAAGAAGCAAAAACATCCTCATACCGAGGGAAAAAAGGCGATAAACAGCCAGAAATCCCCAGGTTTGCTGTAAAAGCAGGCATGGAGGGAAAACATACTCAGAGTTGGGCAAAAAGTGGCCATAAAGAGCAAAACTTGCCCTGATTTGGAGCGAAACCGGACATAAAAGGCAAAACATCCCAACAGTTGCTCAAAAACTTAACATACAAGCCGAAAGAAAGCCCACCTTGGGGAGAAAAAGGGCGACAAAAGGCAAAACATCCCAAAACTTGCTACGGAAATGCCCAGAAAAAGACAAAAATGGTTCTAAAAAGGAAAACAAGCTCAGATTTGGGGCAAAAATGGCCATAAAGGGCAAAAAATCCCCACACTGGCTGCAGAGCTGGCTCCAAAACCCAAAGCATCGCCACATTTGGGGCGAAAACGGTCCTGATAGGAAACGCATCCCCACGTTCGCCGCGAAAAATGACCGCAAAGGGCAAAACATCCCCGGATTTGCGGCAAAACCGGCCAGGAAGGGGGGAAAACGGCACAGACCACACAAGCAGCCCCACGTTTGGTGCAAAAAGAGCCATGAAGGGCAAAAGCCTGCCCAGAGTTTGGGCAAAAGTGGTCGGAAAAGGAAAAGCAGCCCCAGGTTTGCGGCAAAATTGACGATGAAGGCTGAAACGTCCCAAATTCAGGGCAAAAAATGGCCATAAAGGGCAAAAGCATCCCCATTTTCGCTGCAGAAGTGGCCAGGAAGGGGAAGCGGGCCCAAGCGGGGGCTGGTCCCCTGGGAAAGGCCCCCCCTTCCCCGGAGCGCAGCCGCTGGCGGGAGCGGAGCTGAGCCCCCAGCACCGTTTTTGTCATTGCCTGCACCACCGTGACAATCAGTACAAGCAGCACCAGCAGCACCACCACAACCACCAGCACTCACGGTGACACAGGGCCGTACAAAATCCCCCCGGCGCAGCCCCCTCCTCCGCCAGGCCGCACGCCCCAGCAGCCACGGGCTGAGCTCGTCCTTCCCCTGCCCCCAAAATAACCTCTAAACCGGATCAAGAACCCCACAATTGCTCAAAGCAACCTCTTTCGAGCAAAACGGGACTGAAACGTCCCCACATCTGGGGCGAAACTGGCAATAAAGGGTAAAACGTGCTCAGGTTTGGAGGAAAAACGGTCCTAAAAGGAAACCCATGCCCATATTTGGTGGCGAAATGGCCAGAAAGGGCAAAAGCATCCCCACATTTTAGGCCGTACTGCACCTAAGAGCAAAAGCCTGCCTGGATTTGGGTCGAGAACCGCCCAAAGAGCAAAAGCGTGCCCAGATTTGTGTCGAGAATGGCCCAAAGAGCCAAAGCGTGCCCAGATATGGGTCGAGAATGGCCCAAACAGCCAAAGCATGCCCAGATTTGGGTTGAGAATGGCCCAAAGAGGCAAAGCGTGCCCAGATTTGGGTCGAGAATGGCCCAAAGAGCCAAAGCGTGCCCGGATTGGGGTCAAGAACGGCCCAAAGAGCCAAAGCGTGCCCAGATTGGGGTCAAGAACGGCCCAAAGAGCCAAAGCGTGCCCAGATTGGGGTCGAGAATGGCCCAAGAGCCAAAGCGTGCCCAGATTTGTGTCGAGAATGGCCCAAAGAGCCAAAGCGTGCCCGGATTTGGGTCGAGAACGACCCAAAGAGCCAAAGCGTGCCCAGATTTAGAGCAAAAACAGTCCTAAAAGAACAACCATCCCCATATTTGGTGCAGAAATGGCCATAAAGGGCAAAAGCATCCCCAGGTTTGCTGCAGAAGTGGCCGTAAAAGGAAAAACTTCCCCGTTTTCGCTGCAGAAGTGGCCAGGAAGGGGAAGCGGGCCCAAGCGGGGGCTGGTCCCCTGGGAAAGGCCCCCCCTCCCCGGAGCGCAGCCGCTGGCGGGAGCGGAGCTGAGCCCCCAGCACCGTTTTTGTCATTGCCTGCACCACCGTGACAATCAGTACAAGCAGCACCAGCAGCACCACCACAACCACCAGCACTCACGGTGACACAGGGCCGTACAAAATCCCCCCGGCGCAGCCCCCTCCTCCGCCAGGCCTCACGCCCCAGCAGCCACGGGCTGAGCTCGTCCTTCCCCTGCCCCCAAAATAACCTCTAAACCGGAGAAAGAACCCCACAATTGCTCAAAGCAACCTCTTTCGAGCAAAACGGGACTGAAACGTCCCCACATCTGGGGCGAAACTGGCAATAAAGGGTAAAACGTGCTCAGGTTTAGAGGAAAAACGGTCCTAAAAGGAAACCCATGCCCATATTTGGTGGCGAAATGGCCAGAAAGGGCAAAAGCATCCCCACATTTTAGGCCGTACTGCACCTAAGAGCAAAAGCCTGCCTGGATTTGGGTCGAGAACCGCCCAAAGAGCAAAAGCGTGCCCAGATTTGTGTCGAGAATGGCCCAAAGAGCCAAAGCGTGCCCAGATATGGGTCGAGAATGGCCCAAACAGCCAAAGCGTGCCCAGATTTGGGTTGAGAATGGCCCAAAGAGCCAAAGCGTGCCCAGATTTGGGTCGAGAATGGCCCAAAGAGCCACAGTGTGACCAGATTTGGGTCGAGAATGGCCCAAAGAGCCAAAGCGTGGCCGGATTGGGGTCAAGAACGGCCCAAAGAGCCAAAGCGTGCCCAGATTGGGGTCAAGAACGGCCCAAAGAGCCAAAGCGTGCCCAGATTGGGGTCGAGAATGGCCCAAGAGCCAAAGCGTGCCCAGATTTGTGTCGAGAATGTCCCAAAGAGCCAAAGCGTGCCCGGATTTGGGTCGAGAACGACCCAAAGAGCCAAAGCGTGCCCAGATTTAGAGCAAAAACAGTCCTAAAAGAACAACCATCCCCATATTTGGTGCAGAAATGGCCATAAAGGGCAAAAGCATCCCCAGGTTTGCTGCAGAAGTGGCCGTAAAAGGAAAAACTTCCCCGTTTTCGCTGCAGAAGTGGCCAGGAAGGGGAAGCGGGCCCAAGCGGGGGCTGGTCCCCCGGGAAAGGCCCCCCCTCCCCGGAGCGCAGCCGCTGGCGGGAGCGGAGCTGAGCCCCCAGCACCGTTTTTGTCATTGCCTGCACCACCGTGACAATCAGTACAAGCAGCACCAGCAGCACCACCACAACCACCAGCACTCACGGTGACACAGGGCCGTACAAAATCCCCCCGGCGCAGCCCCCTCCTCCGCCAGGCCGCACGCCCCAGCAGCCACGGGCTGAGCTCGTCCTTCCCCTGCCCCCAAAATAACCCCTAAACCGGACAAAGAACCCCACAATTGCTCAAAGCAACCTCTTTTGAGCAAAACGGGACTGAAACATCCCCACATTTGGGGCGAAACTGGCAATAAAGGGTAAAACGTGCTCAGGTTTGGAGGAAAAACGGTCCTAAAAGGAAACCCATGCCCATATTTGGTGGCGAAATGGCCAGAAAGGGCAAAAGCATCCCCACATTTTAGGTCGTACTGCACCTAAGAGCCAAAGTGTGTCCAGATTTGGGTCGAGAATGGCCAGAAGAGGCAAAGCGTGCCCAGATTTGGGTCAAAATGGGCCCAAAGAGTCAAAGCGTGCCCAGATTTGGGTCGGGAACGGCCCAAAGAGCCAAAGGATGCCCGGATTTGGGTTGAGAATGGCCCAAAGAGGCAAAGTGTGCCCAGATTTGGGTCCAAATGGGCCCGAAGAGGCAAAGCGTGCCCAGATTTGGGTCGGGAACGGCCCAAAGAGCCAAAGGATGCCCGGATTTGGGTTGAGAATGGCCCAAAGAGGCAAAGTGTGCCCAGATTTGGGTCAAAACCGGACAGAAGAGGCAAAGCGTGCCCAGATTTGGGTCAAAATGGGCCTGAAGAGGCAAAGCATGCCCAGATTTGGGTCGGAACAGCCCAAAGAGCCAAAGGATGCCCGGATGTGTGTCAAAACTGGCCCAAAGACACGAACCATGCCCAGATTTGGGGCAAAATTGCCAAAATAGGGAAGAACATCACCAGATTTGTTGAAAAATTGACAATAAATGGTAAAAGGTGCCCCGACTGAGGGCAAAAAAGGTCCTAAAAGGAAAGGCATCACCACTTTGAGCAAAAAAAGATATTAAAAGGCGAAAGTCTTCGCATATTTGGAACCAATCTGGCCCTAAAGGGCACAAGACACTCGTAGCTGGGGGGGGAAACGGTACGAAGAGGTAAAATCATCGTTGGATTTGCTGCAGAAGTGGCCAGGAAGGGGAAGCGGGCCCAAGCGGGGGCTGGTCCCACGGGAAAGGCCCCCCCTCCCCGGAGCGCAGCCGCTGGCGGGAGCGGAGCTGAGCCCCCAGCACCGTTTTTGTCATTGCCTGCACCACCGTGACAAGCACCAGCAGCACCCCAACTACCACCAGCACCCACGGTGACACAGGGGCGTACAAAATCCCCCCGGCGCAGCCCCCTCCTCCGCCAGGCCGCACGCCCCAGCAGCCACGGGCTGAGCTCGTCCTTCCCCTGCCCCCAAAATAACCTCTAAACCGGAGAAAGAACCCCACAATTGCTCAAATCAAAATCTTTCGAGCAAAACGGGACTGAAACATCCCCACATTTGGGGCGAAACTGGCAGTAAAGGGTAAAACATGCTCAGGTTTAGAGGAAAAACGGTCCTAAAAGGAAACCCATGCCCATATTTGGTGCAGAAATGGCCAGAAAGGGCAAAAGCATCCCCAGGTTTGCTGCAGAAGTGGCCAGGAAGGGGAAGCGGGCCCAAGCGGGGGCTGGTCCCACGGGAAAGACCCCCCCTCCCCCCCGGAGCGCAGCCGCTGGCGGGAGCGGAGCTGAGCCCCCAGCACCGTTTTTGTCATTGCCTGCACCACTGTGATAAGCACCACAAGCAGCACCCCAACCAGCAGCACCACAACTATAAGCACTCACGGTGACACAGGGCCGTACAAAATCCCCCCGGCGCAGCCCCCTCCTCCGCCAGGCCGCACGCCCCAGCTCACGTCCTCCTTCCCGCGCCCCCAAAATGCCCCCAAAAAGGGCAAAACAGCCCCACGTGCCCTGCCCGACGGGCTACGCAGCACACAAGCCTCAACGTCTTCTGCAACACAAAAAAGCCCACCAATGCCCAAACATCCCCGCCGCCTTCCCGGCCGAGCTGCCCACAAGACGAAAAACATCCCCAGACTTGCAGCAAAAGTCACCCTGAAGCACAAACCATCCGCGTCTTGGGGCAAAAGGAACCAGAAGGGAAAAGCATCCGCCTATTCAGGGCACAAACGGGCACAAAGGGCCAAAATCTTGCCCAGATTCGGGGCGAAACTGGCAATAAAGTGCCAAAACGTTCCCAAAGGGAGGGCGTAAATGGTTGTAAGGGGAAAAGCATCCCCGCCTTTGCGGCAGAAAAGGCGACAAAGGGCGAAACGTCCCGACGTTCAGGGCAAAACTGGCCATAAAGGGCAAAACGTCCCCAGAGTTGGGGTAAAACCTCACATAAAGGGCAAAACACGCCCCGAGGGGGGACAAAACTGTCCACAAAGGGCAAAAGATTCCCGTATGTCCTGCAAATATCTCTGTAGAGGGGAATGCAGCTCACATTTGGGGGCAAAAGTGACAATCAAGGGCAGACCATGCCCAGATTGAGGGAAAAAACGGTCCTAAAAGGAAAGGCATCACCACTTTGAGCAAAAAAAAACTATTAAAAGGCGAAAGTCTTCGCATATTTGGAACCAATCTGGCCCTAAAGAGCACAGGACACTCGTAGCTGGGGGGGAAACGGTACGACGAGGCAAAAGCAGCCCCAGGTTTGCGGCAAAATTGACGATGAAGGCTGAAACGTCCCAAATTCAGGGCAAAAATGGCCATAAAGGGCAAAAGCATCCCCATTTTCGCTGCAGAAGTGGCCAGGAAGGGGAAGCGGGCCCAAGCGGGGGCTGGTCCCCCGGGAAAGGCCCCCCCTCCCCCCTGCAGCGCAGCCGCTGGCGGGAGCGGAGCTGAGCCCCCAGCACCGTTTTTGTCATTGCCTGCACCACCGTGACAATCAGTACAAGCAGCACCAGCACCACCAGCACCACACCAACCATAAGCACTCACGGTGACACAGGGCCGTACAAAATCCCCCCGGCGCAGCCCCCTCCTCCGCCAGGCCGCACGCCCCAGCAGCCACGGGCTGAGCTCGTCCTTCCCCTGCCCCCAAAATAACCCCTAAACCGGATCAAGAACCCCACAATTGCTCAAAGCAACCTCTTTCGAGCAAAACGGGACTGAAACGTCCCCACATCTGGGGCGAAACTGGCAATAAAGGGTAAAACGTGCTCAGGTTTAGAGCAAAAGTGATCCTAAAAGGAAACCCATGCCCATATTTGGTGGCGAAATGGCCAGAAAGGGCAAAAGCATCCCCACATTTTAGGCCGTACTGCACCTAAGAGCCAAAGTGTGCCCAGATTTGGGTCGAGAATGGCCCAAAGAGCCAAAGCATGCCCAGATTTGGGTCGAGAATGACCCAAAGAGGCAAAGCGTGCCCAGATTTGTGTCGAGAATGGCCCAAAGAGCCAAAGCGTGCCCGGATTTGGGTCGAGAATGACCCAAACAGCCAAAGCGTGCCCAGATTTGGGTCGAGAATGGCCCAAAGAGGCAAAGCGTGCCCAGATTTGGGTCGAGAATGGCCCAAAGAGCCAAAGCGTGCCCGGATTTGGGTCAAGAATGGCCAGAAGAGCCAAAGCGTGCCCGGATTTGGCTCGAGAATGACCCAAAGAGCCAAAGCGTGCCCAGATTTGGGTCGAGAATGGCCCAAAGAGCCAAAGCGTGCCCAGATTTGGGTCGAGAATGGCCCAAAGAGGCAAAGCGTGCCCAGATTTGGGTCGAGAATGGCCAGAAGAGCCAAAGTGTGCCCGGATTTGGGTCAAGAATGACCCAAAGAGCCAAAGCGTGCCCAGATTTGGGTCAAGAATGACCCAAAGAGCCAAAGCGTGCCCAGATTTGGGTCGAGAATGGCCCAAAGAGCCAAAGCGTGCCCAGATCTGGGTCGAGTATGACCCAAAGAGGCAAAGCGTGCCCAGATTTGGGTCAAGAATGGCCCAAAGAGCCAAAGTGTGACCAAGTTTGGGTCGAGAATGGCCCAAAGAGCCAAAGCGTGCCCAGATTGGGGTCAAGAATGACCCAAAGAGCCAAAGCGTGCCCAGATTTAGAGCAAAAACAGTCCTAAAAGAACAACCATCCCCATATTTGGTGCAGAAATGGCCATAAAGGGCAAAAGCATCCCCATTTTCGCTGCAGAAGTGGCCAGGAAGGGGAAGCGGGCCCAAGCGGGGGCTGGTCCCACGGGAAAGGCCCCCCCTCCCTGGAGTGCAGCCGCTGGCGGGAGCGGAGCTGAGCCCCCAGCACCGTTTTTGTCATTGCCTGCACCACCGTGACAATCAGTACAACCAGCACCCCAACCACCAGCACCACAACCACCAGCACTCACGGTGACACAGGGCCGTACAAAATCCCCCCGGCGCAGCCCCCTCCTCCGCCAGGCCGCACGCCCCAGCAGCCACGGGCTGAGCTCGTCCTTCCCCTGCCCCCAAAATAACCCCTAAACCGGATCAAGAACCCCACAATTGCTCCAAAAATCACCGCAGAGGGAGAAAGCAGCCCCGCTGTTGGGCACAACTGGGGACGGAGGGCAAAAGCGTCCTCGTTCTGGGAGCAAAAAAGGCATTAACAACGCCAAACCTCCTCAAGGTGGCTGCCAAAGTGGCTACGAACGCAAAACCGTTGGGGGAAAATTGGCGCCGAACAAAAAAGCGTCCGCATCCCTTGCCACAAAAGGCAAGACAGCCCGCGATTCGGGGCAAAACTGCACATAAAAGGGAAAACGTTCCCAGATTCCAGGCAGAACTGGCCACAGAGGACAAAGCATTCGCCGGGCACCGCAGAACTGAACAGAAAAGGCAAAACATCCCAAGCTCTGCGACAGGAAAGAAGACAAATGGGCGTACGAGGGCAAAACGGGGCCACGTCAGGGGCAGAAATGGCCCTGAAGAGCAAACTGTCCCCCGATTTGGGGCCAAACTGGACAGAAAGGGCAAAGCGTGGCAAGGCTTACGGAAAAACTGGGCGTAAAAGCTCCAGGCACCCTCATCTTTGGGCCAAAACTGGCCACAAAAGGATCAAAGCTTCCCACCAGAGGTACAAAACGAGACAGAAAGGGCAACAAAGCAACCTCTTTGGAGCAAAACGGGACTGAAACATCCCCACATTTGGGGCGAAACGGGCAATAAAGGGTAAAACGTGCTCAGATTTAGAGGAAAAATGGTCGTAAAAGGAAACCCATGCCCATATTTGGTGGCAAAATGGCCAGAAAGGGCAAAAGCATCCCCACATTTTAGGTCGTACTGCACCTAAGAGCCAAAGTGTGCCCGGATTTGGGTCGAGAATGGCCCAAAGAGGCAAAGTGTGCCCAGATTTGGGTCCAAATGAGCCCGAAGAGGCAAAGCGTGCCCAGATTTGGGTCGGGAACGGCCCAAAGAGCCACAGTGTGCCCAGATGTGGGTCAAGATCGGCCCAAAGAGCCAAAGCGTGCCCAGATTTAGAGCAAAAACAGTCCTAAAAGAACAACCATCCCCGTATTTGGTGCAGAAATGGCCATAAAGGGCAAAAGCATCCCCAGTTTCGCTGCAGAAGTGGCCAGGAAGGGGAAGCGGGCCCAAGCGGGGGCTGGTCCCCCGGGAAAGGCCCCCCCTCCCCCCCGGAGCGCAGCCGCTGGCGGGAGCGGAGCTGAGCCCCCAGCACCGTTTTTGTCATTGCCTGCACCACCGTGACAATCAGTACAACCAGCACCACAACCAGCAGCACCACAACCACCAGCACTCACGGTGACACAGGGCCGTACAAAATCCCCCCGGCGCAGCCCCCTCCTCCGCCAGGCCGCACGCCCCAGCAGCCACGGGCTGAGCTCGTCCTTCCCCTGCCCCCAAAATAACCTCTAAACCGGAGAAAGAACCCCACAATTGCTCAAAGCAACCTCTTTTGAGCAAAACGGAACTGAAACATCCCCACATTTGGGGCGAAACTGGCAATAAAGGGTAAAACGTGCTCAGGTTTAGAGCAAAAGTGATCCTAAAAGGAAACCCATGCCCATATTTGGTGGCGAAATGGCCAGAAAGGGCAAAAGCATCCCCACATTTTAGGCCGTACTGCACCTAAGAGCCAAAGTGTGCCCAGATTTGGGTCGAGAATGGCCCAAAGAGCCAAAGCATGCCCAGATTTGGGTCGAGAATGACCCAAAGAGGCAAAGCGTGCCCGGATTTGGGTCGAGAATGGCCCAAAGAGCCAAAGCGTGCCCGGATTTGGGTCGAGAATGACCCAAAGAGCCAAAGCGTGCCCAGATTTGGGTCGAGAATGGCCCAAACAGCCAAAGCGTGCCCAGATTTGGGTCGAGAATGGCCCAAAGAGGCAAAGCGTGCCCAGATTTGGGTCGGGAACGGCCCAAAGAGCCACAGTGTGCCCAGATGTGGGTCAAGATCGGCCCAAAGAGCCAAAGCGTGCCCAGATTTAGAGCAAAAACAGTCCTAAAAGAACAACCATCCCCGTATTTGGTGCAGAAATGGCCATAAAGGGCAAAAGCATCCCCATTTTCGCTGCAGAAGTGGCCAGGAAGGGGAAGCGGGCCCAAGCGGGGGCTGGTCCCCCGGGAAAGGCCCCCCCTCCCCCCTGCAGCGCAGCCGCTGGCGGGAGCGGAGCTGAGCCCCCAGCACCGTTTTTGTCACCGCCTGCACCACCGTGAGCAGCATAAGCATACCAACCACCACCAGCACTCACGGTGACACAGGGGCGTACAAAATCCCCCCCCGGCGCAGCCCCCTCCTCTGCGGGGCCGCACACCCGAGTGGCCAGAGGCCAGGCTCGTCCCTCTCGCGCCCCAAATTAACCCTAAACCATGAAACAGCCCCAGATTTGGGGGCAAACCCGGGCGTAAAGCGCAAGTCCTCCCCAGAATTTCTCCGAAAATCACTGTAGAAGTTAAAAGCATCCCTAGAGTTGGGCAGAACTGGGGATAAAAGGGAAAAAGCGTCCTGATATTGGGGACAAAAACGGTCATAAAGGGAAAACACCCTCAGATTTCTTGCTGAATTAGCCCTAAAAGCCGAAAGCGTCCTCGTAGTCAGGGCAAAAGGGATGATAAACGAACAAACATCCTCTACGCTGAGGGCAAAAGACATGCTGAAAGGAAAACTTTCCTTGACTTGCTGCGAAAGCATCCAGAAAGGGGAAAAGGGCACAAACCGCACAAGCAACCCCACATTTGGTGCAAAAAGAGCAATAAAGGGTAAAAGCAACTCCATATTTTAGGCAATACTGCACCTAAGGGCCAAAGCGTGCCCAGATTGGGGTCGAGAACGGCCAGAAGAGCCACAGCGTGCCCAGATTTGCATCAAGAAAGGCCCAAAGAGCCAAAGCGTGCCCAGATTTGGGTCGAGAACGGCACAAAGAGCCAAAGCGTGCCCAGATTTGGGTCGAGAATGGCCCAAAGAGCCAAAGCGTGCCCGGATTTGGGTCGAGAATGGCCCAAAGAGCCAAAGCGTGCCCGGATTTGGGTCAAGAACGGCCCAAAGAGCCGAAGCGTGCCCGGATTTGGGTCAAGAACGGCCCAAAGAGCCGAAGCGTGCCCAGATTTGTGTCGAGAATGGCCCAAAGAGCCGAAGCGTGCCCGGATCTCAGCAAAAGTTGCCATAAACGGCCAAAGCATCTCCATTTTTGGGTCCAAACCGGCCAAATAGTCCCTGGGGAAGGTCTTTGAGGGATTTTTGGGACACAGAGCACAGATGTTCAGGCTCTGTGCAAGGATCCGGATGCGATGCCAGGGCGTTTTGGTCTCGTCCCAAGGGCGTTGGGGCTCACTGCAAAGGCACCCGTGCGCCGTGCAAAAGGTCTGGGCTCCGTGCAAAGGGCACTTGGGCTCATGGCAAGCGCCGGGGCGCCACGCAAGGGTGCTTGGGTGCCATGCAAGGGCGCTTGGGTGCCATCCGAAGGGCACTTGGGCTCACTGCAAAGGTGCTCGGGTGCCGTGCAAGAGTCTGGGCCCCGTGCAAAGAGGCCTTGGGCTCGAAGCAAGGATCTGGGCTCCATGCAAGGGTGCTTGGGTGCTACGCAAAGGGTCCGGGCTCCATGCAAAGGGCACTTGGGTGCCCTTGTAAAGGCGCTTGGGTGCTTTGCGAGGGGTTGGGCTCCTTGAGAGGCTCTTGGGTGCCATGCAAAGGGTCTGGGTGCCGAGCAAAGGGTCTCATCCTCCATGCAAGGGTGCTTGGGTGCTACGCAAAGGACCCTTGGGCTCACCACAAGGACCTGGGCTCCATTCAAGGGTGCTTGGGTGCTACGCAAAGGGTCTGGGCTCCGTGCAAAGGGCACTTCGGTGCCACGCGAAGGGTCTGGGCGCCAAGCAAAGGGTCTCATCCTCCACGCAAGGGTGCTTGGGTGCCCTGCAAAGGGTCTGGGCACTGAGCAAAGGGCACTTGGGTGCCCTTGTAAAGGTGCTTGGGTGCTTTGTGAGGGGTTGGGCTCCTTGAAAGGCTCTTGGGTGCCATGCAAAGGGTGCCATCCTCCATGCAAGGGTGCTTGGGTGCTACGCAAAGGGTCTGGGCTCCATGCTAAGGGTCTCATCCTCCATGCAAGGGTGCTTGGGTGCCCTGCAAAGGACCCTTGGGCTCACTGCAAGGATCTGGGCTCCATACAAGGGTGCTTGAGTGCTACGCAAAGGGTCCGGGCTCCATGCAAAGGGCACTTGGGTGCCCTTGTAAAGGCGCTTGGGTGCTTTGCGAGGGGTTGGGCTCCTTGAGAGGCTCTTGGGCACCCCGCAAAGGGTCTGGGTGCCGAGCAAAGGGTCTCATCCTCCATGCAAGGGTGCTTAGGTGCTACGCAAAGGGTCCAGGCTCCATGCAAAGGGCACTTGGGTGCCCTTGTAAAGGCGCTTGGGTGCTTTGCGAGGGGTTGGGCTCCTTGAGAGGCTCTTGGGCACCCCGCAAAGGGTCTGGGTGCCGAGCAAAGGGTCTCATCCTCCATGCAAGGGTGCTTAGGTGCTACGCAAAGGGTCCAGGCTCCATGCAAAGGGCACTTGGGTGCCCTTGTAAAGGCGCTTGGGTGCTTTGCGAGGGGTTGGGCTCCTTGAGAGGCTCTTGGGCACCCCGCAAAGGGTCTGGGTGCCGAGCAAAGGGTCTCATCCTCCATGCAAGGGTGCTTGGGTGCTACGCAAAGGACCCTTGGGCTCACCACAAGGATCTGGGCTCCATGCAAGGGTGCTTGGGTGCTACGCAAAGGGTCTGGGCTCCGTGCAAAGGGCACTTCGGTGCCACGCGAAGGGTCTGGGCGCCAAGCAAAGGGTCTCATCCTCCACGCAAGGGTGCTTGGGTGCCCTGCAAAGGGTCTGGGCACTGAGCAAAGGGCACTTGGCTGCCCTTGTAAAGGTGCTTGGGTGCTTTGTGAGGGGTTGGGCTCCTTGAAAGGCTCTTGGGTGCCATGCAAAGGGTGCCATCCTCCATGCAAGGGTGCTTGGGTGCTACGCAAAGGGTCTGGGCTCCATGCTAAGGGTCTCATCCTCCATGCAAGGGTGCTTGGGTGCCCTGCAAAGGACCCTTGGGCTCACTGCAAGGATCTGGGCTCCATACAAGGGTGCTTGAGTGCTACGCAAAGGGTCCGGGCTCCATGCAAAGGGCACTTGGGTGCCCTTGTAAAGGCGCTTGGGTGCTTTGCGAGGGGTTGGGCTCCTTGAGAGGCTCTTGGGCACCCCGCAAAGGGTCTGGGTGCCGAGCAAAGGGTCTCATCCTCCATGCAAGGGTGCTTGGGTGCTACGCAAAGGGTCCGGGCTCCATGCAAAGGGCACTTGGGTGCCCTTGTAAAGGCGCTTGGGTGCTTTGCGAGGGGTTGGGCTCCTTGAAAGGCTCTTGGGCGCCCCGCAAAGGGTCTGGGCGCCGAGCGAAGCCCAGACGCCGCGGCTGCGGCCGCTCAGGCGCGGCGAAGAGGGCTGAGCGCTGCCAGGCATCGCTGCCCTCCGCCTCCCACGGGATGAACCAGCCAACGCGGGGTTTTTGCGCCGGCGGCGGGTAAGGTCGGCGCCACCGTGAGCAGCTTTCGCGCAGTAGTAGGTGGCCGTGTCGTCGGCCCTCAGGCTGTTCATCTGCAGCGTCACCGTGCTCTGGGAGTTGTCCTTGGAGATGGTGAAGCGCCCTTTGACCGCCGGCGCGTAGGCTGTGCTGCTACCACTGCTGCCAATACCCGCGACCCACTCGAGCCCCTTCCCGGGCGCCTGTCGCGCCCACTCCATGCCGTAGCTGCTGAAGGTGAAGCCGGAGGCCTTGCAGACGAGGCGCAGGGACCCCCCGGGTGTCTGGAGGCCCCCGCCGGACTCGACCAGTTGCACGGCCGCCCGCAGCCCTGGGGAGAAAGGAAGGAGAGAATTGAGTCGCCCGGTCCCGGCCATCGCTCCCCCTCGCCCCGTATCCGCGCCCGGGGAGGGGGGGGGGGGATCAGCGGGATCGGGTCCTACCTGGCAGGGCCGCGAGGAGGAGGAGGAAGGTGGAGGCCAAGTGGATGCCCATGGTGGAGAGGAGAAGGGTGGGGGAGACCGGGGATGTGCCACCATGGCGGGGCCGGGGGTTTTTAAAGGCGCTGGGTGGCGGGGATTTGCATGGGAGGGGTCCACCCCCCAGCCCTTTTGCCCTGCCTTGGCGTTTTAATTGCAAATCTCTGCCGGGCGACTCGTTAGCGGCGGGGATTTGAATTCTCTTCTTTAATTGCAAGCTCTGCCGGGCAGCCGTGTGGCTTGTTTACGGGGGATTATTTAATCGCGGTGCCCCTAGGGAGCTCGTCGCAGGTGGGGACCGGGATTGTTTCATCGCAACGTCTCTAGGGAATTCCGCGCAGACGGACGTTGAATTAATCAATAACAAGGCCTGCCGTGCCCTTAATCGCAGGCGTGCGTCCAATTATTTAATTGCGAGCCCTGCCGTGCACCCTTGGATCGTTTTTATACCAAATTATTTAATTGCGAGCCCTGCCGTGCGCCCTTGGGTCTTTTTTATACCCAATTATTTAATTGCGAGCCCTGCCGTGCACCCTTGGGTCGTTTTTATACCCAATTATTTAATTGCGAGCCCTGCCGTGCACTCTTGGGTCGTTTTTATACCGAATTATTTAATTGCGAGCTCTGCCATGTGCCCTTAGATCATTTTTATACTGAATTATTTAATTGCAAGCCCTGCAGCGCACCCTTGGATCGTTTTTATACTGAATTATTTAATTGCGAGCCCTGCCGTGCACCCTTGGATCGTTTTTATACCGAATTATTTAATTGTGAGCCCTGCCGTGCGCTCTTGAGTCTATTTTATACCGAATTATTTAATTGTGAGCCCTGCCGTGCGCCCTTGGGTCTTTTTTATACCCAATTATTTAATTGCAATCTCTGCAGCGCCCTGATTAATTATTTACACTGATTTATTTCTTTGCCATCTCTGCAGTGCGCCCTTACATCTTCTTTATAGGGAATTATTTAATTGCAAGCTCTGCCGAGCGCCCTTGTATCTTATTTACGCCGAATTAATTAATTGCAAGCTCTGCCGTGCAATTAGCACTGATATACGTTGAATTAATTAATTGCAAACTCTGCCATGCATCCGTACACCGAATTCTTTAATTGCAAGCTCTGCAGCGCCCTGATTAATTAGTTACACGGATTAATTAAATGGCCATCTCTGAAGCACCCTGATTAATTATTTACACGGATTAATTTGATGGCAATCTCTGAAGCGCCCTGATTAATTATTTACACGGATTAATTTAATTGCAAGCTCTGTAGCGCCCTCATCATTTTCATACACTGACTTCTTTAATTGCAATCTCTGCAGCGCCCAGATCACTCATTTACACGGATTAATTTAATTGCAAGCTCTGCAGTGCCCTGATTAATTATTCACACTGATTAATTCTTTAATTGCAATCTCTGCAGCGCCCAGATCACTCATTTACACTGATTAATTTAATTGCAAGCTCTGCAGTGCCCTGATTAATTATTTAAGCTGATTAATTCTTTAATTGCAATCTCTGCAGCGCCCTGATTAATTATTCACACTGATTAATTCTTTAATTGCAATCTCTGCAGCGCCCTGATTAATTAATTACACTGACTTCTTTAATTGCAACCTCTGCAGCACCCTGATTAATTATTCACACTGATTAATTCTTTAATTGCAATCTCTGCAGCACCCTCATCATTTTCGTACACTGAATTCTTTAATTGCAAGCTCTGCAGCGCCCTGATTAATTAGTTACACTGATTAATTCTTTAATTGCAATCTCTGCAGCGCCCTGATTAATTATTCACACTGATTAATTCTTTAATTGCAATCTCTGCAGCACCCTGATTAATTATTCACACTGATTAATTCTTTAATTGCAATCTCTGCAGCACCCTGATTAATTAATTACACTGACTTCTTTAATTGCAAGCTCTGCAGCACCCTGATTAATTATTCACACTGATTAATTTAATTGCAATCTCTGCAGCACCCTGATTAATTAGTTACACTGATTAATTTAATTGCAACCTCTGCAGCGCCCTGATTAATTAGTTACACTGATTAATTCTTTAATTGCAATCTCTGCAGCGCCCTCATTAATTATTTACACGGATTAATTAATTGCAATCTCTGCAGCGCCCTGATCACTCATTTACACTGATTAATTTAATTGCAGTCTCTGCAGTGCCCTGATTAATTATTTACACTGATTAATTCTTTAATTGCAACCTCTGCAGCACCCTGATTAATTATTCACATTGATTAATTATTTAATTGCAATCTCTGCAGCACCCTGGTTAATTATTTACACTGATTAACTTAATTGCAAGCTCTGCAGCGCCCTGATTAATTATTTAAGCTGATTAATTTAATTGCAATCTCTGCAGCGCCCTCATCATTTTCGTACGCTGAATTCTTTAATTGCAAGCTCTGCAGCGCCCTGATTAATTAGTTACACCGAGTAATTTAATTACCACCTCTGCAGCGCCCCGATTAATTATTCCCGCCGATTAATTCTTTAATTGCAACCTCTGCAGCGCCCTGCTTAATTATTCACACCGCTTAATTCTTTAATTGCCCGCTCTGCAGCGCCCCGATTAATTATTGCCCTCGAATTCTTTAATTGCAAGCTCTTCCCGCCGCTAATTACTTCTTCGGGCTTAATTACTGACTTGCCCGCCCGCCGGGCTGTTTGCGCTCCCTGCAGCGCCCTCATCCCTGACGTCATCGGCGTCGTTTTGGGGTAGGAAGCCCGGAAATGAGTGTTTTGGTTGTTCCCCCCCCCCCCCCGCCGCCCTCCTCTCCCTCATCCCGGGGCAAGGAATTTTTGGGAAGATGGTGGGATTTTGGGATGTAGGGGTGCTGATGTTTGGGGCAAGGATTTTGGGGAAGATGTTGGGATTTTGGGGAAGATGGTGGGATTTTGGGAAGTTGGTGGGGTTTTGGGATGCAAGGTAGGGATGCCGATGCTCGGGGCAAGGATTTTGGGGAAAATGTTGGGATTTTGGGAAGATGTTGGGGTTTTGGGATGCAGGGCAGGGATGCTGATGCTCGGGGCAAGGATTTGGGGGAAGATGCTGGGATTTTGGGATGCAGGGCAGGGATGCTGACACTCGGGGCAAGGATTTTGGGGAAGATGGTGGGATTTTGGGGAAGATGGTGGGATTTGGGGAAGTTGGTGGGGTTTTGGGATGCAGGGCAGGGATGCTGATGCTCGGGGCAAGGATTTTGGGGAAGATGGTGGGATTTTGGGGAAGATGGTGGGATTTTGGGGAAGATGGTGGGATTTTGAGAAGTTGGTGGGATTTTGGGATGCAGGGCAGGGATGCCGACGCTCGGGGCAAGGATTTTGGGGAAGATGTTGGGATTTGGGGGAAGATGCTGGGATTTTGGGAAGATGGTGGGGTTTTGGGATGCAGGGCAGGGATGCCGACGCTCGGGGCAAGGATTTTGGGGAAGATGTTGGGATTTTGGGGAAGATGTTGGGATTTTGGGGAAGATGTTGGGATTTTGGGGAAGATGGTGGGATTTGGGGGAAGATGCTGGGATTTTGGGATGCGGGGCAGGGATGCCGACGCTCGGGGCAAGGATTTTGGGGAAAAAGTTGGGATTTTGGGAAGATGCTGGGGTTTTGGGATGCAAGGTAGGGATGCCGATGCTCAGGGCAAGGATTTTGGGGAAGATGTTGGGATTTGGGGGAAGATGTTGAGATTTGGGGGAAGATGCTGGGATTTTGGGAAGATGTTGGGGTTTTGGGATGCAGGGCAGGGATGCCGACACTCGGGGCAAGGATTTTGGGGAAGATGTTGGGATTTTGGGGAAGATGTTGGGAATTTGGGAAGATGTTGGGGTTTTGGAATGCAGGGCAGGGATGCTGATGCTCGGGGCAAGGATTTGGGGGAAGATGCTGGGATTTTGGGATGCAGGGCAGGGATGCTGACACTCGGGGCAAGGATTTTGGGGAAGATGGTGGGATTTTGGGGAAGATGGTGGGATTTGGGGAAGTTGGTGGGGTTTTGGGATGCAGGGCAGGGATGCTGATGCTCGGGGCAAGGATTTTGGGGAAGATGTTGGGATTTGGGGGAAGATGCTGGGATTTTGGGAAGATGGTGGGGTTTTGGGATGCAGGGCAGGGATGCCGACGCTCGGGGCAAGGATTTTGGGGAAGATGTTGGGATTTTGGGGAAGATGTTGGGATTTTGGGGAAGATGGTGGGATTTGGGGGAAGATGCTGGGATTTTGGGATGCGGGGCAGGGATGCCGACGCTCGGGGCAAGGATTTTGGGGAAAAAGTTGGGATTTTGGGAAGATGCTGGGGTTTTGGGATGCAAGGTAGGGATGCCGATGCTCAGGGCAAGGATTTGGGGGAAGATGTTGGGATTTGGGGGAAGATGTTGGGATTTGGGGGAAGATGCTGGGATTTTGGGAAGATGTTGGGGTTTTGGGATGCAGGGCAGGGATGCCGACGCTCGGGGCAAGGATTTTGGGGAAGATGTTGGGATTTTGGGGAAGATGTTGGGAATTTGGGAAGATGTTGGGGTTTTGGGATGCAGGGCAGGGATGCTGATGCTCGGGGCAAGGATTTGGGGGAAGATGCTGGGATTTTGGGATGCAGGGCAGGGATGCCGACGCTCGGGGCAAGGATTTTGGGGAAGATGGTGGGATTTTTGGGGAAGATGGTGGGATTTGGGGAAGTTGGTGGGGTTTTGGGATGCAGGGCAGGGATGCTGATGCTCGGGGCAAGGATTTGGGGGAAGATGTTGGGATTTGGGGGAAGATGCTGGGATTTTGGGAAGATGGTGGGGTTTTGGGATGCAGGGCAGGGATGCCGACGCTCGGGGCAAGGATTTTGGGGAAGATGTTGGGATTTTGGGGAAGATGTTGGGATTTTGGGGAAGATGGTGGGGTTTTGGGGAAGATGTTGGGGTTTTGGGATGCAAGGTAGGGATGCCGATGCTCGGGGCAAGGATTTTGGGGAAGATGTTGGGATTTTGTGGAAGATGCTGGGGTTTTGGGGGATGTAAGGTAGGGATGCCGATGCTCGGTGCAAGGATTTGGGGAAGATTGTGGGATTTGGGGAAGATCGTGGGATTTTGGGATGCAGGGCAGGGATGCCGATGCTCGGGGCAAGGATTTTGGGAGGATGCTGGGATTTTGTGGAAGATGCTGGGATTTTGGGATGCAGAGGGGTCTGGGCTCAGTGCAAGGATCTTGGGAAGATGGTGGGATGTGGGGAAGCTTGTGGGATTTTGGGATGCAGGGCAGGGATGCTGATGCTCAGGGCAAGGATTTGGGGGAAGATGCTGGGATTTGGGGGAAGATGCTGGGATTTTGGGATGCGGGGCAGGGATGCCGACGCTCGGGGCAAGGATTTTGGGGAAGATGCTTGGATTTGGGGATGCAGGGCAGGGATGTCTGGGCTTGGGACAGGGGTCTGGGCTCGGTGCAAGGATTTGGGGAAGATTCCGGGTGCCCGTTGCGCTCATTCCATGCCGGAGCTGCTGGAGGTGAAGCCAGAGCCCTTGCAGAGGAGGTGGAGGGGAAGGATTTGGGCCCAAAGCCAAGGATTTGGGCTCGATAAAGGGTTTCGTGCTTGGTGCAAACTGTCCAGACTTGCTAGAAGACCCGGATCTTTGTGCAAGTGTTTCGGGAAGATGCTGCGATGTCGGGGGCACGGTGCCGGGCTCGGGGACACCGCTAGCATCAGCATTTTTCGCGCAGTAGTAGGTGGCCGTGTCGTCGGCCTTCAGGCTGTTCATCTGCAGCGTGAGCGTGCTCTGGGAGTTGTCCCTGGAGATGGTGAAGCGCCCTTTGACCGCCGAAGCGTAGCCTGTGCTGCTACCATCGTAGCTAATACCCGCGACGTACTCGAACCCCTTCCCGGGCGCCTGTCGCACCCAATTCATGCTGGAGCTGCCGAAGGTGAAGCCGGAACCCTTGCAGACGAGGCGCGGGAGAGGGGGTTTTGGGTGAAGACCCAGGGATTATGCACCCCGCAGGCGTTCGGGCTGGTTGAAGCGGGTCTGGGTTGTGTGCAAGGGTCCGGACTCGGGGTGAGGGTCTGGCCGTGGTGCCAGGGTTCAGCTTGAGGCAAAGGTCCAGCTTTGACGCGAGGGTTTCTCGAAGGCGCTGGGATTTTGGCGGGGGGAACAGCGCAGGGATGTCAAGGAACGCTACAAGGCAGGGATTTGGGGAAGGGGCTGAGAACCGGGGGAAAGGCGCAGGGGCGTTTGAGGTCGGTGCGAAGGGTCTGGGCTCGATGCAAGGGGTCTGGGAAGGTGCTGAGAGGCTGGGGGACGCTGCAGGGATGTTGGGGGCACGGTGCCGGGCTCGGGGACACCACCAGCATCAGTACTTTTCCCGCAGTAGTAGGTGGCCGTGTCGTCGGCCTTCAGGCTGCTCATCTGCAGCGTCACCGTGCTCTGGGAGTTGTCCCTGGAGATGGTGAAGCGCCCTTTGACCGCCGGCGCGTAGCCTGCGCCGCTACCATCGTTCCTACTACCCGCGACCCCCTCGAGCCCCTTCCGGGGCGCCCGTCGCACCCACAACATGGATTTGCTGCTGAAGGTGAAGCCGGAGCCCTTGCGGGACACGGCTCGGGCACGGATTAGGGCTCAGGGCAGGGCTTTGGGCCGGGTGCAGGGGTTTGGGCTCAGGGATTTTGGCCCCGGGCAGGGGGTTTTTGGGGTCTCCTGGGATGGAGCAGGCAGGGGGCAGGGATGGGGTGTGGGTGGACGGGGCAGGAACCAGGCGAGGGGTTCCGGGGTCGGGGCAGGGGTTTGGGGTCGGTGTAAGGGTGTGGGCACCCTGCAAGGGTCCTGTGCTTGGTGCAGAAGGTTTCGGGAAGGTGCTGGGATTGCGGGGCCCAGGGGAGGGATGTCGGGGACACGGTGGCGGGGTCGGGGACACCACCACTACCAGTACTTTTCGCGCAGTAGTAGGTGGCCGTGTCGTCGGCCTTCAGGCTGTTCATCTGCAGCGTCACCGTGCTCTGGGAGTTGTCCCTGGAGATGGTGAAGCGCCCTTTGACCGCCGGCGCGTAGCCTGTGTAACTACCACTGTAGCCAATACCCGCGACGAACTCGAGCCCCTTCCCGGGCGCCTGGCGCGCCCAGACCATGTTGTAGCTGCTGAAGGTGAAGCCGGAGCCCTTGCAGGACACGGCTCAGGGCAGGAATTTGGGCACCAAGCGGGGTGTTGGGCTGGGTGAAGAGATCCGGGCTCAGGGCGAGCGTATTTAGCGCCAGGCAGGGGTTTGGGGCTTGCAGGGAGGGTGCAGGATTTGGGCTTCGGGGCACGGGGTGGGAGGTGGGCGGGGGGGGGGGGGGAGTTCCGTTGTCGGAGCAGGGAGCTGGGCAGGGATTTGGGTTCAGCGCAGCGATTTCGGGGAAGGTGCTGAGCTGCTGGGACGTGGTCCCAAGGGATATCTGGGCTCAGGTCAGGGGTGCGGGCTTGGTGAAAGGGGCCAGGCTGCAGCGGCAGAGTTTTGAGAAGATGCTGGGACGCGGCGCAGGGATGTTGGGGGACGGTGCTTCCCGCAGTAGTAGGTGGCCGTGTCGTCGGCCCTCAGGCTGCTCATCTGCAGCGTCACCGTGCTCTGGGAGCTGTCCCTGGAGATGGTGAAGCGCCCTTGCACCGCCGGCGCGTATCTTGTGGTGCTACCATCGGGGTAAATACCCCCGACCCCTTCGAGCCCCTTCCCGGGCGCCTGTCGCACCCAAGCCATGCCTTTGCTGCTGAAGTCGAAGCCGGAGCCCTTGCAGACGAGGCGCAGGGACCCCCCGGGTGTCTGGAGGCCCCCGCCGGACTCGACCAGTTGCACGGCCGCCCGCAGCCCTGGGGAGAAAGGAAGGAGAGAATTGAGTCGCCCGGTCCCGGCCATCGCTCCCCCTCGCCCCGTATCCGCGCCCGGGGAGGGGGGGGGGATCAGCGGGATCGGGTCCTACCTGGCAGGGCCGCGAGGAGGAGGAGGAAGGTGGAGGAGCGGGGGCTGATCCGGGGTGTGTCCTGCTGGAGGGGGGGGGTCCTCTCTGCCCGGGATGACTTGCGTTGGTCAGGGTGATGTTTAAACCAAAGGAAGGGTGCAAGGGGGCTTGAGCATCCCTGCCCAGCCCTCTTTCCGGACCCCTGACCCAATCCCGGACCCCTTCCGCTAAGCCCGGACCCCTTGAACTGAGCCCGGCCCCCCTGTCCTAAGCTTGGCCCCTTGCTCCCAACCCAGACCCTCTGCACCAAGCCCAGACCCCTGCAAAAGGCTCCGGCTTCACCTTCAGCACCTTCTACACGCAGTGGGCGCGACAGGCGCCCGGGAAGGGGCTCGAGCGGGTCGCGAGTATGAGAAGCGATGGTGGTTTTTACCGCGCGCCGGCGGTGCCTCCAGGGACGACTCCCAGAGCACGCTGACGCTGCAGATGATGAGCAGCCTGAAGACCGACGACACGGCCACCTACTACTGCGGGAAGCAAGCTGCCGGTGCTGGGGGGTGTCCCCGAGCCCTGGCGCCGTGTCCCCAACGTCCCTGCCCCGGTTCCCCGAATCCCAGCTACTTTCTGCAACCCTTTGCCTTGATTCCTGGGACCCCTGCGCCCAGCCTGATCTTTTGAACCCAGCCTCGATCCCCTACCCCGCGCCAAAACCCTTGCCCTGAGCCTCGACTCTTCGCGCCCAGCCCGGACTCATTGCGCCCAAGCCGGATCCTTTGCAACGAGCCCGAATCCCGGCACGGTGCCCGAAATCCTCGGCTCTTCAACCAGCTGGATGCTGCCCCGCCGTCTCTACCACCACCACCACCGCCGCCGGTGATTTCTGCGACCCACTCGAGCTCCTTCCCGGGCGCCTGTCGCACCCAGTCCGTGCCGGAGCCGCTGGAGGTGAAGCCGGAGCCCTTGCGGAGGAGACGCACGGCGGAGGTTTGGGGCAAGAGACCCGGATTTGGGCACGGTGCAGGGATTCGGGCTCGTTGCAAAGGATCCAGAGTCGTGCAAAGAGTCTAGGGTCCGGGCTTGGGTCAGGGATTTGGGGAAGATGTTGGCAATAGGGCAGGGATGTTTGGGTCCAGGCTCGGGGCAAAGGATCCCGGATGGGTGCAAGAATCCGGGCACAGGGTAAGGATTTGAACTCGATGCAAGGGTCTGGGATCGCTGCAAGAGTCTGGGCATGGGGCAGGGGTCTGGGCTCCGTGCGAAAGGTTTTTGGGAAGGCGCTGAGAGGCTGGGACCCGGCGCAGGGATGCTGGGGCACGGTGCCGGGCTCGGTGCCAGCACCATCAGCTTTCGCGCAGTAGTAGGTGGCCGTGTCGTCGGCCTTCAGGCTGCTCATCTGCAGCGTCACCGTGCTCTGGGAGTTGTCCCTGGAGGCGGTGAAGCGCCCTTTGACCGCCGACGCGTAGTATGCGCTACCACCGCTGGTAATACCCGCGACCCGCTCGAGCGTCTTCCCGGGCGCCTGTCGCACCCAAGCCATGCCGGTGCTGCTGACGGTGAAGCCGGAGGCCTTGCAGACGAGGCGCAGGGACCCCCCGGGTGTCTGGAGGCCCCCTCCGGACCCGACCAGTTGCACGGCCGCCCGCAGCCCTGGGGAGGGAGAGGGGGAGAAGGGGAGACCCCCCCCCAGGTCCTCCAAGCCCTGCTCCAGGCTGGCACCAGCGTTAGGGGAGCAAAGCTGGGGTTTTGGGGGGGATGTCTGGGTGCAGGATGGGGTCCGGGCTCGGACCAAAGGGTCCGGACTCAGAGCAAAGGGTCCGGGATGGGTGCGGGCATCCGGGATGGGTGCGGGCATCCGGGATGGGTGCAGGGGTCTGGGATGGGTGCAAGGGTCCGGGCTGGGTGCAAGGGTTCCAGGCTTGGAGAAACGATCTCGGTTAGGTGCAGGGGTCCGGCCTCGGTGCAAAGGTCCAGGCTGGGTGCAGGGGTTTTGGGAAGCTGCTGGGATTTTGGGAGGCAACGCAGGGATGTTGGGGAACGGTACCGGCACCTGCGTAACCGCTAGCAGCTTTCGCGCAGTAGTAGGTGGCCGTGTCGTCGGCCTTCAGGCTGTTCGTCTGCAGCGTGAACGTGCTCTGGGAGTCGTCCCTGGAGATGGTGAAGCGCCCTTGCACCGCCGGCGCGTAGTTTGTGTAACTACCATCGTTGTAAATACTCGCGACCCCCTGGAGCCCCTTCCCGGGCGCCTGTCGCACCCAGAACATGTCGTAGCTGCTGAAGTTGAAGCCGGAGCCCTTGCAGGACACGGCTTAGGGCTGGCTTTGGGCTGGGTGCAGGGGTTTGGGCTCAGGGCAGGGGATTTTGGCACCGTGGAGGGCTTTGGGGGTGACTAGGACGGCTGCCGGCATTTAGGGGGGGACAGCGGAGGGATGCTCAGGCTCGGTGCGAGAGTTTTTGTGGCGGGGGTCTTGGCTTCCTGCAAACAGCTGGGCTCGATGTAGATCGGTCCACGCGGGTGCAGAGGGTCGAGGCTTGGGGCGAGGGTCTGGGTTGGGTGCAGGGGTCGGGGCTGGGCGCCGGGGTTTCGGGCAGATGCTGGGATTCAGGGGCACGGTGCCGGGGTGGGGGACACCAGCATAACCACATCTCCCACAGTAGTAGGTGGCCGTGTCGTCGGCCTTCAGGCTGCTCATCTGCAGCGTCACCGTGCTCTGGGAGTTGTCCCTGGAGACGGTGAAGCGCCCTTGCACCGCCGGCGCGTAGAATGTGCTGCTACCATCGCTGTTAATAGCTGCGACGGACTCGAGCCCCTTCCCGGGCGCCTGTCACGCCGAAGCCACGCTGACGCTGCTGAAGGTGAAGCCGGAGGCCTTGCAGACGAGGCGCAGGGACCCCCCGGGTGTCTGGAGGCCCCCGCCGGACTCGACCAGTTGCACGGCCGCCCGCAGCCCTGGGGAGGGAGGAAGGAGAGAATTGAGTCGCCCGGTCCCGGCCATCGCTCCCCCTCGCCCCGTATCCGCGCCCGGGGAGGGGGGGGGTCAGCAGGATCGGGTCCTACCTGGCAGGGCCGCGAGGAGGAGGAGGAAGGTGGAGGAGCGGGGGCTGATCCGGGGTGTGTCCTGCTGGAGGGGGGGGGTCCTCTCTGCCCTGGGGTGACTGGCGTTGGTCAGGGTGATGTTTAAACCAAAAGGAAGGGTGCAAGGGGGCTTGAGCATCCCTGCCCAGCCCTCTTTCCGGACCCCTGACCCAATCCCACACCCCTTGAACTGAGCCCGCACCCCTTGAACTGAGCCCGCACCCCTGCCCTGAGCCGGCACCCCTTGCACCGAGCACGTCCCCCCGACACCCCGGCACTTTTCCCCGACCCCTTGCACTGAACCCAAATCCCTGCCCCACGGGCAGACCCCTGCCTCTGCCCACCTCCCCACCCCGTTGCCCGCACCCCCCGCCTTTTGCACCCCCCCAAAGGGCAAGGGGTGTTTTTTGGCCCCCGGGCAGGGGGTTTTGGGGTCTCCCGGGATGGAGCAGGCAGGGGGCAGGGATGGGGTGTGGGTGGACGGGGCAGGAGGTGGGCAAGGGTTTGGGATTGGGGCAGGGGTTTGGGGTCGGTGTGATGGTGTGGGCACCTTGCAAGGGTCCTGTGCTTGGGGCAGGGGTTTCGGGAAGGTGCTGGGACGTTGGGGTGCAGGGCAGGGACGCTCAGGCTCGGGGCAAAGGGTTTCATCGAAATGCCGGCACGCTGGAAGACATCCGCTTGAGCGACGGGGCGTGCCGTGTCCAACTGCCACCACTCCAAATATATGCGACCCACTCGAGCCCCTTCCCGGGCGCCTGTCGCGCCCACTCCATGGCGTAGCTGCTGAAGGTGAAGCCGGAGCCCTTGCAGACGAGGCGCAGGGACCCCCCGGGTGTCTGGAGGCCCCCGCCGGACTCGACCAGTTGCACGGCCGCCCGCAGCCCTGGGGAGAGAGGGGGCAGAAGGGGAGACCCCCCCCCAGGTCCCCCAAGCCCTGCTCCAGGCTGGCACCAGCGTTAGGGAGCAAAGCTGGGGTTCAGGGGGGTCTTGGGACAGGAAGGGGTCCGGGCTGGGTGCAAGGGTTTTGGGAAGGTGCTGAGATGCTGGGACACGCTGCAGGGATGTTGGGGCACGGCGCCGGGATCCCGGCTCGGGGCAGGCAGATGCGCCGGCCGCGGCCGTCCCAGCACGGCGCAGAGGGCTGGGGGCTGCCAGGCATCGCCGCCTCCCGCGGCGACACCGCTCGCCTGCGGTTTTCCTGCCCAGACGCGGGGTCGGGTGTCACCACCACCACCAGCAGCTTTCGCGCAGTAGTAGGTGGCCGTGTCGTCGGCCTTCAGGCTGTTCATCTGCAGCGTGACGGTGCTCTGGGAGTTGTCCTTGGAGATGGTGAAGCGCCCTTTGACCGCCGGCGCGTAGCCTGTGCTGCTACCACTGCTGCTAATAGCCGCGACGTATTCGAGCCCCTTCCCGGGCGCCTGTCGCATCCATCCCATGCTGGTGCTGCTGAAGGTGAAGCCGGAGCCCTTGCAGACGAGGCGCAGGGACCCCCCGGGTGTCTGGAGGCCCCCTCCAGACTCGACCAGTTGCACGGCCGCCCGCAGCCCTGGGGAGGGAGGGGGAGAAGGGGAGACCCCCCCCAAGGTCCCCCAAGCCCTGCTCCAGGCTGGCACCAGCGTTAGGGGAGCAAATGTGGGGTTCAGGGGGGTCTGGGCTCGGTGCAAGGGTCCGGGCTGGGTGCAAGGGACTGAGCTTGGAGCAGGGCTGCGGGCTCAGAGCAAAGGGCCCGGGTCCGTTCCAGGGGTCCAGGCTGGGTGCAAGGGTCCGGGTTTGGGGACGGGGTCCCTGCTCGGTGCAAGGGTTTTGGGAAGGTGCCGGGATGTGAGGACCCAGTGCAGGGACGTCGGGGGACACCACCATAAGCACCACCATAACTTTTCGTGCAGTAGTAGGTGGCCGTGTCGTCGGCCCTCAGGCTGTTCATCTGCAGCGTGAGCGTGCTCTGGGAGTTGTCCCTGGAGATGGTGAAGCGCCCTTTGACCGCCGGCGCGTAGGATGGGCTGCTACCAATGCCACTGCTGTGAATACCCGCGACCAACTCGAACCCCTTCCCGGGCGCCTGTCGAACCCAGTCCATTTGGTAGCTGCTGACGGTGAAGCCGGAGCCCTTGCAGACGAGGCGCAGGGACCCCCCGGGTATCTGGAGGCCCCCTCCGGACTTGACCAGTTGCACGGCCGCCCGCAGTCCTGGGGAGAGGGGGAGAAGGAGAGACCCCCCCCAGGCCCCCCAAGCCCTGCCTCAGGCTGGCACCAGCGTTAGGGAGCAAAGCTGGGGTGCTGGGGGGGGTCTGGGCTGGGTGCAGGGGTCCGGGCTCGGAGCAAAGGGTGTGAGCATCGTGCAGGGGTCTGGAGTTGGTGCAAGGGTCTGACGTGGGTGCAGAGGGTCGTGGCTGAAGGCGAGGGTCTGGGTTGGGTGCAAGGGTCCGGGCTGGGTGCCGGGGTTTAGGAAGGTGCAGAGATGTGGGGACCCAGCACAGGGACGTCGGGGGACAGCACCATAAGCACCAGTATAACCTTTCCCGCAGTAGTAGGTGGCCGTGTCGTCGGCCTTCAGGCTGTTCATCTGCAGCGTCACCGTGCTCTGGGAGTTGTCCCTGGAGGCGGTGAAGCGCCCTTGCACCGCCGGCGCGTAGTATGTGCTGCTACCACTGTAAATACCCGCGACGAACTCGAGCCCCTTCCCGGGCGCCTGTCGAACCCAGTACATGGTGTTGCTGCTGAAGGTGAAGCCGGAGGCCTTGCAGACGAGGCGCAGGGACCCCCCGAGTGTCTGGAGGCCCCCGCCGGACCCGACCAGTTGCATGGCTGCCCACAGCCCTGGGGAGGGTGGGAGGGAGAAGGGGAGACCCCCCCGCCAGGACTCCTGGAACCAGCTCCAGGCTGGCATCAGCCTCAGGGGAGCAAATCTGGGGTGCTGGGGGGGTCTGGGCTGGGGGCAGGGGTCCAGGTTCAGGGCAGGGGTCCAGGCTGGGTGCATCAATGGTGTCACTGCCATCGCTCTCAATACCCGCGACCGCCTTGAGCCCCTTCCCGGGCGCCTGTCGCACCCATCCCATGTTGGCGCTGCTGACGGTGAAGCCGGAGCCCTTGCAGACGAGGCGCAGGGGCCCCCCGGGTGTCTGGAGGCCCCCTCCGGACTCGACCAGTTGCACGGCCGCCCGCAGCCCTGGGGAGGGAGGGGGCAGAAGGGGAGACCCCCCCCAGGTCCTCCAGGTCCTGCCTCAGGCTGGCACCGGTGTTAGGGAGCAAAGCTGGGGTGCTGGGGGGGGTCTGGGCTGGGTGCAGGGGTCCGGGCTCGCAGCAAAGGGTGTGAGCATCGTGCAGGGGTCCGGAGTCGGTGCAAGGGTCTGACGCGGGTGCAGAGGGTGGAGGCTGAAGGCGAGGGTCTGGGTTGGGTGCAGGGGTCAGGGCTGGGTGGAAGGGTCCAGGCTGGGTGCCGGGGTTTCGGGAAGATGCCGGGACGTGGGGGAACGGCGCAGGGAAGTTCTGGCTTCGCGCAAAGAGCCCCGGTTGGGTGCAGAAGGTTTCGGGGAGATGCCGGGATGTGGGGACCCAGCGCAGGGACGTCGGGGCACAGTCGGGGACACCATCGGGATGTTTCGCGCAGTAGTAGGTGGCCGTGTCGTCGGCCCTCAGGCTGCTCATCTGCAGCGTGAACGTGCTCTGGGAGTTGTCCTTGGAGATGGTGAAGCGCCCTTGCACCTCCGGCGCGTAGGATGAGGTACCGCTCCTGCTAATACCCGCGACCCACTCGAGCCCCTTCCCGGGCGCCTGTCGCGCCCACTCCATGCCGACGTAGCTGAAGGTGAAGCCGGAGCCCTTGCAGACGAGGCGCAGGGACCCCCCGGGTGTCTGGAGGCCCCCTCCGGACTCGACCAGTTGCACGGCCGCCCGCAGCCCTGGGGAGGGAGGGAGGGAGGGAGGGAGAAGGGGAGACCCCCCCACCAGGACTCCTGGAACCAGCTCCAGGCTGGCATCAGCCTCAGGGGAGCAAATCTGGGGTGCTGGGGGGGTCTGGGCTGGGTGCAGCGGTCCAGATTTGGGGCAGGGGTCCAGGCTGGGTGCATCAATAGTGTCACCGCCATCGCTCTCAATACCCGCGACCGCCTCGAGCCCCTTCCCGGGCGCCTGTCGCACCCAGTCCATGGCGTAGCTGCTGAAGGTGAAGCCGGAGCCCTTGCAGAGGGGTCTTGACTCGGGGCAGGGGTGCAGGAAGATGTCCCAAAATGAAACCGGGTGTTGGGTTTCTGCACCGTGTAAGGATTCGGGCACCAAGCAGGGGTTTGGCATTGGCGCAAGGGTCCAGGCTGGGGTGGAAGGGTCCGGGCTGGGTGCAGGGATTTCAGGAAGATGCCGGGATGTGGGGACCCGGCGCCGGGACGTTGGGGGACGGTGCCGGGGTCGGGGACACCACCGGCTTCTTTCCCGCAGTAGTAGGTGGCCGTGTCGTCGGCCTTCAGGCTGTTCATCTGCAGCGTGAGCGTGCTCTGGGAGTCACCCCTGGAGATGGTGAAGCGCCCTTGCACCGCCGGCGCATGGTAAAAGCCACCACCGCTGTTAATAAGCGCGACGTGTTCGAGCCCTTTCCCGGGCGCCTGTCGCACCCGCTGCATGCTGTAGCTGCTGGAGGTGAAGCCGGAGGACTCGCAGGGGTCTGGATTTAGCGGAAGGGGTCCGGGATTGGGTCAGGGGTCCGGAAAGAGGGCTGGGCAGGGATGCTCAAGCCCCCTTGCACCCTTCCTTTTGGTTTAAACATCACCCTGACCAACACCAGTCACCCCTGGGCAGAGAGGACCCCCCCCCCCAAGCACGACACACCCTGGATCAGCCCCCGCTCCTCCACCTTCCTCCTCCTCCTCGCGGCCCTGCCAGGTAGGACCCGATCCCGCTGATCCCCCCTCTCCCCGGGCGCGGATACGGGGCGAGGGGGAGCGATGGCCGGGACCGGGCGACTCAATTCTCTCCTTCCTTTCTCCCCAGGGCTGCGGGCGGCCGTGCAACTGGTCGAGTCCGGCGGGGGCCTCCAGACACCCGGGGGGTCCCTGCGCCTCGTCTGCAAGGGCTCCGGCTTCGACTTCAGCAGCTTCTACATGCAGTGGGTGCGACAGGCGCCCGGGAAGGGGCTCGAGTGGGTCGCATATATTAGCAGCAGTGGTAGCAGCCCATCCTACGCGCCGGCGGTGCAAGGGCGCTTCACCATCTCCAGGGACAACTCCCAGAGCACGGTGACGCTGCAGATGAACAGCCTGAGGGCCGACGACACGGCCACCTACTACTGCGGGAAAGATGCTTATGGTGGTGGCACCGACCGCGGCACCGCGCCCCCAACATCCCAGCGCCGGGTCCCAGCATCTCAGCGCCTTCCCGAAACCTTTCGCACCGAGCCTTCAGACCTTTGCCCTGAGCCCGGATCCCTGCGCTGAGCCGGGATCCTTTGCCTCCAGCCTGGACCCTTGCCCTGTGCTCGAACATCCCTGCCCTCTTCCCAGCGTCTTCCTCAAACCCCTGACCCCAGCCTGCACCCTTGCACCGAACCCGAACGCTTTGCACCAAGCCAGGACCGTTTGCACCGAGCCCAAACATCCTCGTACTCTTCCCCCCCCAATTCCCAGCATCTTCCTGAAACCTTTGCACGGAGCCGGGACCTTTGTTCCCAGCCGAAACCGCTGCTCCCAGCCCGGACCCCTACGCCCTCGCACCGAGCCCAAACCCCTGCCCCGTGCACAGATCCTTATCCCAATCCCAAACCCTTGCCCACCTCCTGCCCCGTCCACCCACACCCCATCCCTGCCCCCTGCCTGCTCCATCCCAGGAGACCCCAAAACCCCCTGCCCGGGGGCCAAAAACCACCCCTTGCCCTTTGGGGGGGTGCAAAAGGCGGGGGGTGCGGGCAACGGGGTGGGGAGGTGGGCAGAGGCAGGGGTCTGCCCGTGGGGCAGGGATTTGGGTTCAGTGCAAGGGGTCGGGGAAAGGCGCTGGGGTGTCGGGGGGACGTGCTCGGTGCAAGGGGTGCCGGCTCAGGGCAGGGGTGCGGGCTCAGTTCAAGGGGTGCGGGCTCAGTTCAAGGGGTGCGGGATTGGGTCAGGGGTCCGGAAAGAGGGCTGGGCAGGGATGCTCAAGCCCCCTTGCACCCTTCCTTTTGGTTTAAACATCACCCTGACCAACGCCAGTCACCCCTGGGCAGAGAGGACCCCCCCCCTCCAGCAGGACACACCCCGGATCAGCCCCCGCTCCTCCACCTTCCTCCTCCTCCTCGCGGCCCTGCCAGGTAGGACCCAATCCCGCTGATCCCCCCCCCCTCCCCGGGCGCGGATACGGGGCGAGGGGGAGCGATGGCCGGGACCGGGCGACTCAATTCTCTCCTTCCTTTCTCCCCAGGGCTGCGGGCGGCCGTGCAACTGGTCGAGTCCGGCGGGGGCCTCCAGACACCCGGGGGGTCCCTGCGCCTCGTCTGCAAGGCCTCCGGCTTCACCTTCAGCAGCTACACCTACCTGCACTGGGTGCGACAGGCGCCCGGGAAGGGGCTCGAGTGGGTCGCGAGTATTTACGGCACTGGTAGTCATATCTATTACGCGCCGGCGGTGCAAGGGCGCTTCACCATCTCCCTGGACAGCTCCCAGAGCACGGTGACGCTGCAGATGAACAGCCTTGAGGCCGACGACACGGCCACCTACTACTGCGGGAAAGAAGATTACAGTGGTGGTTATGGTTGTGTCCCCCGACGTCCCTGCACTGGGTCCCCACATCCCGGCATCTCCCCGAAACCTTCTGCACCGAACCAAGGCTCTTTGCGCGAAGCCAGAACTTCCCTGCGCCGTTCCCCCACGTCCCGGCATCTTCCCGAAACCCCGGCACCCAGCCTGGACCCTTCCACCCAGCCCTGACCCCTGCACCCAACCCAGACCCTCGCCTTCAGCCTCCACCCTCTGCACCCACGTCAGACCCTTGCACCCAGCCGGGACCCCTGCGCGTTGCTCAACCCTTTGCTCCGGAGCAAACCCTTTGATCCTTACACAGATCCCGGACTCCTCCTTGTGCCGAGACCCCCAAACCCCTTCCCCAGGACCCCAGATTTGCTCTCCCGAGGCTGGGGCCAGCCTGGAGCAAGGAACAAGGGGACTTTGGGGGGTCTCCCCTTCTCCCCCTCTCTCCCCAGGGCTGTGGGTGGCCGTGCAACTGGTCAGGTCCGGAGGGGGCCTCCAGACACCCGGGTGGGGGGTCCCTGCGCCTCGTCTGCAAGGCCTCCGGCTTCACCTTCAGCAGCTACACCATGGTTTGGGCGCGACAGGCGCCCGGGAAGGGGCTCGAGTGGGTCGCGAGTATTTACAGCGATGGTAGCAGCGCATGGTACGCGCCGGCGGTGCAAGGGCGCTTCACCGCCTCCAGGGACGACTCCCGGAGCACGGCCACGCCGCAGATGAGCAGCCTGAAGGCCGACGACACGGCCACCTACGACGGCGCGGAACGCCCTCGCCTTAGCGCAACCCCGTCTGTGGCTGGGGAAAAACCCCACAGCGACGGGGTTGGGTTTTTTTTTTCGGGGGGGGGGAGGCAGCGATGCCTGGCATCGCCCTGCTCCGATGCCCTGTAGTCTGACTGCCTGAACTGCATCTGGACCCCTGCCTCTACCCCGAGCCCCAGTCTTGTGCACCCACGCCCTGTCCCGGCACCCTTCCCTGCTCCATCCCGTTGACCCCTAAGCCCTGCGCGAAGCCAAAACCCCCTGCTCTGAGCCCAAACCCCCTGCCCTGAGCCCAAAACCCCCTGCTCTGAGCCCAAAACCCCCTGCTCTGAGCCCAAACCCCCTGCTCTGAGCCCAAACCCCCTGCCCTGAGCCCAAACCCCCTGCTCTGAGCCCAAACCCCCTGCTCTGAGCCCAAACCCCCTGCCCTGAGCCCAAAACCCCCTGCTCTGAGCCCAAACCCCCTGCCCTGAGCCCAAAACCCCCTGCCCTGAGCCCAAAACCCCTGCCCTGAGCCCAAACCCCCTGCCCTGAGCCCAAAACCCCCTGCTCTGAGCCCAAAACCCCCTGCCCTGAGCCCAAAACCCCCTGCTCTGAGCCCAAACCCTCTGCCCTGAGCCCAAACCCCCTGCTCTGAGCCCAAAACCCCCTGCTCTGAGCCCAAACCCCCTGCTCTGAGCCCAAAACCCCCTGCCCTGAGCCCAAACCCCCTGCCCTGAGCCCAAAACCCCCTGCTCTGAGCCCAAAACCCCCTGCCCTGAGCCCAAACCCCCTGCTCTGAGCCCAAACCCCCTGCCCTGAGCCCAAAACCCCCTGCCCTGAGCCCAAAACCCCCTGCCCTGAGCCCAAAACCCCCTGCCCTGAGCCCAAACCCCCTGCTCTGAGCCCAAAACCCCTGCTCTGAGCCCAAACCCCCTGCCCTGAGCCCAAACCCCCTGCCCTGAGCCCAAACCCCCTGCCCTGAGCCCAAAACCCCCTGCTCTGAGCCCAAAACCCCTGCTCTGAGCACAAACCCCCTGCCCTGAGCCCAAACCCCCTGCTCTGAGCCCAAAACCCCCTGCCCTGAGCCCAAACCCCCTGCCCTGAGCCCAAAACCCCCTGCTCTGAGCCCAAACCCCCTGCCCTGAGCCCAAAACCCCCTGCTCTGAGCCCAAACCCCCTGCCCTGAGCCCAAACCCCCTGCCCTGAGCCCAAACCCCCTGCTCTGAGCCCAAACCCCCTGCCCTGAGCCCAAACCCCCTGCTCTGAGCCCAAAACTCTGCCCTCAGCCCAAACTTCTGCCTTCAGCCTAGACCCCAGCATCGTTCTCGAAGGTGGATCCGCTGTGTCTCCAAATCCCGGCATCTATCCGAAACGCTTGCACCGAGCCCGGACCCCTGCACCCAGCCTGGACCCCTTCCTGGGCCCAGACCTCCCCCCCAGCACCCCAGATTTGCTCCCCTGAGGCTGATGCCAGCCTGGAGCTGGTTCCAGGAGTCCTGGCGGGGGGGTCTCCCCTTCTCCCTCCCTCCCTCCCTCCCTCCCCAGGGCTGCGGGCGGCCGTGCAACTGGTCGAGTCCGGCGGGGGCCTCCAGACACCCGGGGGGTCCCTGCGCCTCGTCTGCAAGGGCTCCGGCTTCACCTTCAGCAGCACCGACATGGCTTGGGTGCGACAGGCGCCCGGGAAGGGGCTCAAGGCGGTCGCGGGTATTGACAGCTATGGTGACACATACTACGCGCCGGCGGTGCAAGGGCGCTTCACCATCTCCAAGGACAACTCCCAGAGCACGGTGACGCTGCAGATGAACAGCCTGAAGGCCGACGACACGGCCACCTACTACTGCGCGAAAAGTACTGGTAGTGGTGGTGTCCCCGACCCCGCCACCGTGTCCCCGACATCCCTCCCCTGGGCCCCGCAATCCCAGCACCTTCCCGAAACCTTCTGCACCAAGCACAGGACCCTTGCAGGGTGCCCACACCCTTACACCAACCCCAAACCCCTGCCCCGACCCCGGAACCCCTCGCATGGTTCCTGCCCCGTCCACCCACACCCCATCCCTGCCCCCTGCCTGCTCCATCCCAGGAGACCCCAAAAACCCCCTGCCCGGGGCCAAAATCCCTGAGCCCAAACCCCTGCACCCGGCCCAAAGCCCTGCCCTGAGCCCTAATCCGTGCCCGAGCCGTGTCCCGCAAGGGCTCCGGCTTCACCTTCAGCTACGTCGGCATGGAGTGGGCGCGACAGGCGCCCGGGAAGGGGCTCGAGTGGGTCGCGGGTATTAGCAGGAGCGGTACCTCATCCTACGCGCCGGAGGTGCAAGGGCGCTTCACCATCTCCAAGGACAACTCCCAGAGCACGTTCACGCTGCAGATGAGCAGCCTGAGGGCCGACGACACGGCCACCTACTACTGCGCGAAACATCCCGATGGTGTCCCCGACTGTGCCCCGACGTCCCTGCGCTGGGTCCCCACATCCCGGCATCTCCCCGAAACCTTCTGCACCCAACCGGGGCTCTTTGCGCGAAGCCAGAACTTCCCTGCGCCGTTCCCCCACGTCCCGGCATCTTCCCGAAACCCCGGCACCCAGCCTGGACCCTTCCGCCCAGCCCTGACCCCTGCACCCAACCCAGACCCTCGCCTTCAGCCTCCACCCTCTGCACCCGCGTCAGACCCTTGCACCGACTCCAGACCCCTGCACGATGCTCACACCCTTTGCTCCGAGCCCGGACCCCTGCACCCAGCCCAGACCCCCCCCAGCACCCCAGCTTTGCTCCCTAACACCGGTGCCAGCCTGAGGCAGGACCTGGAGGACCTGGGGGGGGGTCTCCCCTTCTCCCCCTCTCCCCAGGGCTGCGGGCGGCCGTGCAACTGGTCGAGTCCGGAGGGGGCCTCCAGACACCCGGGGGGTCCCTGCGCCTCGTCTGCAAGGCCTCCGGCTTCACCTTCAGCAGCAACGCCATGTACTGGGTTCGACAGGCGCCCGGGAAGACGCTTGAGTATGTCGCGAGTATTTACAACGATGGTAGTTACACAGAATACGCGCCGGCGGTGCAAGGGCGCTTCACCATCTCCAGGGACAACTCCCAGAGCACGGTGACGCTGCAGATGAGCAGCCTGAAGGCCGACGACACGGCCACCTACTACTGCGCGAAAGCCGCTGGTGCTGGCACCGACCCTGGCGCCGTGTCCCCAACGTCCCCGCGCCGTCACCCCCCCCCCCCCCCCCCCCCGAAATCTTCCCAAAACTCCTGCCAGCCCGGAGCCCAATCCTTGCCCCGGAGCCTCGAGCGGTTGCCCCAAACCTCAGCCGTTATCCCCAAACCTCGGCCGTTCGCACCGCGTCTCGACTGTGTGCCCCGCGTCTCGGTTGTTTTCGCCCCAAAGCTCGACCGCTTGCCCCAAACCGTGACTCGTTGCAGCCAATCCTGACCGGTTTTGCCCCAAACCTTGACTCTTTACAGCAAATCCCGACTCTTTTTGCCCCAAACCTCAGCCATTTTTGCCCCAGGCCTCGGCCATTTTTGCCCCGGGCCTCGGCCATTTTTGCCCCAAATCCCAGCCGTTTTTGCCCCGGGCCTCGGCCGTTTGCAGCAAATCCCGACTGTTTTTGCCCCAAAACTCAGCCATTTGCAGCAAATCCCGACCGTTTTTGCCCCGGGCCTCGACCATTTTTGCCCTGGGCCTCAACCATTTTTGCCCCAAATCCCGACCGTTTTTGCCCCAAACCTCGGCCATTTTTGCCCCAAACCTCGGCCGTTTTTGCCCCAAACCTTGGCTGTTTTTGCCCCAGGCCTCAGCCGTTTTTGCCCCAGGCCTCAGCCGTTTTTGCCCCAAACCTTGGCCATTTGCAGCAAATCCCAGCCATTTTTGCCCCAAACCTCAGCCTTTTTTGCCCCGAATCCCGACCATTTTTGCCCCGAATCCCAACTGTTTTTGACCCAAACCTCGTCCGTTTTTGCCCTGAATCTTGACTGTTTTTGCCCCGAATCCCGACCGTTTTTGCCCCGAATCCCGACCGTTTTTGCCCCAAACCTCGGCCTTTTTTGCCCCGAATCCCAACTGGTTTTGCCCCAAACCTCAGCCATTTTTGCCCTGAATCCCGACCTCTTTTGCCCCGAATCCCGACCGTTGTTGCCCCAAACCTCGGCCATTTTTGCCCCGAATCCCGACTGTTTTTGCCCCGGGCCTTGACCATTTTTGCCCCGGGCCTCGACTGTTTTTGCCCCAAATCCCAACTGTTTTTGCCCCAAACCTCGGCCGTTTTTGCCCCAAATCCCAACCATTTTTGCCCCAAATCCCGGCCGTTTTTGCCCCAAACCTCGGCCGTTTTTGCCCCAAACCTCGGCCGTTTGCACTGAGTCTCAACCGGTTTTGCCCCAAACCTCAACCGATCCCAGCATCTTCCCGATGCTCCTGAGCCTGGATCCCTGCTGGGTACCCAGACCCTGGCCCTAATACACTTAATTATTAGCCGTAATTAAGAGGGGCTGGAGGGATACATTTAATTATTAGCCCTAATAGACTTAATTATTAGCCCTAATGACCTTATTATGAACCATAATTTAGGAGGGATGGAGGATAAATTTAATTTTAAGCCCTAATGGACTGAATTATTAGCCCTAATTTAGGGAGACGGGAATAAATTTAATTATGAGCACTAATAGACTTAATTATTAGCCCTAATAGTCTTAATCATTAGCCCTAATTTAGTGGGACTGGGGAACAGACTTAATTATAAGCCCTAATAGACTTAATTATTAGCCCTAATTTAGGAGGGATGTGGGATGAATTTAATTATAAGCCCTGATAGACTTAATTATTAGCCTTAATTTAGGGAGGCTGAGGAATAAATTTGATTATAAAGCCTAACAGACTTAATTATTAGCCCTAATTTAGGGTGGCTGGGGGATAAATGTAATTATAAGCCCTAATAGACCTAATTATTAGCCCTGATAGACTTCATTATCAGCTCTAATTTAGGGGGCTGGGGATTAAATTTCATTTTTAAACCCCAATATACTTAATTATTAGCCCTAATAATCTTAAATTTTTAGCTCTAATAGACTTAATTTTTCGCCCGAATTGCGGGGACCTGGGATAAATATAATTATAGCCCGAAATTCAGGTGCCGAGAGCAACAGCTGTGATTCAAAGCCCGAAAATGAGAACAGGGACTAAAATTGGGGGGAAAAAGGCCCTTTTTGGGGTTTCAGGTCCATTAATGGGTATTTTTGGTGGCGGCAGCTGCGCGGGAAAGCCCCGAAACGGGCGGGTTTAGTAGAGAAAAAGGGGCTGCCCCCGGCCAGCGCCGCCGCCAGCAGCTGCGGACCTCAAAATACGGCGAGAGATATCGGCGACGCCGGCTCTGACTCTGGAGAGTTTTATTAATTTTATTAATTGCATTAATTAATTTTAAAATTGCATTATTTTCTGTTATCGCTGGTTTTCTTTTATTTGCTATTTAATCTTTACTATTATTTTACGGGAAACACTTGCTGTTTGATTGTTATTATCACTACCTTAGCAGAAATACGGTATTATTATTATTACTAATCGTTATTATTATTATATGCTACTTTATTTTCTTTTATTATTATTATTAGCAATAATACATCCTACTTTATTTTCTTTTATTACCCCGAGCACTAGAAACTTCTACTTTATTTTCTGTTATCATTTTTATTTAGCAGAAATACGTGCTACTTTATTTTCTTCCTATTATTATGATGATTAGCACAAATACTTCTACTTCATTTATTTATTATTATTATTATCAGTAACAATTGCTTTTTTATTCTTATTATTACTACCGTCACGGAAATATGCGCTACTTTGTTTATTACCGTTATTATTAGGAGCAGCAGAAATACTTCTCCTTTGTTTTTAAATTATCATTATTACTTGCTATTTTATTGGTATTATTACTATTCTTGCAGAAATATGTGCTACTTTATGATTATTATTATTATTAGCAGAAATAAGCCTACTTTATTTATTATTATTATTATTAGCAATAGTACTTGCTATTTTATCCTTATTATTACTACTTTGCAGAAATATGAGCTACTTTATTATTATTATTATTATTAGGAATACTTCTACTTTATTATATTAGCAATAATACATGCTACTTTATTTTTATTATTATTAACAGACATACTTTCTACCTTATTTTCTACTACCGTTATTATTAGCAGGAATACTTCTACTTTATTTTTATTATTTTTATTAGCAGAAATACTTTTACTTTATGATGATTATTATTACAAATACTTCTACTTTATTGTCAATGCTACTTTATTTTAGTATTATTATTAGCAGATTTACTTATTATTAAAGAGCTTTACTTATTATTAATACTACTTTATTATTTTATTATTAGCAAATACACTTTATTATTATTAAAATATTTATTATTAATAAAAATACTTTTATTATTAGCAGATATACTTAGTATTTTAGCTTTTATCATTTTATTATAAATGCCTGCTATTTTATTGTTATTATTATTATTAATTTAGCAGAACAACATGCTTTATTATTATTATTATTAGCAGAAATAATTGTTCCTTTATTTTTATTACTACTAGCAGAAATCCTTGCTGCCTTTTTATCCCTGTTCCTAGCAGAAACACGTCCTCTTTTGTTACCGTTATTTTATTAGAAATACTTATTCTTTTATCGGTGTTATTATTTTTAGCAAGAAAGCGTGCTATTTGATTTTTTTATAATTCTTTTTAGTAGAAATACGTGCGATTTGACAATTATTATTATTACTGCTATTAGTATTGATTATATTTATTATATTTTAATTATATTTCTCCTGTTATTTTTATATAATTTATTATATTATCAGGTCATTTTATTATTACATTCTAATTGTTGTAGTTATTCTTTATTATCCATATTTATTATTCTAAATATTTATTATTCTAAATACATATTTATTATTCTAAATACACGCTAGTTTATTTTTATTATTATTATTAGTGGAAATAGGGGCTATTTTATTTTTATTATTACTCTTATATGTGGCAGAAAGACGCGCCACGATGTAATTTATTTTCGTATTATTATTATTATTATTATTATTATTATTTCTTTTCTCGGTGTTGCCTGAAAAACCATAAAGTTTGCCAAAAAAAATAAAATCACTTTAAATCTCCTGGGGTTTTTTTTTGGGGGGGGGGGGCACTGATGGGCCGGCCCCCGGGGAGCCGCCGCACCGCCCGCAGAGCAACGGAATAAAGAAAATAAATTCAAATAAAGGAAAAGAAAAGAAAAGAAATGGAATAAATAAATGGAATAAAAGAAAATAAACGGAATAAAAAGACGATAAAAGAAAATAAAAGACGATAAAGGGAATAAAAAGAAGATAAAGGGAATAACTAAATGGAATCAAAGAAAATAAAAGGAAGAAATAAATGAAATGCAAATAAATTGAATAAGTGGAATAAAAAATGGAATAAAAAGACAATAAATGGAATCAAAGAAAATAAAAGGAAGAAATAAATGAAATAAAAGAAAATAAATTGAACAAGTGGAATTAAAATGAGTAAAAAGACAATAAATGGAATCAAAGAAAATAAAAGGAAGAAATAAATGAAATAAAAGAAAATAAATTGAATAAGTGGAATAAAAAAATGGAATAAAAAGACAATAAATGGAATCAAAGAACATAAAAGGAAGAAATAAATGAAATATAAAAGAAAATAAATTGAACAAGTGGAATAAAAAATGGAATAAAAAGACAATAAATGGAATAAAAGAAAATAAATGGAATCAAAGGCAATAAATTTGGTGAATAGAAGGGGTAAAAGAAAATAAATGGAATAAAAGCAAATGAATGGAATGAAATAAATAGAATAAATAAATGGAATAAAATAAATTGAATAAAGGGAATAAAAGGAAAAGAAATGGAATGAAAAGAAACGGAATAAAAGAAATAGAATAAAGAAAAGGAGTAAAAAGAAAATAAATTGAATAAACAGCATGAAAGGAATAAAAGGAATGAAAAAATAAATTGAATAACAGGCATAAAAGAAATCAAAGGCATAAAAGAAAATAAAAGAAAATAAAAGGAATAAAAGAAAATAAATTGAATAAAATAAATGGAATAAAAGAAAATAAATCGAATAAAATAAATAGAAACGGAAGAAAGAGAAGAAAGAAATGGGAATAAAAATAGGTGAAAATAAATTAATTAAATAGAAATAAAGTAACAATAAAAGTACATAAAAAGAACCGAAATAAATAAGAATAAATGGAAGAGCTGAAATAGAGGAAGTAAAAGAAAGAAAAACAAATGCAATAAAAGAAATAAAATTAAATTAAATAAAAGAAAGAAAAAGAAATTAAGTAATAGAAATAAAAATAAATTAAAGAAAGAAAAATAAAAGCAAGAAAAATAAACGAAATAAATCCAGAAAAATAAAAGAAATAAATACAGAAAAATACAGGAAAGAGATTAAATAAAAATAACCGGAAGATTACACGGATGAAAAAACAGAAATAGAAATAAATTAAATGCACAAAAATAAATGAAATAAAGGCACAAAACCAAATGAAATCCAAGACATACAAACAAATTAAAAGAAATAAAATTAAAGGAACTAAAAATCAATGAAATAGATGGAATAAAATCAGTGAAATAAATGCCTAAAAATAAATGAAAGCAAAGAAAGAGAAAAAAGGGAAATAAAAGAAAATAAATTAAATACCTGCAATAAAAGCAAATTAAATGAAATAAAAGCAGATTGAATAGATTAAATAGATGAACCAAATGCATCAAAATAAAGTCATTAAAAAGCAAATCAAAATAACTTTAATAAAACTCAAGAATTAAAAAAAAAAACATAAATAAAATTGGGGGGGGGTGCGCCAACGGCACCCCAAAATGGCACCCCAAAATGGCGTTCTAATCTGCCTAGCAACGCGCGCTGATTGGCCCCGCGGCGCCCGGAGGGGCGTGGCTTCGGTGGGGTGACGCCGCGCCTGCGCAGACTGCGTGAAGGGGGCGGGCGGGGGGCGGAGGGGGAAGGGGAGGGTGGGGTGGAAACCCGGAAGCGCGTCCCTCCCCCTAGCAACCGCACCGTTTCCCTTAGCAACCGCGGGGTTTCCCTTAGCAACCGCGGGGTTTTCCTTAGCAACCGCGGGGTTTTCCTTAGCAACCGCCTCGGGGTGGGTTCAAAGCGGGGGGGGGGGGGGGGGGCGGAGGGGGGGACGGGGCTGAGGGGGAGTCGGAGGCCTGAGGAGGCCCCGGGGGGGGGGGGGGGACGTGGCCTCGGAGGGGACCCAGGCCCAGGTAGGCCCCGGGGGGGAACCAGGCCTCGGGGGGGGGACAAGGGGGGGTCCAGGCCCCCGGGGAGGGGCACCAGGGTCTGGGGGGGTGGGGGGGCCAGGGTCGGGGGGGGGGACACCAGGTTTCGGGGGGACACCAGGTTTTGGGGGGACACCAGGCCCTGAGGAGGCTCCTGGGAGTGGGGGGATGTCAGGCCTTGGGGGGGGCACCAGGCCTTGAGGGGGGGCCCTTATTTTTTGGGGGGGGTGTCACCCCATTCACCCCATCTCTTCTTCTTCCCCCCCCCCAGGACATCTAGAGGCGACGCACCCCCCAGGTAAGAACAACACCCCTCGCTTGAGCCCCCCCCAAAATAAGCATACCCCCCCCCCAAATAAGTATATAACCCCCCAAAATGAGTAGGCACCCCCCCAAAATAAGCCCACCCCCCAAATAAGTAAGCCCACCCCCCAAATAAGTAGACACCCCCCCCCAAAAAAAAGTATTTAACCCCCCAAATTAAGTAGACCCCCCCCAAATTAAGTGGACACTCCCCGAAAATAAATATACGCTCCCCCCCCCCAAATAAATATACGCCACCAAAAATAAGCGCACCCCCCAAAACGTATATAACCCCCCCAAATAAGTATATAACCCCCCCCAAAAATAGATATTTAACCCCCCCAAATAAGTATGCACCCCCAAAAAATGAGTGCACACCCCCCCAAAAATATACACCGCCCAAAATAAGCAAACACCCCCCAAAAATAAGTATATAACCCCCCCAAATAAGTATATAACCCCAAAAACTAAGTATTTAACCCCAAAAATAAGTATACCACCCCCAAAAAATCAGTACTTAACCCCCCCAAAATAAATGTACCCCCGCCGAAAATATATATACAGCCCCCAAAAATAAGCAGACACCCCCAAAATAAGCAGACACCCCCAAAATAACCTGCCCCCCCCAAAATAAGTAGAATCCCCCCAAAATATGTTTATAAACCCCCAAAATAAGTATTTAACCCCCCAAAATAACTATTTAACCCTCAAAAATTAGTGTGCACCCCCAAAAATTAGTGTACACCCCCAAAAAAGAAATATACACCCCCAAAATAAGTATAACCCCCCCCAATAAGTATAAAACCCCCCAAATACGATTATAACCCCCCAAAATAAGTTTATAACCCCCCCAAAAGAAGTATTTAACCCCCAAAAGAAGTATTTCACCCCCCCAAAAAGAAGTATTTCCCCCCCAAAAGAAGTGGGCGCCCCCCAAAATTAAGTAGACACCCCCAAACCAAATAGAGACCCCCCCAAATAAATATAACCCCCAAAACAAGCTATTTAACCCCAAAAATAAGTTTACAAACCCCCAAAGTATTTAACCCCCCCAAAATAAGTGTACACCCCCCAAAAAGAAGTATTTAACCCCCCAAAAAGAAGTATTTCCCGCCCAAAATAAGTGGGCGCCCCCCAAAATTAAGTAGACACCCCCGAAAAGAAATAGGGACCCCCCCCAAAATAAGTATAACCCCCCAAAACAAGCTATTTAACCCCAAAAATAAGTTTACAAACCCCCAAAGTATTTAACCCCCCCAAAATAAGTGTACACCCCCCCAAAAAGAAGTATTTAACCCCCCAAAAAGAAGTATTTCCCCCCCAAAATAAGTGGGCGCCCCCCAAAATTAAGTAGACACCCCCAAAAACAAATAGGGACCCCCCAAAATAAGTATAACCCCCCAAAACAAGCTATTTAACCCCAAAAATAAGTTTACAAACCCCCAAAGTATTTAACCCCCCCAAAATAAGTGTACACCCCCCAAAAAGAAGTATTTAACCCCCCAAAAAGAAGTATTTCCCGCCCAAAATAAGT
>CM075622.1:31872-80280 GCA_037962945.1 Sarcoramphus papa | reverse complement strand
ATGGGCTGGGACCCATGTATATAGGACTGGAACCCACATCTATGGGGCGGGACCCACGTATATAGGGGTGAGACCCACATCTATGGGGCGGGACCCACGTATATAGGGCTGGCATCCACATCTATGGGGCTGGGACCCACATATATAGGACTGGGACCCACATCTATGGGGCTGGGACCCACATCTATAGGACTGGCATCCACATCTATGGGGCTGGGACCCACATCTATGGGGCTGGGACCCGACACACACAACCCAGGATGCCAGGACAGGGACCCCAGGCGTTTCTCCCCCCCCCCCCCCAAAAAAAAGGGGACCCCAGGTGTGGGGCCGGGCCCCACATCTATGGGGCTGGGCCCCACATCTATGGGGCTGGGGTACCTGGGCGGGGCTGTAGCCCTCGTAGAGGTGGAAGCGGCCCTGCAGGACGGCGCAGGGGGTGGCCCCCAAGCGCCCCACAACCAGCCGCCCCGCGTGGCCCTGCACTGGGGGGGGGGGGGGGGGGGGGGGCGGGACTTGGGGGTCAGCCCCATAAGTCACCCCACAGCCACCCCACCCCCCCACCCCCCCCAAAAGAGCCTCCCAAGCGGCTCCCCTGCCCCCCAAGTGGGCCTCTGCCCCCCCAAAAACAGCCCCCCTCAAGCACCCCCCAGCCCCCCCAAGTGCCCCCCCAGCCCCCCAAGTGCCCCACCGAGGACCCCAGCCCCCTAAGCAGCCCCCCCAGCCCCCCAAGTGCCCCCCCAGCACCAACCCAGCCCCCCAAGTGCCCCACCGAGGACCCCCAGCCCCCTAAGCAGCCCCCCAGCCCCCCAAGTGCCCCCCCAGCCCCCCAAGCCCCCCCCTCAACCCCTCCCAGCCCCAAACCAGCCCCCTAAGCACCCCCCCAGCCCCCAAGTGCAGCATCCAGCCCCCCAAGTGCCCCCCAAGTGCCCTCACAGCACCCCCAGCCCCCCAAGTACGCCCCCCAGCCCCCCAAGCGCCCCCCTCAACCCCTCCCAGCACCAACCCAGCCCCCCAAGCACCCCCCAAGTGCCCTCCCCAGCCCCCCAAGCGCCCTCACAGCACCCCCGAGCCCCCCAAGCGCCCCCCTCAACCCCTCCCAGCACCAACCCAGCCCCCTAAGTGCCCCCCCCCCCCCCCCCCCCTCCCAGCCCCCCAAGTGCCGCCGTGGGGCTGACCGGTGCTGCGGGGGAAGTGGGGGATGTCGGCGTAGTCGAAGGCCCGGGCTTCCTCCAGCTCCTGGGCCAGGGCCCCCAGCCCCGACCCACAGACCAGGGCCACCCGCGGCAGGGTGGGCACCCGCGCCCGCACCCAGGCCGCCGCCTCCGCGCACGCCTCGTAGCTGGGGGAGGGGAGGGGAGGCACCCACGTCACCCCACGGCATCCCGAGGGGGGACCCATAGCATCAGCCGGCACCCAGAGCGGCACCCAGCGTCCCTACGGGGGCCTTCAGCGGCACCCAGGAGCCATAGGGGCACCCAGGACCCATAGGGTGACGCCCAAGACCCATAGGGTGACTCATGGGGGCACCCAAGACCCAGAGGGTGACACCCACCATCACCCAGGACCCATAGGGCGACGTGTGGGGGCACCCAGGACCCATAGGGTGACTCATGGGGGCACCCAGGACCCATAGGGTGATGCCCACCATCACCCAGGACCCATAGGGTGACGCGTGGGGGCACCCAGGACCCATAGGGTGACACCCAAGACCCATAGGGTGACTCATGGGGGCACCCAGGACCCAGAGGGTGACACCCACCATCACCCAGGACCCAGAGGGTGACACCCACCATCACCCAGGACCCAGAGGGCGACGCACGGGGGCACCCAGGACCCAGAGGGGCACCCAGGACCCATAGGGCGATGTGTGGGGGCACCCAGGACCCATAGGGTGGTACTCAGCATCACCCAGGACCCATGGGGGCACCCAGGACCCATAGGGTGACCCATGGGGGCACCCAGGACCCATAGGGTGATGCCCACCATCACCCAGGACCCATAGGGTGATGCGTGGGGGCACCCAGGACCCATAGGGTGACACCCAAGACCCATAGGGTGACGCGTGGGGGCACCCAGGACCCATAGGGTGACACCCACCATCACCCAGGACCCATAGGGGCACCCAGGACCCATAGGGTGACCCGTGGGGGCACCCGAGACCCACGGGTGGCACCCATAGCAGCACCCAAGCCCCCATAGGGTGACCCACGGCGGCACCCACGCCTGGACCTTGACCCCCGCTGTGGGACCTGGGTGCTCTGGGTGCTCCCCTCCCCCCACCCCCACCCTCCCCTCCCCTCCCCCCACCCGGGGCCCGGAGCCAAACGGACTTGGGACGGGGGAGGGGCGGGCCCCTCCCCCCCCCCACCCCCTCCCCCCACCCTTTAGTTTTGGGGGGAGGGGGGAGGGGGGTCACAAGGGGGCGGGGCCCCGCCCTCCCCCTCTGATTGGCCGCCGCGGGGGTGTGAGCCCCGGCGGCGCCCTCCTATTGGCTGGGAAGGGCGGGGAGGATGGGGGGCGACTACTACACATCCCCCCCCCTTCTTCTTTCTCCTCTTCTTCCTCTTCCTCTTCCTCCTCCTCTTCCTCATCCCCCCCCCCGCGCATGCGCACCGCCCCACCTGCTCTCCATGGCTCCGCCGGTCTGCGACGCTTCCCCCCCCCCCCCCGCCGCTTATAAAGGCCCGCCGCGTGACGTCACGCCGCCGGCCCCGCCCCCCCCCTCGCGCCGCCTCCGCCTTCTCCCCAACCAATCGGCTGCCGCCGCCGCCGCGTCGCCAGGGGAACGGAAGGACGGGCAGCTCAGGCGGCGTAACCGGGCAACGCGGGCGGGGCGATGTCACGCGGAGGGGCGCGGGCCAATGGGAGGGCGAGGAGGGCGAGGGCGTCGCGAGAGCGGGCGCGGGCCAATGGGAGAGGGCGGCGCGCGGCGCGGAAGGAGGGGTCGCCCGGCAACGGCCGCCGGGAGGGGAGGGGAGGGGAGGGGAGGGGGTCACGTGAGGCGGGCGGGCCAATGGGCGGGCGAGGGGCGGGGCGGCGGGTGTCATGGCGGACGGGGAGCGCTCGCCGCTGCTGCCGGCCGAGGCGGGGCCGGGCCCGGGAGCGGGGGGAGGCCCGGGGGGGGCCCCGGCGGTGGGTGAGTGGGGCGGGGCCTGGGCGGGGAGGGGGGCGGGGCTTCCACGGGAGGGGCGGGGCTTGAGGGGAAGCCGGAGGGGCTTCGGGGCGGGGCCTGGAGGGGGTGGACTTAAGGGGCTGGGGGTGCAGGGGGGGAGGGGCTTTAAGGAGAAGGGGCGGGGCTGAGGGGGAAGGGGCGGGGCTTAAAGGGAGGGAGGCGGGTGGGGGTGGGGCCGGGGGGTTGAGGTTGAGGGGGCGGGGCCTAGAAAGCTTGTGGGAGGGGCCTTGGGGAGAGGGGGCGGGGCTTATGGGGAGGGGAGGCGGGAAGGGGGTCAGGGTTGAAGGGGTGGGGCCGAGAAATCCTGTGGGAGGGGCCTTGGGGGAAGGGGGCGGGGCTTAAGGAAAAGGGCGGGGCTTGAGAGGTGGGGTAAAACGTGGGGGTGGGCCCTGTGGTGAGAGGCGGGGCCTAAGGGAAGGGGCGGGGCTTGAGGGGGTGGGGATAAAGGCATGTGGGAGGGACCTGGGGTGGTGAGGATGGAGGGGCGGGGCTTAAGGAAAGGGGTGGGGCTTTGGGAAGGGGTGGGGGGTGGGGTTGAGGCCTGTTGGGGTGGGGCTGGAGAGGGTGGGGCCTGTGGGAGGGGCCGGGGGGGTGAGGTTGGGAGGGAGGGGCTTAAGGGAAGGGGTTAGGCCTAAGGGTAGGCGGAGCTTAGTGGAAAGGGCGGGGCTCAAGGCAGTGGATGGGGCAGAGAGGTGGTGGGAGGAGCCTTGGGGATGGGGCGGGGCCTGAAGGGGTTGGGTCTGAGGCCCTTTGGGGGTGGGGCTTAAGGGGGGTGGAGCTCGTGGAGGGGCGGGGCTTGAGGGGAGAGGTAGGGCCTGCAGGGGTGGGACCGGGGGGGTGTAGGCCAAAGTGGGTGGGGCTTGAGAAAAGGGGTGGGGCTTCAGGCCCTGGGGGGCGGAGTTTAAGAGGGCAGAGGTCTGAGAGCACTTATGGGTGGGGCTCAAGGGAAGGGGCGGGGCCGTGGGCTGGGGGCGGGGCTTAGCAACGGGGGGGCGGGGGCAGCGTTGCCTAGCAACGCCCCGCTCACTCCCCCCTCCCCCCTCGTTGCCAGGCGCCCCGGGGGCGGGCCCGCCGGCCGTGCTGCCGGGGGAAGCCCCGCCCCCTTACTCCCCATTGGGCAGCCCGGAGGGCGGGGCGGGGCCGGCGGTCACATGCCGCGTCTGCCAGCGCCCAATCAGCGTGGAGGGGAAAACCCACCAGCACGTGGTGAAGTGCGGGGGCTGCGGGGAGGCCACGGTGAGGGGCGGGGCTTAGGGGTGGGGCGGGGCTTGGGGGGGTGGAGCTTAGTGGGCAGGGGCGGGGCCTGAGGGGGGGCGGGGCCCAAAAGGGGCAGGAGCCAGGGGTGACCGGAGAAGGGGGGGGGGGGAGGTCTGAGAGGTGGAGCTTAAAGGGGCGTGGCTTAAAGGGAGAGAGGCATCCGGGCGGGGTCCGGGCGGGGTCCCAGGCTCCGCCCTCCCCTCACCGCCCCGCCCCTCCCAGCCCATCCGCACCGCCCCCGGGGGGAAGAAGTACGTGCGCTGCCCCTGCAACTGCCTGCTGGTCTGCAAGGCTTCCTCCCAGCGCATCGCCTGTCCCCGGCCTTACTGGTCAGACTGGGAGGGGCTGGGAGGGGGGGCTGGGGTACTGGGATATACTGGGAGGGTGCTGGGATGGAGTGGGATGGACTGGGAGGGGTTGGGAGGGGGTTTGGGGGCAGTGGGATGGACTCGGTGGGCGCTGGTATATGCTGGGAGGGGGTTTTGGGGTACTGGGATAGACTGGGAGGGTGCTGGGATGGACTGGGAGGCACTGGGAGGGGGTTTTAGGGTACTGGGATATACTGGGAGGGTGCTGGGATGGAGTGGGATGGACGGGGAGGGGCTGGGAGGGGGTTTGGGGGCAGTGGGATGGACTCGGTGGGCACTGGTATATGCTGGGAGGAGATTTTGGGGCACTGGGATATACTGGGAGGGGGGGTGAGGTACTGGAACGGCACCATGAGGGACTGGGATATACTGGGAGAGACTTGTAGGGTATTGCGAGGGAACTGGGATGTACTGGGAGGCTCTGGGTTATACTGGGGGGGTCACTGGGCCATACTGGGAGCACTGGGAGGGGGGCTCACTGAGGGGAGGAAGGGCCCAGCACCCCAAATGCCCTGGGGGGGGGGGGGGGGGGGGGAGGGGGAAGGGCGCCCTGGCACCCCTCCCTCCCCCCCTTCCCAGTATAACCCAGTTCCCTCCCAGTATAACCCAGTTCCTTCCCAGTAAGCGCATCATCAACCTGGGCCCGGTCCAGGCGGGGGCCCCCAGCCCCGATCCCCCCCCCGGGGGCGTCCGCGTGGCCTGCGGCCACTGCGGGGGGCCCTTCCTGGTGAGCCCCGCCCCCTAAGTGTGGGTCCCCGCCCCCTAAGTGTGGGTCCCGCCCCCTAAGCGTGGGTCCCCGCCCCCCAAGTGTGGGTCCCGCCCCCCTAGCTGTAGGTCCCCACCTCCTATACGTGGGTTCCTCCTCACGGTACATGGGGCCCCGCCCCTTAGATGGTGGTCCCCGCCCCCCAAGTGTGGGTCCCCGCCCCCTAGGTGTGGGTCCTGCCCCCTAGGTGTGGGTCCCCGCCCCTTAGCTATGGGTCCCCGCCCCCTAGATGTCAGTCCCGCCCCCTATAAGTGGGTCCCACCCCCTAGATGTGGGTCCCCGCCCCTTAGCTATGGGTCCCCGCCCCCTAGATGTCAGTCCCGCCCCCTATAAGTGGGTCCCACCCCCTAGATGTGGGTCCCCGCCCCTTAGCTATGGGTCCCCACCCCCTAGATGTCAGTCCCCGCCCCCTATAAGTGGGTCCCCGCCCCCTATAAGTGGGTCCCCGCCCCTTAGCTATTGGTCCCCGCCCCCTAGGTGTGGGTCCCGCCCCCCTAGGTGTGGGTCCCGCCCCATAAGTGGGTCCCCGCCCCTTAGCTATGTGTCCCCGCCCCCTAGGTGTCGGTCCCGCCCCCCCCAGGTGTGGGTCCCATGCCCCGGATACCTGGGTCCCCATTGGGGCGGGGTGGGGCGGGGCGGGGTGGGTGTGTCCCCTGGGTGCCCTCTAACCCCTCGCGCCCCTCCCCCGCAGTGGGCGGAGTTCACCGACCGCACCCTGGCCCGCTGCCCCCACTGCCGCAAGGTGTAAGTGCCCCTCCCCTTGAAGCCCCGCCCCTCCCTTTCCTTTGCCGTGGCTCCGCCCACCCCACGCCCCGCCCCGCCCCCTCCCCTTTTCCAGCTCCGCCATTGGCCGCCGGTTCCCGCGGCGACGCTGCCTCTGCTGCCTCCTGCTGGCGCTGCTGATGGCCGGGGCCGCCGCCGGCTTGGCGGTGAGGGGGCGGGGCTTCCGAGGGGGCGGGGCTTCCGAGGGGGCGGGGCTGGGAAGGGGGCGGGGCTTGGAAGGGGGTGGGACACGACCCTGGCGGCAGGGTTGGAGGGAGGCAGCGTAGGGAGTGTGGCGGGGGGGCGGGGCTTCAAGGGGGGGCGGGGCTTCGAAGGGGGTGCGAGGAGGCGGGGCTTCGAGGGGGCGGGGCTTGGGGGGATGACGACACCCAGATGCGGGAGGAGGGGAGGACGCCAGAGGGAGGGGTGAGGGGGCGGGGCTTCAAGGGGGCGGCGCTTCTAAAGGGGGAGGGTCGGCATGGGGGGCGGTGCCTAAAAGGGGGTGGGGCTCCAAGGAGGCGGGGCTTGAGGGACCCAGGCATCGGGGGGGGAGACACCAAAGGGTGTGGGGAGGGGACCCAGGCGGGGAGGGGGCGGGGCTTCAAGGGGGGCGGGGCTTCAAGGGGGGCGGGGCTTCAAGGGGGGCGGGGCTTGGGGGACCCAAGCATCGGGAGGGGGAAAGATACCAAAGGGTGTGGGGAGGGGACCCAGGCGGGGAGGGGGCGGGGCTTCGAGGGGCGGGGCTTCAAGGGGCGGGGCTTAAGGGGCGGGGTCTCAAGGGGGCGGGGCTTGGGGGGACCCAGGCACCCGCATATTGGGATGTGGGGTGGGGGGGACCCAGGCGTCGGCGGGGGGGGGGGGGGGGGGTGTGGGGTGGAGGGGGGTGTGGCACCCCGTGGGCGTGCCCCTCCCCCCCTCCCGACCCCGCCCCCCCCGACCCCGCCCCTCCCCCCGCAGGTGGGGACGTGGGGCCCCGCCCGGCGGTTCCGCTCCCTGCACGCGGGCTGGGCCCTGCTGGGGGCGGGGGCGGGGGCCTGCCTGCTGCGGGCGGCCTATTGGGGCTGCGTCCGCGTCAGCCAGCCCCTCCCACCCCGCGCCTGACCCCGCCCACCCCCCGCCGACACGCCCCCGCGCCCCCCCGGACACGCCCCGCCAACCGGAGAGGAGACGCCCACCCCCTACCCCACCCCACCCTTCCCGCCGGCCTGGGATTGGATGAGAGACGGCGGCGACACGCCCGCGTCACGTGATGCGAGCCGGGCCGCGCCCGCGTCATGTGACACGCCCGGGACGCGCCTGAGTCGTGAGGCACGTGTGGGACGCGCTCGCGTCGTGGGGCGTGGTTGGGACGCGTCATGTGACACGCCTGGGACACGCTTGCATCGTGGGGCACGCCTCAGACACGCTTACGTCATGGGACACTCCTGCGACACGCTTACATCATGTCACGGGTCTCGGACACGCCCCCGTCACGTAACATGCATGGAGCACATCTCATATGACATGGGTTGGACAGTCTGGCGTCACGTGACCTGTGTTGGACACGCCTGCGTCACGTGACACGCTTGGGACACGCCTGCACCACGTGACATACGTTAAGACACGCTTGCGTCACGCGACGCGCCGTGGGCGGGCCTGGGTCACGTGACGCCCGCAACACGCCTGGGACGCGCTTGGATCACGTGACACGCCTGTGACACGCCTGCGTCTTGCGATGCTTGTGACACGCCTCTTGCCACGCCCGGATGATGCCGCATGCCTGGGACACGCCTCGGACACGCTTGCGTCACGTGATACCCCTGAGCTGCCTCGGGGGGGGGCGGGGTGTGGTGTGTCATGTGACCCAGGGCAGGCACACCTGCGACGTGATGTCATCATTTGCTGGGCGTTTGGGGCGGGGCGGCGTCACGTGACACGTGTCAGGCTTGCCCCGGGGTCACGTGACACGCCTGGGACGCGCTCGGATCACGTGACGCGAGTCGCACGCGCCCGTGACATCACCGCACATGCCTGTGACATCACCGCCCACGCCTGCGACACGCTTGGAGCTCTCCCGACCAGTGACATCATCGGAGGCGCCTGTGACATCGGTTGTGACATACTAACGACATGTGGAGCGGCCATCTTGGATTGCTCCGGTGTGGCGGCCATCTTGGGTGGAACCTTCCGGTGCGGCGGCCATCTTGGATCGATCCCTTGGGGTGGCGGCCATCTTGGATGGAACCTTCCGGTGTGGCAGCCATCTTGGATCAACCCCTTGGGGCGGCGGCCATCTTGGCTGGATCCTTCCGGTGCGGCGGCCACGTTGGATCAACTCTTCTAGCACGGCAGCCATCTTGGATCGACTCCTCCGCCGTGGCGGCCATCTTGGTCGCCTCCCTTCACCGGGAGCCGCCCTCCCCCCTCCCAGCATGCACCTCACGGCGACGGGGCGCCCCTCCCCCCTCCTTCCCAGCATGCACCCGGCTCCTGGGGGGGGGGGGTGGGGTGGGGAAAGGGGGCCACCCCATGACGCCCCGTGGCTCTCTCCCGCGGCCCCGCCCTTGCTGTACAGAGGCCCCGCCCCCTTCCCTCTCATGTATATATCTCAATTATTTAATTCATGGCTCCTCCCCCCGCCCCGCCCCAAAGCGTGGGCGGGGGAGGGGCCGAGACTGTAAATAAAGGCCCGCCCCCAACACCACGTGATTCAACAACGGCTTTTATTGGCCCCGCCCCCCCCCGGGGGGGGGCGGAGTTAAAAATATATGGGGGGGGGCGGGGGTTATCCCTGAGGGTTGCGCCGGGCCTTATGGGGGCTATAGGGGGGTGGGGCTATAGGAGTCAGGAAGAGCTGGGGGGGGGGGGGGCCTATAGATGCTATAGGGGTGGGAGGAGTCTCGACGAACTACGGGGATCTGTAAGGGCTGGGGGGGCGGGGCCTACAGGGGTCAGACGGGGTCTATAGGGGATGGGGGCGGGGCATATGGGAGTTGGGAGGGGCTGTAGGGGGTGAGAGGGATCTATAGGGGTCTGGAGGTGCTTTAGGGGGTTGAGCGGGGTCTGTAGGGGTTGAGGGGGGGGGGGGGCCTATAGCGGCTGGGAGAGGATCTATAGGGGTTGGGGGGTGGGGCAGGTTGTCTCTGTGGGGCTGTATAGGTCGGGGGGCGGGGGATCTATAGGGGGTCTCTACGGGGTCGGGGGGTGTAGGTGCCCTATAGGAGGGCTCGGGGGGGCCGCGTAGCCCCGAATGGCCCCTCCCACGGCCCTGTGGGGCACCTATAGCTTCTCCAGCCCTATAGGAGGAGCTGATGGGCGGGGGGACCCTATGGAGGCTATAGGGTGAGCCCCGCCCCCCCCGGAAGAAGCTCGAGACGTATAGGGGGGGCCCCTATGGGGGCTATAGGGCCAGGGAGGAGCCGGCGGGTCCCCGGTGACCCCAAGGAGGTGGGGGGTAACCCCCTATAGAGCCCTATAGGGGGGGCGTACGGCCCGTGAAGCCTCTATAGGCCGAAGCCGGGGGGGGTGGGCGGGACCACCGTGGCGCCAAGACGACCACGGTGCTGCCGGATTGGTCGAGCTTCGGGGCGCGTAGGGTACGCCTATAGGAGCGTGGGCGGCACGTCGCGCCAACTTATGGGGCCGCCTGGTCCCTATAGGGACCTATAGGGGTCCTATGGGGCCTAGCAGAGGCCGATGAGTCCATCGTGATGTCGCGTAGGCCACGATGACATCATCTCAAGCCGATTTTGGGGCGTTCAGAGCGGAGTTATGGGCAAGCAGAGGTTGACGGGACCATCGCGACCCCATACGGAGCACGATGACATCATCGAAAGCCAATTTTGGGGCGTTTCGGGTGGAATTGTGGCCAAGTAGAGATGGATGGGGCCGTCACGATGCCATATTGAGCCATGATGATGTCACCTAAACCCAATTTTGAGGTGTTTAAAGGAGAATTACGGCTGGGTAGAAGTTGATGGGACCATCGTGACACCACGGTGAGCCACGATGACATCATCTAAACCCAATTTTGGGGCGTTTAGGGTGGAATTATGGCCAGGTGGAAATGGCTGGGACCATCACGACGCCATATTGAGCCATGATGACATCATCTAGACCTGGTTTACGGGTGTTTAGGGTGGAATTATGGCCAAATAGAGCTTAACAAGGTCATCATGACGCCATATTGAGCCACGATGACGTCATCTAAACCCAATTTTGGGGCATTTAGGGTGGAATTATGCCCAAATAGATGTTGATGAGATCATCGTGATGCCATGTTGAGCCACGATGACATCATCTAAACCCAATTTTGGGGCGTCTAGGGTGGAATTACGGCCACGCAGAGCCTGACGGGACCATCATGTCACCACATTGAGCCACGATGACATCATCTAAACCTGATTTTGAGGTATTTAAAGTGGAATTATGGCCAAATAGAGGTTGATGAGATCGTTATGATGCCATATTGAACCACGATGACATCATCTAAACCCAATTTTGAGCTGTTTAAAGTGGAATTATGGCCAAGTAGAGATAGATGGGACCATCATGACACCATATTGAGCCACGATGACATCATCTAAACCTAATTTACAGGTGTTTAGGGTGGAATTATGGCCCAGTAAAGGTTGATGAGATCATCATGATGCCATGTTGAGCCATGATGACGTCATCTAATCGCAATTTTAGGCTGTCTAGGGTGAAATTATGGCCAAGTAAAGCTTGATGGGACCACCACGACGCCATATTGAGCCACGATGACATCATCTAAACCCAATTTTGGGGCATTTAGGGTGGAATTATGGCTAAGTAGACATTGATGGGACCATGATGATGCCATATTGAGCCATGATGACATCATCTAAACCCAATTTTGGGGCGTCTAGGGTGGAATTACGGCCAGGCAGAGCTTGATGGGACCATCATGACACCACATTGAGCCACGATGATGTCATCTAAACCCAGTTTTGGGGCATTTAGGGTGGAATTATGGCCAAATAGAGGTTGATGAGATCATCATGACCCCACATTGAGCCACGATGACATCATCTAAACCTAATTTACGGCTCTTTACACTGGAATTATGGCCAAATAGAGGTTGATGAGATCATCATGATGCCATGTTGAGCCACGATGACATCATCTAATCCCAATTTTGGGGTGTCTAGGGTGAAATTATGGCCAAGTAGAGATTGATGTGACCGTCATGATGCCATATTGACCGACAATGACATCATCTAATCCCAATTTTGGGGTGTCTATGGTGGAATTATGCCCAGATAGAGGTTGATGAGATCATCGTGACGCCATATTGAGCCACGATGATGTCATCGAAACCCAATTTTGGGGCATTTAGGGTGGAATTACGGGCCAAGCAGACATGGATGGGACCGTCACGCCGCCATATTGAGCCACGATGACATCATCGAAACCCAATTTGGTGCATTCAGAGTGGAATTACGGCCAAGCGGACACGGATGGGACCGTCACGCCGCCATATTGAGCCACGATGACGTCATCGAAACCCAATTTGGTGCATTTAGAGTGGAATTACGGTCAAGCGGACATGGATGGGACCGTCACGCCGCCATATTGAGCCACGATGACGTCATCGAAACCCAATTTGGTGCATTCAGAGTGGAATTACGGCCAAGCGGACACGGATGGGACCGTCACGCCGCCATATTGAGCCACGATGACGTCATCGAAACCCAATTTGGTGCGTTTAGAGTGGAATTACGGCCAAGCGGACACGGATGGGACCGTCACGCCGCCATATTGAGCCACGATGACGTCATCGAAACCCAATTTTGGGGCATTTCGGGTGGAATTTAACCCCAGCAGAGATTGACGGCACCATCCCGCCGCCCCGCAGAGCCACGACGACCTCACCGAAACCCAATTCGGGGGGGGGGGGAGGGGCCAACGGGTTGGCCGTCAGCAAGGGGCGTGGTGGGGCGGGGGTGTACTCACGGGGCGGGGGCGTGGCCGCCGCTATAGGGCGAGGTAGAGGGTGATGGGGCAGTGGTCGCTGCCCATGACGCGGGAGCGGATCTTGCTGTCGCAGAGGGCTGCTTCCAAGCGGCGGGAGATGACGAAATAATCGAGGCGCCACCCGACGTTGCGTTGGCGGGCTCCCCCTAAATACGTCCAGAAGGTATAGGCGTAAGGAACGTCGGGATAAAGATGGCGGAAAGAATCCAAGAAACCGCTTTCCAACAAAATTCCGAATCCTTCTCGTTCTTCGACGGTAAAACCGGCCGAACGACGGTTAGGTCGAGGATGCCGTAAATCGATTTCGGCGTGAGCGACGTTGAGGTCACCGCAAAGAGCCACAGGTTTCCGGGCGTCCAACGTCGCTAAATACGACCGGAACGCCGCGTCCCACCGTCGACGATATTCCAACCGGACCAAACCCCGCCCGGAATTGGGGACGTAAGCGGCGACGACGTAAAGGGCGGGGAATTCAGCCGTCACCACCCGGCCTTCGCGGTCGTGCTCTTCCTCGCCTGCGAAGAGAGGGGGGGGGGAGGGGGGGGGAGGGGGGGATTGGGGGGCGGGGGAGGGGGAAAGAAGGGATTGGGGGGGGTGAAAGGGGGCGGGAGGGGGTCGGCGGGGGAGAAACGGGGGTTATTCGAGGTAACTGGGGGGCAGTCGAGGCAACTGGGGGCGACTGGAGGGCAGTCAAGGCAACTGGGGGGCAACTGGGGGGCAGTCGAGGCAACTGGGAGCAACTGGGGGCGACTGGGGGGCAGTCAAGGCAACTGGGGGGCAACTGGGGGGCAGTCGAGGCAACTGGGGGGCAACTGGGGGCAACCGGGGCAAGTCAGGAGCAACTGGGGGGCAATCAAGGCAACTGGGGGGCAACTGGGGGCAACTGGGGGGCAGTCGAGGCAATGGAGGGCAACTGGGGGGCAATCAAGGCAACTGGGGGGCAACTGGGGGCAACTGGGGGGCAGTCGAGGCAACGGGGACCAACTGGGGGCAACTGGGGCAAGTCAGGAGCAACTGGGGGGCAATCAAGGCAACTGGGGGGCAACTGGGGGCAACTGGGGGGCAGTCGAGGCAATGGAGGGCAACTGGGGGGCAATCAAGGCAACTGGGGGGCAACTGGGGGTAACTGGGGGTCAGTCGAGGCAACTGGGAGCAACTGGGGGCGACTGGAGGGCAGTCAAGGCAACTGGGGGGCAACTGAGGGCAACTGGGGGGCAGTCGAGGCAACGGGGACCAACTGGGGGCAACTGGGGCAAGTCAGGAGCAACTGGGGGGCAAACAAGGCAACTGGGGGGCAACTGGGGGCAACTGGGGGGCAGTCGAGGCAATGGAGGGCAACTGGGGGGCAATCAAGGCAACTGGGGGGCAACTGGGGGCAACTGGGGGTCAGTCGAGGCAATGCGGGGCAACTGGGGGGCAATCAAGGCAACTGGGGGGCAACTGGGGGGCAGTCAAGGCAACTGGGGGGCAGTCGAGGCAACTGGGAGCAACTGGGGGCGACTGGGGGGCAGTCAAGGCAACTGGGGGGCAACTGGGGGGCAGTCAAGGCAACTGGGGGGCAACTGAGGGCAACTGGGGGGCAGTCGAGGCAACGGGGACCAACTGGGGGCAACCGGGGCAAGTCAGGAGCAACTGGGGGGCAATCAAGGCAACTGGGGGGCAACTGGGGGCAACTGGGGGGCAGTCAAGGCAACTGGGGGCAACTGGGGGGCAATCAAGGCAACTGGGGGCAATGGGGGCAACTGGGGGGCAGTCAAGGCAACTGGGGGGCAACTGGGGGTAAGTTAGGAGCAACTGGGGGCAACTGGGGGCAACTGGGCGTCAGTCAAGGCAATGGGGGGCAACTGGGGGGCAATCAAGGCAACTGGGGGCAATGGGGGCAACTGGGGGGCAGTCAAGGCAACTGGGGGCAACTGGGGGCAACTGGGGGCAACTGGAGGCAAGTCAGGAGCAACTGGGGGCAACTGGGGGGCAATCAAGGCAACTGGGGGCCAACTGGGGGTCAATCAAGGCAACTGGGGGCAACTGGGGGCAACTGGGGGTCAGTCAAGGCAATGGCGGGGAAATAGGAGCAACTGGGGGGCAATCAAGGCAACTGGGAGCAACTGGGGGCAACTGGGGGCAACTGGGAGTCAGTCAAGGCAATGGGGGGGGAAATGGGGGCAACTGGGGGTCAGTCAAGGCAACTGGGAACAACTGGGGGTGACTGGAGGGCAGTCAAGGCAACTGGGGGGCAACTGGGGACAAGTCAGGAGCAACTAGGGGCAACTGGGGGGCAATCAAGGCAACTGGGGGCAACTGGGGGTCAGCCAAGGCAATGGGGGGGCAACTGGGGGCAACTGGTGAGCAGTGGGGGGCAACTGGGGGCAAGTTAAGAGCAACTGGGGGCAACCGGGGGTCAATCAAGGCAATGGGGGGCAACTGGGGGGGTGAACTGGGGGCAACTGGGGGGCAACTGGTGAGCAATGGGGGGCAACTGAAGAGCAGCGGGGCTCAACAAGAGCAAATTGGGGTCCAGGGGGAGATTTTGGGGGTGCTGGGAGGTGTTTATGGGTCCCAGGACGTACTTATGGGTCCCGGGAGCTAGTTATGGGTCGCGGGAGGTACTTATGGGTCCCGGGGGGGTATTTGGGGGTCCCCCGAGTGGTTTTTGGGGCAATTTAGTTGCATTTTGGGTTCATTCATGAAGGTTTTAGGTCCTTCAAGCACGGCTTTGAAGACCAAAGGGCTACTTGGGGGTCACGGGGCGGGTACTTATGGGTCGCAAGACGTAGTTATGGGTCCTGGGACTTACTTATGGATCCCAAGAGTTACTTATGGGTCTCTAAAGTGGTTTTCAGGGCAGTTTAGCTGCATTTTGGCTTCTTTCATGAAGCTTTTAGGTCCTTCAAGGACGCCTTTAAAGGCCAAGGAGCTACTTGGGGGTCACAGGGGCTACTTGGGGGTCCCAGGGTGGGTACTTATGGGTCCCAGGATGTACTTATGGGTCCTGTGAGTTACTTATGGGTCCTGGGAGTTACTTAGGGGTCCCCAAAGTCATTTTTGGGGCAGTTTAGCTGCATTTCGGCTTCTTTCATGAAGGTTTTAGGTCCCTCAAGGACGGGTTTGAAGGCCAAGGGGCTACTTGGGGGTCACGGGGTGGGTACTTATGGGTCCCAGGACGTACTTATGGGTCCTGGGAATTACTTATGGGTCCCGGGACATACTTGTGGGTCCCCAAAGTGATTTTTGGGGCACTTTAGCTGCATTTCGGCTTCTTTCATGAACGTTTTAGGTCCTTCAAGAACAACTTTGAAGACCAAGGTGCTACTTGGGGGTCCCGGGGTGCATACTTATGGGTCCCAAGACGTACTTATGGGTCCCGGGAGTTACTTATGGGTCCCGGGACATACTTGTGGGTCCCCAAAATGGTTTTTGGGGCAGTTTAGCTGCATTTCGGCTTCTTTCATGAAGGTTTTAGGTCCCTCAAGGATGGGTTTGAAGGCCAAGGGGCTACTTGGGGGTCACGGGGTGGGTACTTATGGGTCCCAGGACGTAGTTATGGGTCCCGGGACATACTTGTGGGTCCCCAAAGTGATTTTTGGGGCAGTTTAGCTGCATTTCGACTTCTTTCATGAAGGTTTTAGGTCCCTCAAGGATGGGTTTGAAGGCCAAGGGGCTACTTGGGGGTCACGGGGTGGGTACTTATGGGTCCCAAGACGTACTTATGGGTCCCGGGACATACTTGTGGGTCCCCAAAGTGATTTTTGGGGCAGTTTAGCTGCATTTCGACTTCTTTCATGAAGGTTTTAGGTCCCTCAAGGACGGGTTTGAAGGCCAAGAAGGTAGTTGGGGGTCGCGGGGGCTACTTGGGGGTCGCGGGGAGGTGCTTGGGGGTCCCCGAAGGAAGAACTCACCGATGCCGTAGGTGACGCTGAGGGGTTCGTGACGAGCCAGCAGCCCCACGCCGCTGTAGCCGGGTCGGCCCTCGGGGCTGGCCCAGAACTGGTGGGGCAGGCCGGGGAGGGCCCGCACCTCGGGGGGCACGGCCGGCCCCCCACATTTCGTCTCTTGGAGGCAGAGGACGTCGGGGGCCTCCTCCTGCACCCACTGCGGGGGGAGGGGAGAGCACGGGAGGCCTCGGGTGCCCCCAACAACCCCCACCCCTTTGGGTGCTCCTCCCCACCCCCCAGAACCCTTGGGTGCCCCCCAAACACCTGGGTGCCCCCCTCCAGATGCTGGGGTCCCCCCTCCCCAGACACTTGGGTCCCCCCCAGATGCCTGGGTGCCCCCCCCAGAACCCCTGCGTCCCCCCTAAATGCCTGCGTGCCCCCCCAGAACCCTTGGGTGCCCCCCCCAGAACCACTGGGTGCTCCCGAAACACCTGGGTGCCCCCCCCGAGCCCCTGCGTCCCCCCTAAATGCCTGGGTGCCCCCCCAGAACCCTTGGGTGCCCCCCCCAGAACTCCTGAGTCCCCACTAAATGCCTGGGTGCCCCCCCCAGAACCCTTGGGTGCCCCCCCAGAACTCCTGAGTCCCCACTAAACGCCTGGGTGCCCCCCCCAGAACCCTTGGGTGCCCCCCCAGAACTCCTGAGTCCCCACTAAATGCCTGGGTGCCCCCCCAGAACCCTTGGGTGCCCCCCCAGAACTCCTGGGTGCCCCCTAAACACAGGGGTGCCCCCCCCGAGCCCCTGGGTCCCCCCTAAATGCCTGGGTGCCCCCCCAGAACCCTTGGGTGCCCCCTAAATGCCTGGGTGCTCCCTCCCCGCATACTTGGGTGCCCCCTAAATGCCTGGGTGCCCCCCCCAAACCCTTGGGTGCCCCCCCCGAGCCCCTGGGTGCCCCCTAAATGCCTGGGTGCCCCCCCAGAACCCTTGGGTGCCCCCTAAATGCCTGGGTGCTCCCTCCCCGCATACTTGGGTGCCCCCTAAACGCCTGGGTGCCCCCCCCAAACCCTTGGGTGCCCCCCCCAAGCCCCTGGGTGCCCCCTAAACACCAATGTCATCCCCCCCCCCAATACCAGGGTGCCCCCCCCCCCAAATATTGGGGTGCTCTCCCCAATACCAGGGTGCCCCCCCCCCAAATATTGGGGTGCTCTCCCCAATACCAGGGTGCCCCCCCCCCAAATATTGGGGTGCTCTCCCCAATACCAGGGTGCCCCCCCCCCCAAATATTGGGGTGCTCTCCCCAATACCAGGGTGCCCCCCCCCCCAAATATTGGGGTGCTCTCCCCAATACCAGGGTGCCCCCTCCCCAATATTGGGCTCCCCCCCCAATCCCGGGGTGCCCCCCCAAATATTGCCCCCCCCCCCAAATATCAGGGTGCCCCCCCAATACCGCGGTACCCCCCCAATACCAAGGTGCCCCCCCCCAAGTATTGGGGTGCCCCCCCCAAATATCGCCCCCCCCCCAAATATCAGGGTGCCCCTCTCCAATACTGTGGTACCCCCCCCCAAATATCAGGGTGCCACCCCCAAATATTGGGGTGCCCCCCCAAATATTGCCCCCCCCCCAAATATCAGGGTGCCCCCCCAATACCAGGGTGCCCCCACCCAATATCGGCCCCCCCCCCAAATATTGGGGCCCCCCCCCAATACCAGGGTGCCCCCCCCAATATCGGGGTGCCCCCCCAAATATCACCCCCCCCAATACCAGGGTGCCCCCCCCCAAATATTGGGGTGCCCCCCCAAATATCACCCCCCCCAATACCAGGGTGCCCCCACCCAATATCGCCCCCCCCCCCAAATATCACCCCCCCCCCCAAACCAGGGTGCCCCCCCCAATACCAGGGTGCCCCCCCCAATATCGGGGTGCCCCCCCAAATATCATCCCCCCCAATACCAGGGTGCCCCCCCCCAAACCAGGGTGCCCCCCCCAATATCGGGGTGCCCCCCCAAATATCACCCCCCCCCAATACCAGGGTGCCCCCCCCAAATATCGGGGTGCCCCCCCAAATATCACCCCCCCCAATACCAGGGTGCCCCCCCCAAACCAGGGTGCCCCCCCCAATATCGGGGTGCCCCCCCAAATATCACCCCCCCCAATACCAGGGTGCCCCCCCCCAAATATCGGGGTGCCCCCCCAAATATCACCCCCCCCCCAATACCAGGGTGCCCCCCCCAAATATCGGGGTGCCCCCCCAAATATCACCCCCCCCAATACCAGGGTGCCCCCCCCAAACCAGGGTGCCCCCCCCAATATCGGGGTGCCCCCCCAAATATCACCCCCCCCAATACCAGGGTGCCCCCCCCCAAATATCGGGGTGCCCCCCCAAATATCACCCCCCCCTCAACACCAGGGTGCCCCCACCCAATATCGCCCCCCCCCCCCCCAAAATATTGCCCCCCCCCCCAAACCAGGGTGCCCCCCCCCCAATACCAGGGTGCCCCCCCCAAATATTGGGGTGCCCCCCCCCCCCCGAAATGGGGGTGCCCTCACCTGCAGCCCCCCCTTGCGCACCCAGGCCCGCAGCCCGTCGACGTTCCAGGAGGCGAGCTTGAGGGTGAAGCGCTGGCCCCCCGGCGTCACCTCCCGGGTGGGCGGGTCCTCGTAGGGCGGCCCCGCCTCCTCCCGCCCCGCCTTGGCCGGGCGGCGGCCTGCGGGGAAGGGCGGGGCGCCGGGCGTTAGCGGCGGGGAGGCGGGAATATTGGGGGGGGGGGGGGGGGGCACTGGGAGGGGACTGGGAGGGGACTGGGAGGCACTGGGAGAGACTGGGAGGGGACTGGGAGGGGACTGGGAAGCACTGGGAGGGACTGGGAGGGCTTTGGAGGGGACTGGGAGGGACTGGGAAGGACTGGGAAAGGGTTTGGAGGCACTGGGAGGGACTGGGAGGGGGTTGGGAGGGACTGGGAGGGGACTGGGAGGGGATTGGGAGGGACTGGGAGAGACTGGGAGGGACTGGGAAGGGGTTTGGAGGCACTGGGAGGGACTGGGAGGGGGTTGGGAGGGACTGGGAGGGGACTGGGAGGGGGTTGGGAGGCACTGGGAGAGACTGGGAGGGGACTGGGAGGGGGTTGGGAGGGGACTGGGAAGCACTGGGAGGGACTGGGAAGCACTGGGAGGGACTGGGAGGGCTTTGGAGGGGACTGGGAGGGACTGGGAGGGACTGGGAAGGGGTTTGGAGGCACTGGGAGGGACTGGGAGGGGGTTGGGAGGGACTGCGAGGGGACTGGGAGGGGATTGGGAGGGACTGGGAGGGACTGGGAGGGACTGGGAAGGGGTTTGGAGGCACTGGGAGGGACTGGGAGGGGGTTGGGAGGGACTGGGAGGGACTGGGAGGGGGTTGGGAGGGACTGGGAGGGACTGGGAGGGGATTGGGAGGGGATTGGGAGGCACTGGGAGGGGACTGGGAGGGACTGGGAGGGGACTGGGAAGCACTGGGAGGGACTGGGAGGGCTTTGGAGGGGACTGGGAGGGACTGGGAGGGACTGGGAAGGGGTTTGGAAGCACTGGGAGGGACTGGGAGGGACTGGGAGGGTGTTGGGAGGGACTGGGAGGGACTGGGAGGGGACTGGGAGGGACTGAGAGGGGACTGGGAGGGGGTTGGGAGGCACTGGGAGAGACTGGGAGGGGACTGGGAGGGGATTGGGAAGCACTGGGAGGGACTGGGAGAGCTTTGGAGGGGACTGGGAGGGACTGGGAGGGGACTGGGAAGCACTGGAAGGGACTGGGAGGGCTTTGGAGGGGACTGGGAAGGACTGGGAGGGACTGGGAAGGGGTTTGGAGGCACTGGGAGGGACTGGGAGGGACTGGGAGGGGGTTGGGAGGGACTGGAAGGGGACTGGGAGGGGATTGGGAGGGGATTGGGAGGGACTGGGAGGGACTGGGAGGGGGTTGGGAGGGACTGGGAGGGACTGGGAGGGAACTGGGAGGGGGTTGGGAGGGGACTGGGAGGGGACTGGGAGGCACTGGGAGGGACTGGGAGGGACTGAGAGGGGACTAGGAGGGGGTTGGGAGGCACTAGGAGGGGACTGGGAGGGACTGGGAGGGACTGAGAGGGCACTGGGAGGGACTGGGAGGGACTGGGAGGGACTGAGAGGGGACTGGGAGGCACTGGGAGGCACTGGGAGAGACTGGGAGGGGACTGGGAGGGGGTTGGGAGGGGACTGGGAGGCACTGGGAGGGACTGGGAGGAGACTGGGAGGGGGCTGGGAGGGACTGGGAAGCACTGGGAGGCACTGGGAGGGGGTTGGGAGGCACTGGGGGGGACTGGGAGGGGGTTGGGAGGGACTGGGAAGCACTGGGAGGCACTGGGAGGGGGTTGGGAGGCACTGGGGGGGACTGGGAGGGGGTTGGGAGGCACTGGGAGGGACTGGGAGAGACTGGGAGGGGACTGGGAAGCAGTGGGAGGGAGTGGGAGGGGGTTTAGAGGCACTGGGAGGGGACTGGGAAGCACTGGGAGGGGGTTGGGAGGCACTGGGAGAGATTGGGAGGGGACTGGGAAGCACTGGGAGGGACTGGGAGGGGGTTTGGAGGCACTGGGAGGGCACTGGGAGAGACTGGGAGGGAGTTTGGAGGCACTGGGAGGGCACTGGGAGCCACTGGGAGGGGATGGGGAGGGCACTGGAACGGACTGGGACACATTGGCAGGGGACTGGGAGGGCACTGGGAGGGACTGGGAAGTGGTTATGGGGCACTGGGAGGCACTGGGAGAGTACTGGGAGGGCACTGAGAGGCACTGGGAGGGACTGGGGAGCACTGGGAGACACTGGGAGGGGGTTATGGAGCACTGGGAGGCAACTGGGGTGCACTGGGAGGGACTGGGAGCTCCATACTGGATTAGATCGGTTTGTACAAACCCGTACTGGTTTGTACTGGTCTGTGCACCTCAATACTGGTCTATACTACTTTATACTGGTCTGTACTGGTCTATACTGGTCCAGACTCACCCGCCTCCTCCCCGGCGTCGCCCTCGGCCGCCTCCTTCTTACTGCGCTTCGGCATCGCCCACAGGCTCCGCCCCCTCCGCGGCAGGCTCCGCCCCCTTCGCAGCAGGCTCCGCCCACCCGGGCTCTAGCTCCGCCCCCTGGGGCTCGGGCTCCGCCCCCTCGGGCCGAGGCGTCACCCCCGGGCTCTGCTCGGGGCTCAGGCTCCACCCCCCCGGGTTCTGGCTCCGCCTCCGGGCTCTGGCTCCGCCCCCTCGGGCTCAAGCTCCGCCCCTGGAAAAGGGAGGCAGGCATCAGTGCAGGACACGCCCCCCCTCAGCTGCCCGCAACCAATCGGAGCGCCTCCCCGCCGGAAACCTGGCCCCTCCCCCCGGGGCTCAGCCAATCAGGGAGAGCCTCCCGCGCCAATCAGCCAACCAGCGGGCCGCCTCGCTTGAACCGGCCAATCAGGGGTCGCCGCGGCCGCCCCGCGGCCAATCGGCTCCCGCCGGAGCCACGTGGCGGCCAATAAGCGCCCGCCGGTGCCCAAACCGGAGCCAATCAGCGCCCGCTGCGCTAACCCCCCCCCCCCCCGCAGCCAATGAGCGGCCCCGCCCGCCCCCCCCCCGGGGGCAGCCAATCGGGGCCCGCCTCCCACGTACCGCCACCCCACCCCACCCCAATCGTCCCCCCCCCCGCCCACTCCCCCCCCCCCCCCCCCGCAGCCAATCAGCGCCCGCCGTACCTTTAGCACCGCCTCACCGGCGCCTACCGGTGCCCGGCCGGGACCAATCAGCGGCGGCGGTGGCAGCAGCGCGCGCCCGCGCGGCTCCGCGTGCAGGGCGGGAGGCGGGGCCGGAAGCGGAAACGCCGTCGCGTCACGGGGGAGGGCGGGCGGAGGGCGGGCACGTCACTTCCGGCGCGCGGTGGGCGGAAGTGACGCGATCGGGCGGCGCCAGAAGGGGGCGCGTGGCGGCGGGAAGCGGCGGCGGGGAGGCGGCGGCGGCGGCGAGGAGGCGGCGGTGACGCGACGGTGACGTCGCGGTGACGTCATGCCGACGGTGCTGGGGCTGGAGGGCTCCGCCAACAAGGTGGGGGCGGGGGTGGTGCGGGACGGCGCCATCCTCAGCAACCGCCGCGCCACCTACGTCACGCCGCCCGGCCACGGTGAGGCGCCTGACGTCACTACCCCCCCCTTCCCGCGCGGACCCTCCCCGCTGGCGTCACTCCCGTCCTAGACACTCCCCCGTGACGTCACCCTCCCCGAACCCCCGTTATGTTCCTCCCCCTCACGACCCCCCCCCCGTGATGTCACCTATCCCGGCCCCCCCCCCCTTCCATGACATCATTCCGCCTCTTGACCGCCCCGCCGTGATGCCACGCCCCCCCATGACATCACTTCCCCTGGGAGGCCGCCCCCTGTGATGTCATTGTTCCCCTGGAGACCCCTCCCCGTGACATCACTGACCCTTGGGAGCCCCCCCCCCGTGACATGGCTCTTAGCTCCACCCCCTCCGTGACATCACTTCCACCTCCCAGACTCCCCCATGATGTCACACCCCTCCTATGCCATCGGTTGCCCCGAGAGCCCGCCCCCTGTGATGTCATTGTTTCCCTGAAGATGCGTCCCCCGTGACATCACTCCCCCCGAGACCCCACCCTGTGATGTCACTTCCCCCAAGACACCCCCCCCCGTGATGTCACTGGCCCCAGAGACCCCTCCCCATGACATCACTCACCCTGGGAGCCCCCTTGTGACATCACTCCCTCCCCCAGGCCCCCCTGTGATGTCACTCATCCTGGAAACACCCCCTATGACATCACAGCCCCCCCGGTGATGTCATCTCACGTCCCTTCCCTGCCCCCCATGACATCATCAACCCCCGGTGAGGTCACTAACCACTCCCCATGACCACGTGACCCCTGACTCCGCCCCCCCCCCCCCCCCCAGGCTTCGCCCCCGGCCCGACGGGGCGGCACCACCGGGGGGCGCTGTTGGGGCTGGTGGCCGACGCCCTGGCCGACGCCCAGCTCCGCCCTTGCGACCTCGATGCCATCGCCTTCACCCGAGGTACCCGCCCCTCCCCCACCGGCTGGGCGGGGCCTCCCTAGTGGGCGGGGCCCTTAGCGTGTGCTTAGCGTGCCGGCGGCCCGCCCTATAGCGTGTGCTCGGCGTGCGCGCCCCGGACCCGCGGGCGGGGCCCCCCCACGCCCCCAGCCGCCATCTTGGCCCCTCCCCAGCCCCGCAGTGGTCCCCTGGGAGGCGTGTGGGTCACGTGTCCTTAGCGTGTCCTTAGCATGTCCTTAGCGTGTCCTTAGCATGTCCTTAGCATGTCCTTAGCGTGTTTGCCCCAGCCCCACAGACAGGACCCCCCACCCGGCCCCCCCCCAGCCGCCATCTTGGCCCCTCCCCGTCCCCAGAGGAACCCCGCGGGAGGTGTGCGGGTCACGTGTCCTTAGCGTGTTCTTAGCATGTCCTTGGCATGTCCTTAGTGTGTTTGCCCCAGCCCCACAGACAGGACCCCCCTGCCCGGCCCCCCCAGCCGCCATCTTGGCCCCTCCCCATCCCCAGAGGAACCCCGCGGGAGGCATGTGGGTCACATGTCCTTAGCGTGTGCTCAGCGTGCGCAGCAGAGATCCCCCGCCAGGACCCCACAGCCCCCCCCGGCCCGCCCCCAGCCGCCATCTTGGCCCCTTCCCACAGCACCGCCCCGCCTCCCCCCCCCCCCCCCCCCCCCCCGGGGCTGGGGCGGGGCCGTGGGGCGGGGGAGCGGCTGGCGTGTCCTTAGCGTGTGGGGGTCGCGGCGCAGGGCCGGGGATGGGGGCGCCGCTGGCGGTGGTGGCGGCGGTGGCGCGGACGCTGGCGCAGGTGTGGGGGCTGCCCCTCCTGGGGGTCAACCACTGCGTGGGGCACATCGAGATGGGGCGCCTCCTCGGCCGCGCCCGCGACCCCCTCGTCCTCTACGTCAGCGGCGGCAACACCCAGGTACACGCCTCCTGCGGGCGGGGCCGGGCGGGGCGGGGCGAGGCGGCGGCGGCGGGGGGCGGGGTCGCGCGTCAGGGCGGGGTAAGGCGCGGCGGCGGGGGGGGGGGTAACGCGCGGCGGGGAGCGATGGCGCGGGACGTCGGGTGGTGACGCGTGTCACGGTGCGATAGCGTGATGTCATATGGTAACACGTGTCGTGATGCGACAACGCGATGTCGTGTGGCAAGACGTGTCACGATGCGAGAACGTGGGAGGTCATGCGGGAACGCGTCACAATGCGATAACGTGACGTCATGTGGTAACACGTCACGATGCGATAACGTGTGATGTCACGTAACACGTGTCACAATGCAATGACTCGTGATGACATGTCAGTGCGATAAGATGAGTCATGTGATAACACACGTCACAATGTGATAGCATGTCATGTCATGTGGTAACAGGTGTTGGGATGCAATTACAGATGTCAGGGTGCGGTAACCTGTGACATCACGTAATAACGCATGTCAGCGTGCGATAATACGTGATGTCATGTGGTAACACGTGTCACAATGCGATAACGTGTGATGTCATGTGGTAACACGTGTCACGATGCAATAACGTGTGATGTCATGTGGTAACACGTGTCACGATGCAATAACGTGTGATGTCATGTGGTAACACATGCCACAATGCGATGAGTCATGTGATAACATGTCACAATGCGATAACATGAGTCGTGATAACACATGTCACAATGCGATAGCATGTGATGTCATGCGATAACACATGTTGGGATGCAATAACACACGTCAGGCTGCGATAGCCTGTGACATCACTTAGTAATGCATGTCAATGTGCAATAACATGTGATGTCATGTGATAACACGTGTCAGCATGTAATAAGACGGGTCAGCGTATAATAGGATGTGGCATGCCACGGTAACGTGTGTCACAATGCGATAACGTGATGTCATGTAATAACGCATTAGGGTACAATAACGATAACGCGTGATGTCATGTGATAACACGTGTCAGGGTGTGATAACGCACGTCATGGTGCAATAACGTGACGCCACGTGATAACGCGTGTTACGATGCGATAACATGAGTCATGTAATAATACGTGTCACGATGCGATAGCACATGATGCGATAACACGTGTTGGGATGCAATAACACACGTCAGGGTGCGATAACCTGTGACATCACTTAATAACGCATGTCAGCATGCGATAACATGTGACGTCATGTGATAACACGTCAGGACGCGATAACGCGGGTCAGGGTGCAATAGCACGTGACATCACGCGGTAACGTGTCACGATGCGGTAACGTAACATCGTGCTAACACGTTAGGATATAATAATGATAACGTGTGATGTCACGTGATAACACGTTACGGTAGAATAATGATAACACGTGATGTCACGTGATAACACACGTCAGGGCACAATAACGCACGTCACGGTGCAACAACGTGTGCCGCCACGTGCGAACACGTGTCGCGACGCGATGGGACGCGCCGTCACGTGAGAACACGTGCCGGCATGCAACAACACACATCAAGGCGGTAGCGGCGACGCCCGGGGCGGGGTAACGACACGCGACACCGGGCGCTAACGCGCGGCGACAACACGCGACAACACGCGACAACACGCGACAACACGCGTGTCCCGCCAGGTGATCGCCTTCTCCCGCCGCCGCTACCGGATTTTCGGGGAGACGCTGGACCTGGCCGTCGGGAATTGCCTCGACCGCTTCGCCCGGCTCCTGCGGGTGGGCCCCTCCCCCTGCCCCGCCCCTGCCCCGCCCCTCCCCCGCGGCCGGGGTGGGGCTGGGTGTGTCCCACCCCTCCCCCACCCCCTGTAACCGCCCCTCCCCTCCCCCCCCCCCCCCCAGATCTCCAACGATCCCAGCCCCGGCTACAACATCGAGCAACTGGCCAAGAGGTGAGGGGGGCGCGACCCCGTTAGTAGACCCCCAGACCCCTTTAATAGACCCCAAACCCCCTTAATAGACCCCAGAACCCCCTTAATAGATCCCAAACCCCCTTAATAGACCACAGAACCACTTAGTACACCCCAAAACCCCCTTAATAGACCCCAAAACCCCTTAACAGACCCAAACCCCCCTTAGTAGACCCCAAAACCCCTTTAATAAACGCCAAACTCCCTTAATAGACCCCAAAACCCCCTTAACAGACCCCAAAACCCCATTAATAGCCCCCGAAACCTCCCTAGTAGCCCTCAAACCCCCTTAATACGCCCCCCAAACCCCCTTAATAGACCTAAAGCCTTGTTAATAGCCCCCAAACCCCCTTAATACACCCCCCAAACCCCCTTAATAGACCTAAAACCCTCTTAATAGCCCTCAAAACCCCCTTAATAGCCCTTAAACCCCCTTAATATGCCTCCGAAACCCCCTTAATAGACCTAAACCCTTGTTAATAGCCACCAAACCCCCTTAATATCCCTTCAAACCCCCTTAATATCCCCTCAAACCCCCTTAATACACCCCCCAAACCCCCTTAATAGCCCCCCAAACCCTCTTAGTAGCCCTCAAAACCCTTTAATACGCCCCCCCAAACCCCCTTAATAGACCCAAAACCCCATTAATAGCCACCAAAACCCCCTTAATACCCCTCAAGCCCTCTTAATAGACCTAAAACCCTCTTAATAGACCCAAAACCCCATGAATAGCCCCCCAAACCCCCTTAGTAGCCCTCAAACCCCCTTAATATGCCCCCCAAACCCCCTTAATAGACTTAAAACCCCATTAATAGCCCCCCAAACCCCCGTAATACACCCCGCAAACCCCCTTAATAGACCTAAAATCCCCTTAATACTCCTCAAACCCCCTTAATACGCCCCCCAAACCCCCTTAATAGCCCTCAAACCCCCTTAATACGCCCCCCAAACCCCCTTAATAGCCCTCAAACCCCCTTAATATGCCTCCGAAACCCCCTTAATAGCCCCCGAAACCCCCTTAGTAGCCCCCGAAACCCCCTTAATCCACCCCCCCCAAGCCCCCCTTGGGGGCTGAAGCCGGGTAGGGGTGGGGGTGCCCCCCCAAACCCCCCAAACCTTTCCCCGGCTGCCTGGCTGCCCTGAACGTGCCGGGTCGCAGGGGCCGGCGGCTGGTGGAGCTGCCCTACGTGGTGAAGGGCATGGACGTCTCCTTCTCCGGGCTCCTCTCCCACCTCCAGGTAACGGCGATTCGGGGGGGGGGGGGGGGGCACCCCGACATCGGGGTCCCACCCAAACCCCCCCCCCCCCGTATTCCAGGCCGTCACCCCCAAACTGCTGGCATCCGGGGAAGCGAGCCCCGAGGATCTCTGCTTCTCCCTCCAGGTGGGAACCCCGGCGACAGGGGGGGGGGGGCTGTTAAGGGGGTTTGGGGGGCTATTAAAGGGGGTTTGGGGGGCTATTAACGGGGGTTTGGGGCTACTAAAGGGGGTTTGGGGGGCTGTTAAACGGGGTTGGGGGGGATATTAAGGCGGTTTGGGGCTATTAAAGGTGAGTGGGGGGGCTATGAAGGGGGTTTGGGGCTACTAAAGGGGTTTGGGGGCTATTAATGGGGTTTTTAGGGGCATTAAGGGGGTTTGGGGGGGTTACTACAGGGGTTTGGGGGGGTTACTAAAGGGGTTTGGGGGGCTATTAAGGGGGTTTGGGGCTCCTAAAGGGTTTTGGGGGCTATTAAGGGGGTTTGGGGGGCTACTAAAGGGGTCTGGCTCTATTAAAGGGGGTTTGGGGGGCTATTAAGGGGGTTTGGGGCTCCTAAAGGGTTTTGGGGGCTATTAAGGGGGTTTGGGGGGCTACTACAGGGGTTGGGGGGGTTATTAAAGGGGGTTTGGGGGCTATTAGGGGGGTTTTGAGGGGCTATTAAGGGGGTTTGGGGCTACTACAGGGGTTTTGGGGGGCTATTAAGGGGGTTTGGGGGTCTCTGAAGGGGGCGGGGGGGGGGGTGTGACACTAACGAGGCCGGTGACACTAACGAGGTGGCAGGAGACGGTCTTCTCCATGCTGGCCGAGGTGACGGAGCGCGCCCTGGCCCTGACCCGGGCCCCCCACCTGCTGCTGGTCGGGGGCGTGGCCTGTGCGTGGGGGACACGCCCATGGGGGGGTGGGGACACATCGGGTGGGGCGGGGTCACACCTGGGGTGGGTGGGGCCTCGGGGGGGTGGGGATGTAGAGAGATGGGGACTTAGATGGGGCAGGGAGGCATGCCTGGGGGCGGGGCCACACCTGGGGGGTGGGCGGGGCCACACCTGGGGGGTGGGGCCACACCTGGGGGGGTGGGGCCTCGGGGGGGTGGGGAATGTGTTGATATGGGGGTGGGGACAGAGAGATATGGGGTGGGGAGGCACGCCCAGGGGGTGGGGCCACACCCAGGGGGGCGGGGCCTCTGGGAGGTGGGGAATGCATAGATATGGAGGTGGGGCCTGAGAGAGGTGGGGCGGGGAGTCACGCCCAGGGGGCGTGGCCAGGGCCAGGTGGGGCGGGACCTGTAGCTATGGGGGCGGGGCCCACAGATAGGGGCGGGGATGAGGAGGACGCCACTCATATATAAGAGGCGGGACCCACATCTATGGGGCGGGACCCACATCTATAGGGTGGGACCCAGATCTGTGGGGTGGGACCCACACCTATGGGGTGAGGGGGGGACCCAGGCACCTGGCCCCTCCCCCACCACCCCGCCCCTGCCCCGCCCCACCCCCAGGTAACCGCCGCCTCCAGGAGATGCTCCAGACCATGTGCAGCGCCCGGGGGGCCCGCCTCTGCCCCACTGATGAGAGGTGGGGGCTGCGACCCACATATGTGGGGCTGGGACCCACAGCTAGGGGTCTGGACCCACATCTGTGGGGCTGGGACCCACATCTAGGGGTCTGGACCCATACATATGGGGCTGGGACCCACATCTGTGGGGCTGGGACCCACATCTAGGGGGCTGGGACCCACATTTAGGGGTCTGGACCCATACATATGGGGCTGGGACCCACATCTAGGGGGCTGGGACGCACATCTGCTGGGCTGGACCCATACATATGGGGCTGGTACCCACATCTGTGGGGCTGGACCCATACATATGGGGCTGGGATCCACATCTGGTGGGCTGGACCCATACATATGTGGCTGGGAGTCACATCTATGGGGTGGGGAGCCGCATGAATGGGGCGGGAGCCGCATGAATGGGGCAGGACCCACATCTATGGGGCGGGACCCACACGTGTGGGGCAGGGGGGACCCAGGCGCCCGGCTTTCCTCCCCTTCTCCCCCCCAGGTTCTGCGTGGACAACGGGGCCATGATCGCTCAGGCCGGTTGGGAGATGCTGAGGGTGGGGCAAGTGACCGAGCTCGCCCAATCAGGGATCACCCAGAGGTAAGGGGGGGGGCACGATGACGCCCAGGCATCCCAGACCCACATCTATGGGGCAGGACCCACATATGTGGGGCTGGGACCCAGATAGATGGGGCTGGGAGCCATATGGATGGGGCAAAACCCGGGTATGTGGGGGTGGGGTCCATATATATGGGGCGGGGCCTACATATATAGGGGTGGGACCCACATCTATGGGGCGGGACCCACATCTATGGGGTGGGGGGGGACCCAGGCGTGCAGCTGCCGTGACCTCTGACCTCTTCCCCCCCACACAGGTACCGGACGGATGAGGTGGAGGTGACCTGGAGGGACTGAGCAGGCCACGCCCCCAAGCTGACCACGCCCACCAGTGGCTTGAAGCCCCTCCCACTGTTTTAATAAAGGCTCCGCCCCCTCCAGCTCTTGGCTCCGCCTCCTTTTATAGATTGAGGGGGGGGGGGGCTCTTGAGTGCCTGGGTCCCCCTGCCCCATAGATGTGGGTCGTGTCCGTCCATCCCCCGGACGTCTGGGTCCCCTATCGCCTCCCTGGGACCCACAGATAGGGGGCGGGACCCACAGATAGGGGGCGGGACTTACAGATATAGGGCAGGACCCACAGATATGGGGCAGGACCCACAGATAGGGGGTGGGACCCACAGACCTGTCCACCTGTGCCCCGCCCCCAGCTCCGCCCCCTGGGTGATACCGGGGGCACGCCCACCCCTTGAGGCCACGCCCCCTCCGAGACACACCCGCCCCCTCCCCTTTCCTTTTAGGGGGGGGCTGGGAATAAAGCCGAGCTGCCCGCCTTGCCCACCCTGCTGCAAGCCACGCCCCTTCCGCTGCCACTCAACGGCGAGCCACGCCTCCTCCCCGCTTTCCGCCCCGCCCACCTGCCACTCGTTTGCATATACTCCGCCCCCCCCCCCTCCACGCCTTCATCCCGCCGGCGGACAGCGGGAAGGCGAGGCCACGCCCTCCCCCGACGGGCGGCGGCCAATGGGAGGGCTGGGGGGCGTGGCGCGGCGGAGGGGGCGGTCGGGCAGCGGCGCGGGGGGCTCAGTCTCTGGCGGGGCGGCGGAGGGAGCGGATCGGAGCGGTAAGTAGGCGGTGGGGTGTCCCGATCCCGGGTCCCCGGTTCCCGACCCGCGTTCCCCCCGCCGCCGCCAGCCGCGGGCGAGCGGGGTTTTAGCGGCGTCGCAGAGCAACGGCAAGCGGCTCCTTCTTCGCCCGGGAGGGGTGGCGGTTCAGTGGCCTCACCGGATTTTGGGGGGTCGTACAGGGGCGGAGGGGGGCGGGAGGGGAACCGGGGAGGGGAGCGGGGGGAGCCCGGGGAGGGGAGCGGGGGAGCCCGGGGAAGCTCCGGGTCTGACGCCGCTTCCCTCTCTCCCTCAGGCGGAGCCGGCGGCGGGAACCGGCCGAGGAGGTCCCGGCTCCATAAAATCCCCCCCCCTTTTTTTTTTCCTATTATTTTATAATTAAAAAATGGTCTTTTTAGTTTTTTTTTATTGATTTGCGTCATTTTTAACCAGTTTCTGTGGCTTTTTATCTTCATCCGGGGATTTTTTACCTCAGGTTTACTCCCCCCCGGGGATTTTTTTACCTCAGGTTTACTTCCCCCCCCACACCCCCGTGGTCCCTCTCCTGCTCCTCTCTAAAAAACACTTAAAACCTATTTCTTCAAACTTTAACTTGTTTTCTTTAATTTCTTTAACTTCTCTTTTTTAAAATGTCTTTTTTTGTCTCTTTTGTGCTGTTTTTTTTAGTCATTTTCCTCTCAGGAAGAAGCGGGGACACGCAGGTGACGGAGCCGGGTAGCGCCTATAAATGTTTAATTTTTGCTTTTACACGCCTATAAATGTTTAATTTCTGCTTTTCCACGCCTACAAATGTTTAATTTATAGTTTTCCGCCCTAATAAATGTTTAATTTGCGCGTTGATAGTTTATTATGGGTTTGTTATAAAGAGGGGGTCGCCTTGGAGGACGTCGAATTGGGGACACCCCAATTTAAGCATTTAATCGGATAAATGATGAAATTTTGCAATTATTATTATCGTTTCGTTATATGGGTTTTATGTTAGCGGTGGGCAAAAATTGTTTCAATTTTTTAATGAATAATAAATAATATTTTAATCAGCTTTATCAGAGTGGTTTTGGGGATGGGGAAGCAAGGCGGGGGGGAAGGGTTAAAAAAAATAAAGATTTAAAGGAAAAGGGGGTTTAATTAAGGAAAAGGGGGTTTAGGGGAATTAAAAAAAGGCGCGTGATTGGAAAAAGGTGTTTAAAGTGAGGGGAAAGCGGGTGAAATAAGTAAAAAAAAAAATTGAAAAGGTGTTTAAAGCGAGGAAAAAAACCCCAAATTGTGATTAAAAGGGAGAAAGAGAAATGAAAAGGGGGGTTTGAGGGAAGAAAAAGGTTAAAAAATGGGTTGGTAGAAGGAAAAAAAAATTAAAAAGGGGAAATAAATAGGGGGAATAAAGGGAAAATGGGTTAAAAAGGGGAAAATAAAGGGAAAAGGGATTTTTAAAAAAGGGGAAAGAAAGGGAAAATTAATTTAAAAGGGGGGAATAAAGGGGGGAAGAAGGATTTTAAAAGGGGAAATGAAGGGAAAATGAATTTTAAGGAGAATGAAGGGAAAATGAGTTTAAAATACAGAGAATGGATTGAAAGGGGGGGAGAATAAAGGGAAAACGGATTGAAAACGGGGGGGGAAATGGATTTTAAAAGGGGGAATAAAGGGGAAAATGGATTTTAAAAGGGGGAATAAAGGGGAAAATGGATTTTAAAAGGGGGAATAAAGGGGAAAATGGATTTTAAAAGGGGGAATAAAGGGGAAAATGGATTTAAAAAGGGGGAATAAAGGGGAAAATGGATTTAAAAAGGGGGAATAAAGGGGAAAATGGATTTAAAAAGGGAGAATAAAGGGGAAAATGGATTTAAAAAGGGGGAATAAAGGGGAAAATGGATTTAAAAAGGGGGAATAAAGGGGAAAATGGATTTAAAAAGGGGGAATAAAGGGAAAATGGATTTAAAAAGGGGGGAACAAAGGGAAAATGGATTTAAAAAGGGGGAACAAAGGGAAAATGGATTTAAAAAGGGGGAACAAAGGGAAAATGGATTTAAAAAGGGGGAACAAAGGGAAAATGGATTTAAAAAGGGGGGAATAAAGGGAAAATGGATTTAAAAAGGGGGGAATAAAGGGAAAATGGGTTCAAAAAGGGGAGGAATAAAGGGAAAAATAAAGAATAAAGGGGTTTGAAGTAGAGCAAGCACCGACCGGGAGCTGTTCCCGCCGCCACCGCCTCCTCGTCTGAATGTGGGGGGGGGTGCGCTGTGAGGGGGCGGGGGCGGGGCCAGCCCTCACGGGAGGGCGTGGCGCTACAAAGGCGGGAAGACCCGCGCATGCGCGTAGCCCCCACCTTCCCCCCCCCCCCCCGCCATTTTGAGCGTGGCCGCACAACCACTGGGGTGGGTGAGTCAGGCCGCCATTTTGAGTGCTGCCTGAGCCTGGCGACCGCGCATGCGCCCTCCCTCCCCTCCCATATTCCCCGCCCTCCCGCCCGCAAGGGGGCGCCGCAGCGAGGAGGAGGGGGCGGGAGCCGGGCTGTGGGGGAGGAGAAAAGTAGGCGTGGCTTGCGGTGTCATGGCGGCGGCGGTGGAGGAGGAGGAGGCCGCGGCGGCGGCGGCGGCGGCGGAGGCCGAAGCGGGAGATGAGGATGAGGAGGCGCTGAGGAAGCTGGAGGTGGGGGGTTGGGGGGGTTCCTGGGTCCCCTTTGGGAGAGGGGGAGGGGCTGGGCCCGAATCCCTGAGTCTCCTTTTGGGGGGGGGAACCCCCCAGCCGCCTGGGGCCCGCTGTGAGGGAGAGGAGGAGGATGAGGATGAAGATGAGGGTGGCTGTGTGTCCCTATTAATGTCCGCCATTAACGTCCCCCATTCGTGTCCCCTCAGGAGCTGGTGACGGAGCTGTACCGCTTCCGCGACCGCCTGCCCCACGGCAACCGGCGTCGCGACGGCGGCGACGACCCCGATGACCCCAACCGTGACCCCGATGACCCCAACCGTGACCCCAATGACCCCAACCGTGACCCCGATGACCCCGACGACCCCAACCGCGACCCCAGCGAAGCCACCTTGGCGGCGGAGATGGAGAAGACGCTGCGGTTGATGGAGGAGGTGCACGGTACGGGGATGTGTGGGGCAGGGGGGAGAGCCCCGCTATGGGGCTGCCCCCCAACTCTCCTCTTCCCCCCCATTTTCCTTCCCAGTATCCCCCCAGGGGCGGGGCAGGGCGCTGGTTTTACGGGCGCGAGCCTTAGGGGTGAGCCCGGCGGGCTCCGCCCGGGCGGAGCAAACCCTGGGCCGCGCCCTCAAGTTGGATCCGGCTTTGGTTCCCGCTTGGATCCGTTTGGGAGAAGCGAAATGGGAACGGGGGGATCTGGAAGGGGCCCGCGCCTGTTTCGCCGGCGCCCTCGCCCACGTGAGTTGGCGGGGTGGGGGTCGGGGTGCTGCTTGGGGGGGGTTTGGGGGGGTCAGGGTGCTGCTGGGAGGGGTTTGGGGGGGTGTTAGGGGGCTCTGGGGGGGTTTGGGGGGGTCAGGGTGCTGGTGGGAGGAGATTTGGGGGGTCAGGGTGCTGGTGGGAGGGGCTTTGGGGGGTGTTAGGGGGTTTGGGGGGGTCAGGGTGCTGGTGGGAGGGGATTTGGGGGGTGTTAGGGAGCTCTGGGGGGGTTTGGGGGGGTCAGGGTGCTGGTGGGAGGGGATTTGGGGGGTGTTAGGGGGCTCTGGGGGGGTTTGGGGGGGTCAGGGTGCTGGTGGGAGGGGGTTTGGGGGGTTTTAGGGGGTCTGGGGGGGTTTGGGGGGGTTAGGGTGCTGGTGGGAGAGGATTTGGGGGGTGTTAGGGGGCTCTGGGGGGGTTTGGGGGGGTCAGGGTGCTGGTGGGAGGGGGTTTGGGGGGTTTTAGGGGGTCTGGGGGGGTCAGGGTGCTGGTGGGAGGGGATTTGGGGGGTGTTAGGGGGCTCTGGGGGGGTTTGGGGGGGTCAGGGTGCTGGTGGGAGGGGGTTTGGGGGGGTGGGAGGGGGTCAGGGTGCTGGTGGGAGGGGCTTTGGGGGTGTGTTAGGGGGTTTGGGGGGGTCAGGGTGCTGGTGGGTGGGGATTTGGGGGGGGTTGGGGGAGTGATGGGTGCTGGGGGGGATGCTGGGGGGCTTGGGTGTAGGGCTGGGGGTCAGGGTGGGGGTCAGGGTGCTGTTGGGGGGGCTGTTAGTGGGGGTTCTGGGGGGATTTGGGGGGGTGTTGAGGGGGTTATAGGGGTGCTGGGGGGCTGTGGGGGTCAGGGTGCTGCTGGGGGGGGGGGGGGGGGCACAACCTGTGCCCCTTTCAGTGGGGCAGCGGAGCCTCCCCCCCCCACCGTGGTGGGTCCAGGTCGGGGGGGGGGGCCCCCCACTCCCCCATCCGTGGGTCCAGCCCCACATCTCTGCCCCACGGCAGGGGGAGGACGCGGAAGCGCGGCGGCTGCTGTCGATGGCGCTGCGGGCGGGGGGGGCCGGGGGGGCCCTGCGCGAGAGCCTGGCCCAGGCCGAGGCCGCCGTCCGCTGCGCCCCCGCCGACGGCCGCTCCTGGTGTGAGTTGGGGGTCGCTGTGGGGCTGGGGGGGGGTCGCTATGGGGCTGGGAGGGGGCTATGGGGCTGGGGGGGGTCCTATGAGGGGTTTTGGGGGGGGGGATATAAGGGGTTTAAGGGGGGGGGATATGGGGGGGGATAAAAGGGGGGGTTGGGGAGGTACTTGGGGGGGCTGGGGGGGCCGCTATGGGGCTGGGGGGGTCGCTATGGGGCTGGGGGTTCCGGAAGGGTCCTGTGGGGATATGGGGCGGGGGTCTAAAGGGGAATTAAGGGGGGGGCTGTGGGGCTGGGGGTGCCCTGGGAGGGGAGGGGGGGTTTCCTTTGGGTACTGGGGGGGGGTGGGGGGGGCAGTTGTGGGGCTGGCTGTGGGTCGCCGTGGGGCTGAGGGCCGCCCGCCCCCCAGATGTGCTGGGCAACGCCTACGTGTCCCTGTTCTTCGCCGGGGGGCAGAGCCCCGAGGCCGCTCGCAGGGCCCTGGGGGCCTACGCCCAGGCCGTATGTGGGGCAGGGGGGGGGGGGGGGGGGCTGCTGGGGGGCGGGGGGCTGCTATGGGGCGGGGCGGTTGCTATGGGGTTGCTATGGGGCGGGACATTGTGATGAGGTTGCTATGGAGCGGGGTGGTTGCTAAGGGGTTGCTATGGGGGGGGCATTGCAATGGGGTTGCTATGGGGCGGGGTCATTGCTATGGGGTTGGTATGGGGCGGGGTGGTTGCTGTGGGGTTGCTATGGGGCGGGGTGGTTGCTATGGGGTGGGGCATTGCGATGGGGTTGCTATGGGGTGGGGTGGTTGCCATGGCGATGCTATGGGGCAGGGTATTGTGATGGGGTTGCTATGGAGGCAGGGTGGTTGCCATGGGATTGCTATGGGGCGGGGCATTGTGATGGTGTTGCTATGGGGCGGGGCATTGTGATGGGGTTGCTATGGGGTGGGGCATTGAGATGGGGTTGCTATGGGGCAGGGTGGTTGCCATGGGGTTGCTATGGGGCGGAGTGGTTTCAACGGGGTTGCTATGGGGCGGGGCGTTGCAATGGGGTTGCTATGGGGCGGGGTGGTTGCTATGGGGTGGGGCGGTTGCTATGGGGCGGGGCTATGGGGCTGACGTCTCCGCCCCACAGGAGCGGGTGGACCCCGAAGCGGCCAATAACCCCGACCTGCACCTCAACCGCGCCACCGTGAGTCAGCCAATGGGGTGCCGCGGGGGGCGGGGCATCGCTGCTTGGGGGGGCGGGGCATCGCTGCTGGGGGGCGGGGCTATGGGGCTGGGGCTCCACGGGGCTGGGGGATTTGGTGGGGCTACTGGAGGAGGGGTGGTCTGGCTTGTGGGCGTGGCCTAGGTCGGAGGGGCGGAGCCATGGCAGCAACGAGCCTATGGGAGCAGTCTGTGGGGTGGAAGAGCATTCCCATAGGCGGGGCCAGCTCCATAACCGTCCTATAGGGTTTCTCGACCAGGTGTGGGGGCGTGGCCAGCCTGAGGGGGTGTTTGCAGTTCTCGGGAGGGCGTTCCCGTGGGCGTGGCCAGCCCCACAACCCTCCTATAGCATCTCTCAGCCAGGTGCGGGGGTGTGGCCAGCCCTAGGGGGGCGTTCCCCGTTCTCAGCAGGGCGTTCCCGTGGGCGTGGCCAGCTCCCCTCCAGACCTATAGAATCGCTTTGCCCAGCGTGGGGGCGTGGCCGATGCAGGAGGCGGCGGGGGGGCGTTCCAAGGGGCGTGGCTCAGCGGTGCCTTCCCAAGGGGCGTAGCCATGGCGGCGGGGGCGTGGCTTGGCGGCAGGCACCTGGGATTGGATGGGTGGGCGGGCCAGCCAGCGAAGCCCCTCCCCTCCCGGGCGGGGCCGCCAGCCAATGGGACGCCTTCCCCTCAGCTGCTGCAGTACGAGGAGCGCTTCGGGGCGGCGCTGGAAGGGCTGGGGCGGGCGGCGGCCTTGGCCCCCGGGTGGGAGGAGCCTCGGCGGCGCCACGCCCACCTCCTCGACTTCCTCAGCCGCCTCTGCGCCCTGCTGGCCAATCGGGTGAGGCGGGGGGGCGGCAGGGCTGTGGGGGCGGGGCCGCGGCGGCGGGGGCGGGGCCGCGGCGGCGGGGGGGCGGGGCTTGCGATGGGGCAAACCACTTAAAGGGCTTTTATGGGGGGGGGGTGCGGGGGGTTTTAGGGGTGGTGGGGGGGGGGGTGTTTCGTTTTTAAACGCCTTTTTTTTTTTTTTCCCGTTTTGGGGCTTTTTCTCCCCAGGGGAAGCTGCGGGGCAAGCGGCGGCGAGGTTTGGAAGGCCCGGTACCCCCGACTTTGTTGGGTCCTTTGGGGGGGCCGGGAGGTCCCCGCCCTTCCCCCCTCCTTTCCTTACGCCCGGGGCCCAACCCCCGCCGGGCCTTGCTGGGCCGCGTCCTCTTCAGCCTCACCCCCGAGGAGCGCGTCCCCTAGTCAGTGCCAAGCCCCGCCCCCCTCCCCTCCCCTCCCCCCCAAAGCCCCGCCCCTGCAAGCCCCGCCCCTGCCGCCGCCCGTCGGGTGACGCGGGGCGTGTCTCGGGGGCGTGTGACAGCACGGTGGGGCTGGCGGACGGGACGGGGGCGGTGGCGGCGGTGACGGTTTACAACGCGGCGCCCGGCTGGGGGGTGCTGGTGGGCGACGCCCTGGCCGTCCCCGACCCCCACCTCTGCCACCATCACCTCCAGTACCAGGGCAAGGTAGGGGGGGTTAGAGCGGGGGGGGGGGGCACTGGGAAGGACTGGGAGGGGGTTTGGGGGGATTGGGAGGGACTGGGAGGGGGTTTGGGGGCACTGGGAGGGACTGGGAGGGACTGGGAGGGGGTTTGGGGGGATTGGGAGGGACTGGGAGGGGGGTTTGGGGGGATTGGGAGGGACTGGGAGGGGGTTTGGGGGTGCTGGGAGGGACTGGGAGGGGGTTTGGGGGGATTGGGAGGGACTGGGAGGGGGTTTGGGGGTGCTGGGAGGGACTGGGAGGGGGTTTGGGGGCGCTGGAAGGGGGTTCAGGGGCACTGGGAGGGACTGGGACAGGGTTTGGGGGGACTGGGAGGGGATTTGGGAGACTGGGAGGGACTGGGAGGGGGTTTGGGGGGACTGGGAGGGGGTTCAGGGGCACTGGGAGGCACTGGGAGGGGGTTTGGGGGGATTGGGAGGGACTGGGAGGGGGTTTGGGGGCGCTGGGAGGGACTGGGAGGGGGTTTGGGGGCGCTGGGAGGGGGTTTAGGGGCACTGGGAGGGACTGGGACGGGGTTTGGGGGGACTGGGAGGGACTGGGAGGGGGTTTGGGGGCACTGGGAGGGACTGGGAGGGACTGGGAGGGGGTTTGGGAGCACTGGGAGGGACTGGGAGGGGGTTTGGGGGGACTGGGAGGGAGTGGGAGGGGGTTTGGGGGCGCTGGGAGGGGGTTCAGGGGCACTGGGAGGGACTGGGAGGGGGTTTGGGGGGACTGGGAGGGGATTTGGGAGACTGGGAGGGACTGGGAGGGGGTTTGGGGGGACTGGGAGGGGGTTCAGGGGCACTGGGAGGGACTGGGAGGGGGTTTGGGGGTGCTGGGAGGGGGTTTGGGGGCGCTGGGAGGGACTGGGAGGGGGTTTGGGGGCGCTGGGAGGGACTGGGAGGGGGTTTGGGGGCACTGGGAGGGACTGGGAGGGGGACTGGGAGGTACTGGGATGGGATTTGGGGGGACTGGGAGGGACTGGGAGGGGGTTTGGGGGCACTGGGAGGGGGTTTGGGGGGACTGGGAGTGGGAGGAGTTTTGGGGGAACTAGGATATACTGGGAGCACTGGGAGGGGGGTTGGGGGCACTGGGAGAGACTGTGAGGTGGTTTGGGGGCATGGGGGTACACTGGGAGGGGACTGGGAAGGGGGTTGGGAGGACTGGGATATACTGGGAGCACTGACAGGGGGAGTGGGAGGGACTGGGAAGGGGTTTGGGGGGCACCGGGAGGGGATTTGGGGGGACTGGGATATACTGGGAGTGGATTGGGAGGGACTGGGAGGGGGTTTGGGGGCACTGGGAGGGGCTTTGGGTGGACTGGAGAGTATTGGGATATACTGGGAGGGACCGGGAGAGGGATTGGGAACACTGGGGGTGCACTGGGACTGGACTGGGGAGAACTGGGAGGAAATTTGAGGGGACTGGGAGGGTACTGGGTTATACTGGGAGGGGATTGGGGGTCAGTGGGATATAGTGGGGGGGACTGGGAGGCACTGGGAAGCAGGGGGAGGGGATTGAGGGGGCAGTGGGCGGGGTTCTGGGGGTCCGTAGCGGTCCGTAGCGGTCTGTACTGGTTTGTACTGGTCTGTACTGGCCGCAGACCTTCTCCTTCACGGGGATCCGGGTGCTGTCGCCGCTGTCGCTGGTCGTCAACGGGCGCCGCCCGCCCCCCCCCGCCCTCGCCCCCGCCCGCCTGGCCCTCGTTAACGACCCCGCGCCCGCTAACGAGCCCCCCCGGTAATTAACACCCCCCCCCGGGGTTAATTACCCCCCCCCTCCCAGTGCTCCCAGTGCTCCCAGTTCGGTGTCTGTACTGGGAGGGAGGGGGGGGGGCGCGGGGCAATAAAGGGCTTCGGTGGCTCCGCTCTGGGGGGCTCTGGCCCCGCCCCTTCTTTGAAACCACGCCCGCCGCCGTCGAGACCACGCCTCCCTTTCTCAGACTCCGCCCCCACCCAGCAGAGCCGCGCCGCTGATTGGCCGCCTCGTGTGTGAGCGTCCCGCGGGAGGGCGGGGCCCGCGGGTCGCCCCGCCCCTTCTTCCTCTTCGGCGGCGGCGCTGGCTCCTCCTCCCGGGGGGCGGGGCCGCCGTCTTGGGTGGGGGCGGTGTCTGCAGGCCGGCCGCCATCTTGGGAAGGTCTAAAGCCGCCGGGGCGGCGGCCATCTTAGGTGGGTCAGAGCGCCCCGTGGCGGCCGCCATCTTGGGAGGGCCTGAAGCCTCGATGGCGGCGGCCATGTTGGGCGTGGCCGAGCCCCCCATGGCTCCTTCCTCCTCCTCCTCCTCCTCCAAGATGGCCGCCAGCTCTTGGGGCTCCCACGGGGGCCCCGGCGAGAGGAGGGCGGCCATGAAGCGGGGGGAGATGACGGCCTCCGCCTGGAAGGGGGGGAAGAGGAGGGGGAGGGGCAGGTTGGGGGGGTGGGGGAGGGGCGGGGGGGGGAGGGGCAGCTCACCCCCCTCCCCCCCCCCCTTGGGTCCCCACCTGGCGCAGGACTTGGGGGTCACCCAAAGGTTCTGGGGGTTCCCCCCCAAATTCGTCGCCTTTTCCGGGGGGCTGCAGGGCGGCCATGACGCTCTCGTACTCCTTGAAAGCTTCGGGGGGGAGGGGCGGGGAGGGGGGGAGGGGCGGGGGTGGGGGGAGGGGCGCCCCGCCCCCCTCCGCTATGGGGTAAAATCCGGCGGTTTGGGGGTACCTGAAATGGGGGGGGGGGGGAGGGCGTTTTTAGGGGCGCCCCTCCCCCACGCCGCCCCCTCCCCCACAGCACCCCTCCCCCACCCCGCCTGCCCCTCCCCCACCCCGCCCCTCCCCCCAGGCGCTCACAGGTAGAAGCAGGCGAAGGGCTGGGGGAGGGGGAGCCCCCCCAACCAGCAGCCGCCGCAGTGCATGGTGGGTAACGGCAGGGCATGCTGGGTAACGGCCCCACCCCCCCCACAACGGCTACCTCCCCCCGGGGGGGAGGGGCCTGGTGCCTTGGGGGAGGGGCTATGGGGCTGGGGAGGGGCCGGTGGAGCAGCTATGGGGCAGGAGGGGGGCCATAGGGCTAGCTATGGGGCAGGAAGAGGGCTATAGGGCTAGCTATGGGGCAGGAAGGCAGCTATAGGGCTAGCTATGGGGCAGGAAGAGGGCTATAGGGCTAGCTATGGGGCAGAAGAGGAGCTACAGGGCTCCCTATGGGGCTGGGGAGGGGCTATGGGGCCAGAGGGCCATAGGGATGGCTATAGGGCATCTGTGGGGCAGAGGTGGCACTATAGGGGTAATTATGGGGCAGGAAAAGGGCTATGGGGATGGCTATGGGGCACCTATGGGGCAGGAGAACAGCTATAGGGCTGGCTATGGGGCATCTATGGGGCAGGAGTGGCACTATAGGGCTATGGGGCAGCTGTGGGGCTATAGGACAAGAGAGGTGCCATAGGGATAGCTATGGGGTACTGGGGCTGGCTATGGGGCTAGAGAAGGGCTACAGGGCTGGCTATGGGGCAGCTGTGGGGCAGGAGAGATGCTATAGGGCCAGAGAGGCATTATATAGGGCTGGCTATAGGGCAGGAGCTGCACTATAGGGCTGGCTATGGGGCTGTTGTGGGGCAGGAGAAAGGTTATAGGGCAGGAGAAGTTCTATAGGGCAGGAGAGGCGCTATAGGGCTGGCTATGGGGCAGCTGTGGGGCAGGACAAAGGCCATAGAGCAGCTATGGGGCACGAGACATGCTATAGGGCTGGAGAAGCACTACATAGGGCTGACTATAGGGCAGGAGGAACACTATAGGGCTGGCTATGGGGCAGGAAAAAGGCTATAGGGCTGGCTATGGGGCAGGAGAAATGCTATAGGGCTGGAAAGGCACCATATAGGGCTGGCTATAGGGCAGGAAAAAAGCTATAGGGCTGGCTATGGGGCAGGAAAAATGCTATAGAGCTGGAAAGGCGCCATATAGGGCTGGCCATGGGGCAGGAGAGATGCTATAGGGCTGGACAGGTGCTATATAGGGCTGGCTATAGGGCAGAAGTGCTACAGGGCTGGCTATAGGGCAGGAGAAAGGCTATAGGGCTGCTGTGGGGCAGGAGAGATGCTATAGGGCTGGAGAAGCGCTACATAGGGCTGGCTATAGGGCAGAAGCGGCGCTATAGGGCAGGAGGGGCGCTCTAGGGCTGGCTATGGGGCAGCCGTGGGGCGCTCTAGGGCTGGCTATGGGGCAGCCGTGGGGCGCTATGGGTCCCGCCAGCACCCAACCGCCGTCTACAAACCATCCGTCCTTTAATCGTCAAGTCGTAACGAGGTATCAAAATTAAAAGGGGGGGAGGGGCAGCAAATTACTTGGGGGGGGGAAGGGGGGGGGGAGGGGTGAAGCCGAACTACGGGGGAGGGGCCACGACACCACGAACACGGCGGGGGAGGGGCGGGGTGGGTGGGGGTGGGGGGGAGGGGCGCAGTTTTTGGGGGGGGTGGGGTGGGGGTGGGGGAGGGGTGGGGTCCCGGCTCAGTTGTGGGGTGGGGGAGGGGTTTAGGAATCGTCCTCGCCGTTGGCGCTGTCCCGGTCGTCCTCACCCTCCTCCGCCTCCTTCTCGTCGCCTTTGATGGACTCGAGCTGAGGTGGGGGGCAGAGTTAGGGGGAGAGGTGTGGGGCTGGCCCCATAGATTCTATGGGGCTGCCCCACAGCTTGGGTGTAGTGCACTATAGATTCAGGGAGGCTGCCCTATGGATCGGGGGGGCGTGCTCCGTAGATTCCGTGGGGCTGGCTCTAGAAATGCTGTGGGGCTGCCCCCTAGGTTATGTGGGGCTGCCCCATAGATTCTGTGGAGCTGCCCTATAGATTCTGTGGAGCTGCCCCCTAGCTTCGATGGGGCTGGCCCATAGATTATGTCCAGGTGTCCTACAGATTATATGGAGCTGCCCTATATATTCTGTGGACCTGCCCCATAGGTTCGATGGGGCTGGCCTTATAGATTCTATGGGGCGGCCCCATAGATTCTATGAGGCGGCCCCATGGCTTGGGTGTAGTGCACTATAGATTCAGGGAGGCTGCCCTATGGATTGGGGGAGCGTGCTCCATAGATTCTGTGGGGCTGGCTCTAGAAACGCTGTGGGGCTGGCCCCTAGGTTATGTGGGGCTGCCCTATAGATTCTGTGGAGCTGCCCCTAGATTCGATAGGGCTGGCCCCACACATTATGTGCAGCTATCCTATAGATTATACAGGGGTGCCCTATAGATTCTGTGGAGCTGCCCCATAGGTTCTATGGGGCTGGCCTTATAGATTCTATGGAGCTGCCCTACAGATTCTCTGGGGCTACCCTATAGATTCGATGGGGCTGCCCTATAGATTTGGTAGGTCTGTTCTATTTGGTACGTCTAGTTTCCATTGGGCCATCCCTACAGATTCTATGGGGTTGCCCTACAGATTCAGTGTGGCTGCTGTATAGATTCTATGGGGCTGCCCTACAGATTCTACGGGGCTGCCCCTATAGATTCTACGGGGCTGCCCTACAGATTCAGTGGGGCTGCCCTACAGATTCAGAGGGGCTGCCCTACAGATTCAGAGGGGTTGCCCTACAGATTCAGTGGGGCTGCCGTATACATTCTATGGGCTGCCCTACAGATTCAGTGGGGTTGTCCTACAGATTCTATGGGGGCCGCCGTATACATTCTATGGGGCCGCCCTATACATTCTATGGGGCCGCCCCACACCTTCTATGGGGCCGCCCCACACCTTCTATGGGGCCGCCCCACACATTCCATGGGGCCGCCCCACACATTCCATGGGGCCGCCCCACACAATTCCATGGGGCCGCCCCACACATTCCATGGGGCCGCCCCACACATTCCACACCACCCATCCCATCCCCCCCCCCTCACCTGATCATCCCCCCGCTCTTCGGCCTCCTCGTCATCCAGCAGGTCGCCCTCCTCCCCCGAATCCTCGCCCCCCGCCTCCGCTTTGGCCCCGCAGCCGCCGCCGCTCCCCCCGCCGCCGCCGCCGCCGCCGCCGCCGCCGCTCCCCTCCTCCTTCTTGGCCGAGCTCCCCCCTTGCTCCTCCTCCGCCTTCTCGCTCTTCTGCTCTGAGGTACCGCAGGGGGAGGAGCAAAAGTGAATAAAGCACGGGGGGAGGAGCTAAAAAAAAAAAGGGGGGGCGGGGACACGCCCTCGGAGATCAGGGGGGCGCCGGGGCGTGGCCGCCGCTTACTCTGCTCCTTCTCGATCTTCTCCAAGCTCTCCAGCAAGGCGTCCACTTTCTGCTTGATCTGGCTCAGCTCTTTCTTGATGCTCTGCAAATCGTCGCCTTTCACTGCCGGGGGTGAAAAAAAGCGGAGGCGATAAACCCCGCCCCTTCAGCCGATAAACCCCGGCCCCGCCCTCCCCAGAAGCCACGCCCCTCCCCGCGGCGCCTCACATTTGCCGGATTTGGAGGAAGAACCTCGCTGCCCGCTCTTGGAGTTGAAGCCGCTCTTCCCTCGGCGCGAGGTGTTGCCGGAAACCCGTTGGCGTTTGGAAGGGACGACGGCGCGGGCGATGGGGGGCGGCGGGGGGACGCGGGCGGGGTAGCTATACATCCTGAGGGAGGGAGGGGGCGGGGTTAACGAGGGATAACGCACGGGGGGGGGGGGGGGGGCAAACGACATATTAGAATAAAGAAAGAAGGGCGGGGCGGCGGGGGGGGGGCGCGGCCCGGAGAATAATCACCTGTCGTAATAATCGCGTTGGAAGTCGTAATCCAGGTCGAAGGAGGATCTGTGGGGCGGGGAATAAAAGGGCGGGGTCAGGGGAGGGGTATAAGGGGGGCCCCGCCCCCTATGGATTCTATAGGGGAGGGGAATTAGAAGGGGGAAGAGAAGAAATAAAAAGGCGTTCCCGACCTGACGAGGGGGGACGGAGAGGTGGGGCGGCTACTGACCCGTACATCTCGGCCGCCGAGCGCTTCACCCCCGCCTTGCCGCGGTTCACCTTGGGCTCGGCCGCGAGGTTGATGTCTGAGGCAGGGCAAAAGGGTGGGGCAAGGGCGGGGCAGGGGTGGGGCAAAAGGGTGGGGCGGTATAGGGGGAGAGAGAAAGAGAGAGAGGAGGGAGGCGGCCCCCCCACCCCCCCCCCCCCCCCACCGGGGTGAGATTGCTTGTGGGGTGGGGATAAGGGGGGGGGTTTAAGGGGGGTGTGGGGGCGGTGTGGGGCTGGGGAGGGGTTGGGGGGGGGATCTGTGGGGCTGGGGAGGGGTTATGGGGAATCTATGGGGCCAGGGAGGGGTTATGGGGGTTTTAAGGGGGTCTATGGGGCAGCTATGGGGCTTCAGAGGGGTTACGGAGGGTTTTAAGGAGGGTTCTATGGGGCTGGGGAGGGGTTATGGGGGTTTTGGGGGGGTCTATGGGGCAGCTATGGGGCTGGGGAGGAGTTATGGGGAGTTTTAAGGGGGTCTGTGGGGCGGTTGTGGGGCTGGGGAGGGGTTATGGGGGTTTTGGGGTGCTCTAGGGGGCAGCTATGGGGCTGGGGAGGGGTTATGGGGGGAATCTATGGGGCTGGGGAGGAGTTATGGGGGAATCTATGGGGCTGGGGAGGGGTTATGGGGGTTTTAAGGGGGTCTATGGGGCAGCTACAGGGCTGGGGAGGGGTTATGGGGGGTTTTAAGGGGGTCTATGGGGCAGCTATAGGGCTGCGGAGGGGTTATGGGCGGTTTTAAGGGGGTCTGTGGGCAGCTATGGGGCTGGGGAGAATGTTATGGGGGAATCTATGGGGCTGGGGAGGAGTTATGGGGGATCTATGGGGCTGGGGAGGGGTTATGGGGTTTTAAGGGGGGTCTATGGGGCAGCTATGGGGCTGCGGGAGGGGTTATGGGGGTTTTGGGGGGGTCTATGCGGCAGCTATGGGGCTGGGGAGGAGTTATGGGGGAATCTATGGGGCTGGGGAGGGGCTATGGGGGTTTTGGGGGGCTCTATGGGGCAGCTATAGGGCTGGGGAGGGGCTACGGGGCCTCTATGGGGCAGCTATGGGGCTGGGGAGCGGCTATAGGGTGGCCTACGGGGCTGGTGACAACCTATAGGGCCCGCTGGGGGTCTGGGGGGGCCACTTGGGGGTCTGGGGGGCCAGCTGGGCTGCGCCCCGCGTCACTTATGGGGCCGCATCACCCGTGGGGCCGAGGGGGGGCTCTAGGGTCACCCAGGAGGGGTCACGGGGTCACCTATGGGGCTGGGGGCCACCTATGGGGCCACTCCCAAGGTCTATAGGGCCACCAGGAGAGCTATGGGGCCACCTAGAAGCTCTATGGGGCCACCAAGAGAGCTATGGGGCCACCTAGAAGGTCTATGGGGCCACCAGGAGATCTATAGGGCCACCAGGAGAGCTATGGGGCCACCAGGAGAGCCATGGGGCCACCTAGAAGGTCTATGGGGCCACCAGGAGAGCTATGGGGCTACCTAGAAGGTCTATGGGGCCACCAGGAGAGCAATGGGCCACCAGGAGAGCTATAGGGCCACCTGGAGATCTATAGGGCCACCTGGAAGATCTACAGGACAACCTGGGGGTCCACAGGACCACCCAGAAGGTCCACAGGGCCACTCCAAAGCTCCACAGGGCCACCTGAAGGTCATAGGGCCACCTAGAAGGTCTACAGGACCACCTAGAAGGTCTATGGGACCACTGTAAAGGTGCATAGGACCACCTAAAAGCTCCATAGGGGCCACCTAAAAGGTCCATAGGGCCACCTAAAAGGTCCACAGGGCCACCCAGAGCGTCTACAAGGCCACTCTAATGGTCCACAGGGCCACCTAGAAGGTCCATGGACCACTCTAATGGTGCATGGGACCACTCTAGAAGGTCCACAGGGCCACCTACAAGACCTGCAGGACCACTCAGAAGGTCCAGAGGACCACCTACAAGATTGACAGGGCCACTCAAATGGTCCATGGGACCACCTAGAAGCTCCATGGGACCACCTAGAAGCTCCCGGGACCGCTCTAACAGTCTACAGGACCACCTAGAAGGTCCACAGGGCCACCTACAAGACATGTAGGACCACTCAGAAGGTCCACAGGGCCACCCAGAACCTCCACGGGACCACGGGACCACCCGAAACCACCCCGAAGTTCCCTCCCCAAACCCACCGGCCGTTTCCCACCCGTGCCTCCGCCCCACCTGACCCAAAAACCCCCCCCAAAATACCCCAAAACCCCCAAAGAAACCCTAAAGAACCCCCCGGGAAAACAAAAAAAAACCCACAACCCCCCAAAAACCAAAAAAACCCCAAAGACACCAAAAAAACCCCAAAAATCCCCCCAAAACCCAAAGAAACCCCCAAAACCCCAAAGAACCCCCAAAGAACCCCAACTCCCCCCAAAACCCCAAAACCAAGAAAACCCCCAAACCCCAAAGAAACCCCCAAAAAACCCCCCAAAACCCAAAAAAACCCCAAAGAACCCCAAAGAAACCCCAAGAAACCCAAAAAAACCCCCCAAAAACCCCAAAAACCTCAAACCCCCCCAAAAACCCAAGAAACCCCAAGAACCCCCCAAAACCACCCCAAAACCCCCCTCAAAAAAACAAAAAACCCAAAACCCAAAGAAACCCCAAAGAAACCCCAAAAAAAAAACCCCAAAGAAACCCCCAAAGAAACCAAAAAACCCCCCCAAAAACCTCAAAACCCCCCCAAAAAACCCCAAAAAACCCCAAGAAACCCAAAGAAACCAAAGAAACCCCAAAAACCCCCCAAAAACCCCCCCAAAAACCTCAAAAACGCCCCCCAAAACCCAAAGAAACCCCAAGAAACCCCCCAAAACCCCTCAAAACCCCCTCAAAAAAACAAAAGAAAACCCAAAACCAAAGAAACCCAAAAAAACCCCCAAAACCCCAAAATAACCCCCAAAAACCCCCCAAAAACCCCAAAAAACCCCCAAAAAACCCCCAAAAAACCCCCAAAAAACCCCCAAAAAACCCCAATGCCCCCCACCCAACGCCCACCCACCCAAGACCCAACACCAACGCCAACACCCACCACCCAACACCCACCACCAAGACCCAACGCCCAACACCCAACGCCCAACACCCAACGCCCAAGACCCAACGCCCAAGACCCAACGCCCACCACCCAACGCCCACCACCCAACGCCCACCACCCAACGCCCACCACCCCACCCACCCAACGCCAACACCCACCATCCAACGCTAACACCCAACGCCCAAGACTCAACGCCCAACGCCCAACACCCAAACACCAACACCCCACGCCAACACCCAACACCAACACCCAACGCCCAAGACCCAACGCCCAACGCCCAAGACTCAACGCCCACCACCCAACGCCCACACCCAACGCCCACACCCAACGCCCACCACCCAAACGCCAACACCCACCATCCAACGCTAACACCCAATGCCCAAGACTCAACGCCCACCACCCAACGCCCACCACCCAAGCCCACCACCCAATGCCCACACCCACGCCCACCACCAACGCCCACCCACCCAACGCCCACCACCCAAACACCACCACCCAAACACCACCACCCAACGCCACCACCCAACGCCACCACCCAACGCCACCACCCAACGCCACCACCCAACGCCACCACCCAACGCCACCACCCAACGCCAACACCCCCCACCCCAAGACCCAAACGCCAACGCCCAACGCTCACCGCCCCCCACCTCACCGCCCCACCCACTCA